>JARFJB010002120.1:5855000-6455000 GCA_036346205.1 Vesta saturnalis
TTTGTTTTATAATATTTGTAAATAGTCTATTTAAGTTAAAATACTGATGTAGTTAAATTTGTTATTATACTATTAATTTTTTGATAGAGCATAATTTTAGCAAAATTTTTATGAATTTAAGTATTAGTTTATATTTTTAATATTATAAATTAATTTTATAAGTGTAAGATATTTGTTAAGAAAATTTTTTATAATTTTTGTTTATAAAGTTTTTAATTAGTAGTAAGTTAGAATTATGTAAAGTGTGTTAGTGTAAATTGTGTTGTTGATAATGTATGATGTGTGATTTGATATTTTTGTAAGTTTAATGTATTTGTGTAGTTAGTCCGTTTTAATAAGTTTTAGATTTGATAGTGTTTTGTTTGTTTAAATGTGTGTTTGTGTTTTATTATGATATATAGAAATGTGTGTGTGTTATGTAAAATGTGTAGTATGTACAATATGTGTTTGTGTGTTTAGTAGATATATATTAGCTGTGTTTAGTGATGTTTGTAAGTTGTGTGTTTTGTAAGTTGTGTTTTGTGTTTAATGTGCTATTTGTCTGTGATGTGTGTGTAGTAAGATGTATATGTTGTGTGTGTTAAATTATTTAATGTGTTTGTGTATATTATATTGTGTGTGTTGAAGTGTGTGTGTGTTACTGATATTGTGTTTACTGTTGTAAGTTTATGTAGTTATAATATTAAGAATCTGTGTCGATAGTAAGTGTATTGTATAATTTTTGTTGTATTATGTTATAAATTTTGAATGTTTATTGTGATAGATGATGTTTGTATATTTGTAGTATGTGTTTTGTTAAATATTATAAATTTTGTGCTTGTATGTGTGTATTTATTTGTACATTAATTTAATGTGTTGTACGTGGTGATGTGTGTAGTTTTAGCCTGTAGATTATGTAGATATCTATGTGTATAGAATGGTATAGTGTGTTAGTGTTAGTGATGGGCTGTAATTTAGTTATTTGATGTTGATTCCGATTTTGTTATTTGTGTGGTGTTGATGTGTGTGGTGTGTAAATGAGAAGTAGTGTGTTTGTGTGTATATTTATTTGTTGTTTGTATTGTATATAGTATTCTGTGACTGCTTATGTGTTGAGTGTCTGTAATGTGTCATGTGTGTAAGTATGTCCTTAGTCCGAATTAGTGTGTGTGTCAGTGTGTTGTGTGTGTTATAGTTATATGTAAGTTGTGTGTCAATAATATGTAATGTATATTATTTGTTGTTGAAATGTAGTGTGTTTGATGTGTGTGTGTTGAAGTGTGTATATTGTGTGTTATATGTTATGTGTGTATGATAATGTTATATGTGTTTTTGAGTGTTATATGATGTATTGTTAATATTGTGTATTGTGTGTGTGTTTGATGTAGTGTTAAATAATTTGTGTGTATATGTTGTGTTGTTAGTGTTTTGTAGTTGTGGTGTTTGTATGTTTTTATGTAGTGTGTATTTCTGATGTTATTGTGTGTGTTGTTGTGTTGTGTTTGTGTTAGATGTGTTTGATTGTATTATGTGTGTAGTGTAGTGTAGTGTTTTAGTGTTGTTTGTTGTGTGTATATGTGTGTTGTGTGTGTGTGTGTGTGTGTGTGTGTGTCGTGTGTGTGTGTGTGTTTGTGTTGTGTGTGTGTGTGTATTGTGTGTGTGTGTTGTGTGTAGTTTTGTGATGTGTTATGTGTTTGTGCTGTGTGTGTGTTGTGTGTGTGTAGTGAATGCTGTTTTTGTTGTTTTGTAGTAAATATTTGTAAAATGTGTTGTAAAGTATAAATTTTGATGTGTTAAATTATGATTATTTGCTGTTTATGTTTTGTGTGTATTTGTTGTGAAATTTTATGATAATTTAGTTTGTTGATTTTTTGTATTGTAATGTTGTGTGTAGATTTTGTAAATGTGTTTGTGATTTGTGTGATGTGTAATTGTGTTGTTGTTAGTTGTGTGTATGTGTGTGTGTGATGTGTGTGTGTTGTGTGTAGTAGTTGTGTTGTTGTATGTTTGTGTGTGTATTGTTGTTGTTGTGTGTTTGTTTTAATATGTGTGTTGTGTTTGTGTATTTGTGTTTGTGTGTGTTAGTGTGTGTTTGGTGTGTGTTTGTGTGTGTTGTTGTGATGTTTGGTGATGTTTGTGTGTGTATGTACTAAAGTAAGTGAACGAATGACCTAGTCCGATGTTAAGTGTGTATCGATATGTCATGTATAGCTCGTGTTTAGTTATAAAATAAGAATTTACATAAAAATGTAAATCGTATAATTAATTGCTTGTTTGAAAATAAACTGTATTTAAGTGAAATATATTATATGAAGATTTAAGTATTGTTCAAATATTTCTAATAATATAAATAGTTAATTACTATTATAGTGTGCATGTTTGTAAATAAGCATAAAATTCTAATTATTAAATGTTTTGTTGTAAGTTTTTAAAAAACGTGTAGTCTGAAATTAATTATAGTGAAAGTTATTTTGTCATTTTTTAACATGTTTTTCAAGGTTAGGGATGCATGATAAATATATCTACTAATACTAATGTTGATTCCGGCATTTTAAATTTGGTGAAAGTGATTCGATTTACGTTTTAACAATGTCGAGCCGAAGTGGATGTTAAAATTGTATGTATTTAAAATTTAATCCTATAAAGATTGGTGTAAATTTGAGGTGCTGTTGTAATGTGGAATTAGTGTTAGTAAAAGTGTGTGTATTTGTGTAATTTTTATGTAGTACGTAAGTTGAAATTATTTGTCATGTTAGTGATTAAAATGTAGTGTTTTGTTTAGTGTGAATGTGTTTTTTTAGTAAAGATGTTGTAATTGTTAGCTAGATGTTAAAGCTTGGCTGTGTTAATGTGTTTGTTTTATTGTGCTGTGTATCATATTGAATGTTAAAGTAGTGGTGGTTATGTAAAATTTAGTTTAGGTTTTGTTGTTGAAAATTTATTTTGTTTTTGGTTTTTGTTTTCTGTGTTTGTAATGTTTATTGTTGAATAAGTTTGTGTTGTAGAATTTGTGATTAGATTTTAAAAGAGATTTGATATGTTGGGATAAACGTAGTTGTAGGTTTGGATCAAAGAAAAGTGCGATGTTGGAGTTTAAAATGTTTTAGATTTCACAATACTCCAGATAGAAAGACAGCGAGTTTTAGGTTTTAAATAATTATTTGTAAAATTAGCTTATATTTAAAGATATTAAAATACTAGATGTAGCATTAGAATTATTCGATTAATTTTACTGCCTATTCTAATTTTAATTGAAATATCAAGTCCTATTTTAGCGTTTGCCAAAAATTTTAAATGATAGAATCCTTATAGTATTAGTTCAATATTTTTTTAATTACAATATTGTCGAATTAAATTACTAGCGAATAATTTGTAATTTATTTTATAAATAATTGACAGTGTAAGCATATTTTGTAAAGAAAATTCAATTTTGCATAATTTTTCTTTATAAAGTTTCTTAATATAACGTAACGTAAGTCTAGAAATTAATTAAATATGATTGAAAGTGATCAAATTGTCTTGTTGATAACTTATAGAAGGGTGGATTTGAATTTTTTTTTAAGTTAACATGTATTTATGTTTAATTAGTCTCTATCTTACATGAAGTTTTAAACGACATTCTGGCATAGGTTATTGTTTTTGTTTCTACAATGTCGGCTGTTTTTTCATTATGAACGTATAAAAAATAGGTCGCGTGGTTATCCTAAAAAAATTATAATTACAATTATGTTTTTTTTTATAGATATATATTAACCCTCTGTCTCTCATGAAGTTTTAAACGTCTGTTTGACATAATTTTTTTTTTGGGGTTTACAATGTTGCCTATTTTCCTAATGAACTTGTTATAAAAGAGGTATAATTATCCTTAAAAAAATGTTATTAAAATTATTTAATTTTTTTTTAATTCCATTTTGTAGGTTGGAAGGTCGGTCGTGTGGTGTTCCACACCAGATATTTGTTGTTTAACTTTTGACTACAGCTTAAATAATTATTAAAATCTTGTCCCGCATACGTCAATTATCTGCTCATAATTTTTCTGATATCTAATTTCATAAAATTATTGAAGTTCACTTTGCACAAACTAGAATTTTCTGTTATTTGGCATACGATGGATTTTTGTTTCAAATATTCTATAAAAATATTTGGCATTTATTTGTCAATATTAGTAATTTGTTAACAATTTCAAATTGTAAAATGGGCGAGTTGTACCGAAGGGCGCAAGTAGTATTTACGTATTTCACGCCCAGAATAAGACCTTCCAAACGACAAAAATATGCCTATAGTTAATAAGGAAAAGGAAAAGGCCACGTATTTTATTCCCTCCCCAAGTGGGAGGGCGGGCTGCTCGAGCTTTCCGAGCTCCTTCAGCCACAATCATGGATTCCCAGCATACATACATACATTACGTATATATTCATGGTGGGATTAAGGATAGGTGTGGTCAGGATAAGATCGGAAGGAACGGAGTTAGGGTTCTGAGGGGGAAAGTACTACCCCGGCATTCGCCTAAGCAGCCGCACATGGTGTGCATATACGCAGTGACCATGCCGCTACATGTGTATGAGGAAAACCCCCTGAAAAAACCTCATACAAGGTAGACGATAACGGGAATCGAACCCATTACCTCCCGAATGCTAAGCAGGTCGTGTCGCCACTGCGCTACCAGCTCGGTTATAGTTAATAAAATAAAGGAATCATTACCAATAAAAAATGTAAATCTATAATTAATTCGGCTTGTTTAGAAAAATAAATCTTTTTTGAAAGGATCATAATTATATGCAAGTGTTTAATAATTTTTCATATAATTAATTTCTATAACATAAATAATAAATGTATAATTAACCATAATTAACTGTTGCAGTTTTTAAATAAGCCACATAAAATTCTAATTAATCTAAACTGTCATTTCGTGTAAGTTTATTACAAACAACTTCAGCATCTAAATTAATTTGAGTGAAATTATTGTCATTTCTTTCAACACTGTTCTTTACCAAGGTTAGGAGATGCCACTGATAAACTTATAACCATTACTAATACCTAATGTTGCAATATCCGGCACTTTCTCAAATTTCGGTGAAAGTGATTCGAATTTTACCGTTTTAAACAAAAGCAAAATGAATTTAAAAATTATTATTAATTTTATTAAATACATAAAAATTGCTCAGAGATTTGAACCTACGACTATTCGCTTAATCAACTGCGTATCAAGTTCAATCGATGTAAATTTTGTCTTTAAGTATGTAGAACTTATGTACATTCTAAATATAATGAGATAATAATCAAATTAATTACTTATATTAATGGAATGTGAGCCTGCAATGAATTTACATCAGTTCTACATACTTAAAGACAAAATTTACATCGAGTGGGGCTTGAACGTTGATGGCGCAGTTGGTTAGCGCGGTACTCTAGCAAAGTACAGGTCGTAGGTTCAAATCCTACTCGAGGTAAGCTTTTTATTTATGTATTTAATAAAATTAATAATAATTTTGAATTACATATTTAACTTTGAACTTATTCGTTCATAAAAAAAAACTTATAATAACAAAATGAATTTAAGTTAGAACCTCTTAGCATTAAATAACTATTCTTAAACTTAAACCCAACTTACTTCAGTTTTAGAATTCTTATGTGGCCTGGTTAGTTTAGTATGTAAAATTACTAGAATGAGCCTATAACTCCAACTACCAAAATCCAATAATTACAGATTAATTAGCCTTAAAAATTTGGTATAAAATTAGTAAGCAAGTTTTGGAAATGAAATGCATATTAAAAAGCCCAATCAAACACTGAAAAAACATACCAACAATTTTAAACTACACTATTCTAATTCCCTTCACAAGTGCTAAATTTTACAAAAAGTATCACAAACCTATTACAGCTTTTGCGGTTCTTAATTTCCGATTTGATTATTAAAATCTCATTTAGATAGTGTATTACCCAATATTGAGTGAAATAATACTTCCAAAACATTCTAAAAATAACACGGAAGTAGATACATTTACTTAATTGTGATTCATATAACATTTGCTTATATTAAACGATGTATGAATTGTATACAAATAAAATGTATGCAGTTAACAGAATGGAAGCAAAAATTACGTAACCGGCTATCTTAAAAATTAATGTTTTGTCACGTGTGGTTGAAATTTGCCGTTGATTCCTCTTTTTCGAATATTAGGATATTCCAATTGTTATACGTAGAAATGGCCGGAGGAAATTCTTTGTTTTGTTGTAACAGGTTAAGTTATTGAAAATTAAGGTATATTCGAATATAAAGTTTGGGAAGCACTAATTTAGTTACAAATTATTACTTTATTTGGCGATGTTGGGATTTATTACAAATTGAAGTAGGATTTAGTACCCAGTTTCATGTGAATTTTATAATTTTGTTTAATATTTTTAGTAAATAGTGGATAACCTTGTTTTAAGTAATCGTTAATTTATAGTTTGCTTTGAGTTGAAATTACGTCATTGGAAATTGCTTCTTTGTAGTTTAAATTACTTTACAAAAGCGTAGCTTTGCAGATTTAGAACGTTGAAGACTGTAAGACGGGTATTCATTCTAATAAATTAGCATAAGCAAACAAAGATTGTGGTTTTTATAATACTTCGGTTTAGAGTCGATTTTTCAAAGTTTAGAGGCGACAGAAACAGATAATGTTACAATATTTCTTTCGAAGCATCTTGACGATGCAAGTTAATACTAGTGTTTTTTCCGCGCTTGCAATATGAAGGACTTGCTTTTTTATGATTGGTAGCATGGTGAAATCTGTTAAATTCGTAAGAGAGTCTCAGTCGAGCGGTATACGTAAGAAATTGGACGTTGAACGCGTGATGTGATCTTGGGACGTACTGAATTTGCTTATCCTCTAACGAGGTTATTTGAAGCTATCGTTGGGGAAGTTTTCCCGTTCGCCCTTGTGTGAATTTTAAAAAATATTCAACTATACCGGAGATTTTTTGGGTTTTGTGTTTCGATAGTCAGAAGTGACCTTCTTTTGGGTTCTTATATTGCAAATTTAGTATAATCATTTGTGTATCACTAAGTCCATTCGCGTTCACAGCTATTCAAAACAGTAGAAAAAACTGCTCTAAATATAATTTTCGCTTCAGTAAATGTGTTTATAAAGTACAAAGAACGTTTTGTAAATAAATTAATATATTAATATTATAATTATAAAATTATAATATATTAGACCAGATGATATAGTTATTATTCACCTGACGTTCACTATTCAATTTGTGTAACTATAAGTAAGGGAAAGGGGACAAGTACAAATTAAGGTAACTACTTCCTTGCGTTTTTTTTTTTTTTGTTAAGCAGGGTGTCTTATTTATATTTGTTAGGTGGATGAATACGCTTTCTTTGTTTATATTTTTGCTTTAGACCCTTCAGGCCATTAAACTAATTTTACAAAAGTGTATTCACGTGTGTATCGTATTATTTCATACTGTGCATTATTTTTATCTTATTCTGCTTACTGTATACAAATTGACGTATTACAAAACTTTGTCGAATTGGTGTATTCGAAGTTTTAAAATACCTTTTTGGTGTTATTTAAAATTAAGATTCTTAAGGTAGATTATTTTGGGAGTTTGAAACTTGCAAGAATCACAGTAGTAGATTTTACGTAACAAAGGTTGCTCTTTACTCCCTTTCGCAGGTAAATTAAATGTGTTTTGACAACTGCCTCATTATTGTGATTGTTTATATTAATTTTTATTCTTATAATATACGAATAGTGTTAATGACTTGAGAGTATTATTTCATTACTGTGTATAATATTATATGTGACTTCATTCCTTTCTCACTGCGTTATTATTATTTACGAAGTGCCGATTTTAATTTGATTACGTTTGAGTTGCTGAGATATTTATTTATTTTATGGGAATTTTTAATTTACGTAACTTTACAGCGACAACGTTCAATTATTTTTTTTAGCTTAGCATAACAGTTTGTGAGTTTTCTCTATTAGACCATTTGTTATTTTTTTATAATCTTATTTTAAGAGATTAAGTTTCATAAGATTAGACGCTCATAAAAATAGAGTAAATAAGATTGATGACCGATCAGATGGTTTATGAGCACGTCATTTTATTGTGATCTCGTGCAGATATTCTGAAGTTTTGTAGGTAATATCGGAACGCGGCTGATTCGCCTGATTTTTCGACAAAGGTAAGCAAATTTGTATGTTTGTTTGGACCTTAGCTCTGAACTATTCGCATTTAGGTATTACGACCCCTTTATTAACGTTTATAAACATTCTGGCGCCCATATGATTTATTACTTGCCCTTATTGTGTCTTATTACGAGCTATCCTAATAGCAAAATTAATAACACGCCCAACCCATTTATTCCACTGAGCTACCGGCCCTTTCCTTATCTGTTACTTCCGATCTACTGCAATTTTGACCATAACAGTTTAAAAAATGTATGATTGTAGTATTAGCGTTCTCTACCGAAATCGCTACATGGTCTATTCATTTAATTTTTAATCATATCATAGATAACGTGCTACTTTAAAAATTATTGTAATTTGAGTACCCGTTGATGAGGGTAGGGAGAGGCTGGGCTAAGCCCATTCTATAACTCCCCCCCCCAAACCTTTAAAGAACTCTAATACTAAGAAAATAATAATGGTAACCCAGTAACATTGCGTTTTACAATTAATCTTTATATGTATCAAAACCCATATTCGTAAGTTTATAACGCATATATGCAAAAATAAAAAAAAACAAAAGCTAAGTATTTTAATTAAAACGCACGCGTTTATTCTACTTCATGAAATAATAACAATACAGTATAATAACCATATTATTAAATTATAATAATAACAGTAATTATAACTGGGATGGGTCAGTAGCCCCCTCCAAAAGAAAATCGTTCTGCTGTCAATCCGAGTATCCTGCGACACGAGTCAGAGTGTCCATAGATAACTGTTTTCTTTTTTCTGTTTCGAGGCTTGAAATATAATTTTTTTGTACAAATTTAAAATACTAGTCATTTCAATTTCGTTGGTTGGAAGCTTTGTAAAAATTAGCACTGAAAACATTATTAATATCATTGCAAACGGTCGGTTACTTCAGGACTACAGCGTACACGTGGAGTGCACTTTTGTGGTTAAACAACCAACTTTTAAACATTACTGTTTAACACACTATCATGTATTTTAAAAGTAAATAAAATCACTCTAGGATCCACGCCCTCTGTGAGTCGTAGTCCAAATGTAAATCACAGTTAACCTACTTCTTTACATTGGAATTCGAATATGTAACTAGTAACTTTACAATCTGAAATATAGGCGCCGATGTTGCCAACTAAAGCCCATCATAACTTACTATTTTCGGTGTTACAATAGTATATTAAAAAACAAGCTTCGTAAGACTAGTCTTGAAACATGAATTAAAGTTTAATAAAACGATAATGGAAGATTGCTAGACTCTCTTCGCGTCGTTCGGAAAATTGACATTTTTTGTACTAATGAGACAAATAACTATTTATCACGTTCATTCAAAGAGAAGTGTTTGCATTATTCCTAGTGTAAAAAGTTATGTGGCTTAGAGCACTAATCCAACAAAACTTTTATTGCATGCTCACATACGTACTAAACTGATCTAACTTATTACTGCAAATGTAGAAACTTCAGTAAAAAAGAACATTGTTTAATTAGGTTGTAACAACCCTTATTTGAGTTGTATTAAATATACCTAAATTTAAGGTCTTTCATTCATTTGGTTGCAAATATAAGAAAAATTTTAATTATTTTACATTATAGGTTTGTGGTAGGCAACTTAATTTGCATATCTTTTTAGAGGTTCATAGTGCATACTTTCGTAAAGATTTATATTCCCATAAACTGTTTTCTGATCATTACGCAATACGTCACCGTGACGTAATTTATGTGAAAGTGCCATTAATTATATGATAAGATATCTTTTAACTTGTTATACTAAAAATTTAAAACATTTGCTCTTTACAGGCACTTTCGTTTATTTTTTTATTGCATTTCTTATTTTACTGCGATTTGCACTTTGATTACATTTTAAATTACTGCTTTGGATTGCACAATTAATTTTATTGTTGCGTACGTTTCCATTTTATGATTGCAAATAATATTGGAAAATTTCAAGAAATGCATTAAATGGATTATTCCAATGTAAAGAAGAAATTTTTAAGAGATAATTCCCGTTTTGGGTGTGGCTGATAACAAAAGCATTGTTATTGCAATAAATTGCGCAATTACTAAAGGATTACGTCATCATGGTATACATTTCCGCATCACATTTTTTATAATACCAGGGATCCTCAGGAAGATTTAATATATGTTTAATGATTTTTTAGTATTTTAAGGGTTTTACAATTAGTTTTTAACTTATATTTTATTTAATCATCTCATCTTTTGTCAATAAACATAATTGTATATTGTTATTTTTTCATTTTGATAAATTTTATTGTTAATTAACTCGGTTTAGTTGTTCCGACATTATAAAAAAACAATTTGGCGCCCGAGATCATTTTATTATTATTACATTTCATTTATTATTATTTATGTTAAGTAAAAATAGCAGCAGAATTTTAGGTAATCAAGCAAATCGAATTAATAAACCCACCCTACTTAAACTACCGACTAGAGTCAAAGGCACTAATTGTGGTGAATGGTGTATCTCCTGTCAGTTTGACGATTTGTGTTTTAGAGAACTTATTTATTTAGTTATTTCATTATTTCATACTTACATTTATTTATTAAATTTATACGATACCAGTGCGACCACTTCTTCATAAGGTGAAAGCTATTATGTAGTGTTACGTAATGTAATCATTGTATACTTAATAACTAATAAGCCATTATAGTAAAGCTTCAAGCAGTAAATATTTTAAATTTTTACAAAAAAATATCACGTGTTGTTACCATCGTGTGTACGAAGGTCGTTTCATGCGTACTCTATCGTTATATTTTATTTTTCTTTACCGGAAATCGGGTACACTTTAAATAAATAAGAAAAAGTGCGAGTATAAATATGATTTTATGGCTTAAAATTACAAATGTTATGAAAAATATGAATAACGGTAACGACGAAGATTTTTGTGGCACTCCACCAAAAATCACTGAACTGACAAATGAAGCATATTTAAATTTAATATACAACAAAACACTATTAAAAAATATGTTTTATTTATAGGAAGTTATGACCACTTAGTAAAACTGTTAATTTTTACTCTTGTATGAACGTAAAAAAAATATAGTATCCAACTCGTGCAACACTATAGTAGTAGTACTATAACTACGTCAAAATAATCAGATTATGCAGCGATAATTTGATGCAAAATTACAAAGAGTGTCAGTTTGACAGTTTAAATACAGGCCGCGAAGAGGATTATTCTGTCAAACTGATACGATTATGTCTATTAATCCCTATCTGACATGACGCTTTAAACGTCATTCTGGAATAGATTATTGTTTCTGTTTTTACAACGTTTCCTGTTTTCCTTATGAATGAAAAAAGAGGTGGCATAGTTATCCTAAAAAGATTAGATGCAAAATTATTTCATTTATTTTAATTTCCACTTTATAGGTTGGAAGGTCACGTGTTGTTTCATGCCAGATATTTTTTATTTGCGTTCAAATTAAAGTGGTTGCTATGGTAATCGAATAATGTAAAATTTTCAATTGGTAGAGTTACTCTAGGTACGGTCATGTATTATCAGTAGTAATTTCCCAAGGACATTGATAAAGATGAAATAATTTTGACAGTTTTCGACGCCGAAGGCGGAGTCATATTGCATAATAGCAACATGCTTGAGGAAGTTGTCATAAAAAGGGGTATTCGTAAATTTCTTGCAATTAGCTAGTGTATTGGTCATTAACACTTGATTCATGCATATTAATAGTATATTATTTCACAAGGGAAGTAAGTAGGATTTACTCTACCGAGCTTTGTTTGAATCGAGTGTACGCGAGGGATTTAACTTCCTTCCAGTGTACTTCATTTTATTCACTACCAACACGTTATATTGTCAATTATTTTATGATTTTATTACAAAAATTCATTAAGAGAATCTCATGGCATTGTAGCAAAATTAAGTAGTGGTCTTTGCATTAGAACTATAGTAACCATTTGTCATTTGATAAAAAACATTTTTGACTTAAACAGCATGCCCAGTAATGTCCAAATCTTTGAAGATATGGCTGCTAATAGATTTTTAAGTAACAGTTGTACAAATTGTACGTTTACAATTAATGTTAATAAAGAATTAAGTTAATCTTATAGTGATAGCCACATTTTCTTCTCTAGGGAAATAATATTATATACCTGTTGTCATGCCAACTTGTAAAGATGGTGTAAATTTAAGCTACTTCCCTAGAACGACATATTGTAAATGCTACTTACTTGATTGGTAGTGAAAAAAATATATTTTTCGTATACGCTCCCAAAAACGGCTATTTTACGGACTCATTTCAGTCCGCTCATTTTCGCCCTAGTCCTAAAAGTCGTCATGGCAACCATTTTATATTATTTTAAATAATTCAGAGGACAATACTTTAAAAATTATTTTATTTATCAGTTTGTAGATAGCGGACTTCAAAAATTGTATTCTTGTAATAAACGTTTGTCAAATCGACATTGTTACCACGATAGAAAATATAATTAGTGGATTTTTTAATATCTTTTAATTTACTAATGTTTTCAAAATATTTTGTTTATATATTTTTATCTAAGGAATGTAGGATTATTTATAACTAATATGTATATAAACACATGTTAGGAGATGCACACTTAAAAATGCTTTACTGAAGGGAGTAACAAATCATTGGAATTTTTCTTGTGCGCACCCTTGATGTAAAAATGTCACTGCTCTAATAATTGATTACGGCTGCAGACCACGATCAAAAGATATCTTTGTTACTGGAAACTCAGAGAGTAATTATAGGTTTGTTACGAACAATGCATATTTTTAAAATTAAGATGTGCAAGAATTAATTGAAACGGTTCCAACATAGTTAGTGTTTTTTTTTTTATAAATACTTCATGAAAGACAGTTTGTCTTTAAGTAATTCAGTGTACAGTTTCATTGAATCAATACATGCCAAGAATGCCTGAACGTTGGATGAGCATTCGTCCAACTTCAAAGCCTTCAGTGTCGCCAAAACACGTGTCCTTTATATCATGTATTACATATTAATTATTTATTTCGTTATTAGTCCAACACTAATAATGTAACTTTATTACAATTATTGCAACAAAACGACGTTGTGAACCATTTTGTGTTCTGTGATCAATTTTAAGGAATATATTCAAATTTAGTGTAGAAAATATGTATATAACTGAACATCATGCAGTAACAAATAAGTAGTTTTACCATGTAATGCTAATGGCATTAAATGCTTAAATTCTCATTGAAAGAAATCTAATATTGCTACGCTGTACTCATTAAGCTGAAGATCTAGCAAATATTCAAAAATCGTCTTGTATTATGTAGTTAGTTCGTTTTCAACTGTATTTATAATGTGTAGTAGAGTTCTACATTGGTGAAAATGGGTAATAGGATGCAACGCGTTATTAATTATAAAGGCATTACTGTTGGAATACACTCAAGCCAGACCATTAAAACCTGCAATTTTATTTTAATTGTTTTATTTGTAATGAATTTAAAGTGAAGGCAGAAGAGGAAACCAGATTTTTCAACACTAAACTTATATATCGGTCACGATGTTAGTGATCTATTTATAACGTACCAAATAAAGTTGTTTTAATGAGTTTTATTTCAGTTTCGTTTTCAACTTATTTAAAGCGAGTGATATTTGTTTTCATTGGGATATAGAATGTAATAATGTAGTTAGCTTTGGTGTCACTAAACAATTGGGTAATTTTTAAAACTTCTTTCTTTGATACACATTTAAAAATTACTGAGCAATTTACTGTTGTTGTAGATCATGGCACCGTGATTTGCTTTATTAATTATGTGCTATTTACTTAAAGACCGTTCATGGCTGCAAGAAACATGTTTGTGTTCCGTTTTCATTGGAAATTTACGACCCAAAGTTTTCGATATATATATATTTTCATAATTATTGTGTTTCTGTGTAACTAAACTGCTTTTTATTCCGAATTCAATGATTAGTTTGTGCAGTTAACATTTTAGTGTTATTTAAATATTTACAATGGCATATGAGTTATTTGATTACTTTTATTGAGAACGATATATGTTAAAAAGTGGGTTTATTGTGAAAATTTCCCACAATATAGATTAAACGTCCGAATTACTAGCATGACGAATCATTATTTTAATGGACAGATAACGTTTACGTAGCATACTAACGGACTCTATCTGCAATTCAAAGTGAAGAATGAATTGTGACATAAGGTAATGGTTTTCCGGTTAGTCTGATATTTAAAAGAATAGCAAGGAATTATTAGACAGTCAAGGTAAAACTACAAAAATGGTTGTTGAAATTTTATTCCAAAATTTCAAATTTGGTTATTATAGATAGGGTACCTGGGGATGCTTCAGGTTGGATCAGTCAAAGTAATTCGAAAAGGCAGATATGGTGAAAAGTAATAGTACAGTTAAGAACTATACTTTAATACAGTTAACACTAAATGTCAAAAAATTACAGGCAATATAAATAAATTAACTACAGTTTGATTGTATATTAAGTAATGAAGTATTCAATAAAATTGATAAATTATTCTGGATTAAATTCGAGAGCTTAATTAAATATTGTTTGTAACACGTATTTAAAAGAAATACATTCAATTACCAGGAAGATTGTTGGAAGTTATAATCTTAATGTTATTGACTGAAAACTGTAGAAGGTATCGACAGAAATGAATATTTGGAAAACAAAATACTGATTGACGTACAAGTCGAAAAACTGGTGATAAATTTGGAGGACGATTAAGAAACTGAAAGTGGCTGGTCTAGTGACGAATGATTGTGTGACGTATTTGTTAGTAGTATTTAATATTATTATAGTAGGTAATTATCGCCGTTTGAGTAACTGTTCCCAAAGTGTATGGAAATATAAAAATTGATTACCTAAGTAATACCATAATTTTTTTAAATCCTGAACAATGCTCTTAAAATACAGCCTATTCTGTTTCTATAATTAAAAATCGAACTAATACTTTTTTGATTTTCATAAACGATTAAACTATTGTGTTCATTTGTAATTCAAATATAAAATGTATTACTTGTCAACATGGTTATTTTTTTATTTTATAACTGTTTAAACTATTACTGTTCATATGTAATTCAAATAAATAATATTTATTTACATAATAATAATTTCTCCGTGCAACATTAAATCTTCTGATTATTAATACATAAATATCTATTAAAATCTCTTGTGGTTTGGTGACGAATAATTGAAAACGCGACACCGACGCCACTGGTAATGCTTTCAGTCGCTATTGCGTTAACGAGTGCGGCCGAATGCACGAACATTCATGCGCGACACGAGGCATTCTTTGGCCGCGCGGACTGTAAGTTGTCTTTTCTTTTGGGGTTAAACCGCGTCTGTTAACGATTTGTGCTTGTGATCAATTAAGGAAATATTTATTCTAGTGTAAGTATGTATTTTTATATAACTGAGAGCTCGCAGCAAATCGTTTTTACCAGTCTAGATAACATATTAAACGCCAAACATGGTCTTGCAAAGGTATCTCATTGGTACGCGGACTCATTAAACTGAAATCTGCTAAAATAAAAGAACAGTACAGTAGAGCCCTCTCCCTTTGGTATTTGTGTGAATTATCATTGTTGATTGTTGCTTACATTTATAATGGTGTAGAGGTGGCTGGTGAATGGGTATAGGATCTCGCAGGTTATTAATTATAAAAGGCAATTGCCTGTTGGTACATACTCCCAAGCCAGACCATTAACCTCCTCGAATTTTATTTTCATTGTTTTTATTTGTTATATAGGCGAATGTGTAACTGGAGAGAGAGAGGCATGGTATTTTTCTAACGCACTCAAACTTATGTATCGGTCACGATGTTAGTGATCTATTTACAACGTGCCCTAGTAAGGCTTTGTTTTAATGAGTTTTATTTCAGTTTGTTGAAGTTGAATTATTTGCCAGCGAGCTGATTTCTCTTTTGTATGTGCTTTATTACAATGTAACGTATGTATTTTGTGCTTTAGTTGTCACTAAACGATTGGGTAATTTTTTAATTCCTTGTCTGTTTTCTTTTGTCCTCGCATTTACCTTATTACCTGTGCAATTTTACTGTTGTTGTATTTTATATGTACCGTGATTTGCTTTATTATTTTACGTGCTTATTTACTTAAAGACCGGCATGATTGGTTTTTAAAAAGGGCCACATGTTTGGTGCTACGATTTTTATTTTGATTATTTATGGCCCAATTGTGCGTGTGACTATATGTGTGTTTTTTTAATTATTGTGTTTCTGTGTAACTAAACTGCTTTTTATTCATTTTTTCTTAGTGTTATAATTGTGTGCGCACTTTAACCTGATTTAGTGGTGTTTTGTTATATATTTAACCCTTTCATTTTGTTTTGTTATTTGATTTGTTAATGTACTTGTGCAATTATTTATGAATAAAGTGGGTTTTATTGGTGGTTCTTCCCCACAATAGTAGATTAACGGGCCGAACCACCGGTGTGCCAAGTTCGTTGATTTTAATTTGGGTAGTTTCATTTTTTTTACCTGCACGCATGATGCAACACGTACCTCATCCAGACTATCTCATTTAGATAGCATAACGTACCTAACACTAGACGGCCACTTAGCTTGATCAGGTTTGAGGTTTGCGAGTAATTAAATACCAGACTTGTAAATAAATGCTAATGTTTTAATTATTGCCCGGAAAGTCAATTAATTTGAGTAATAGTGACATTATTGTAAGTCAAGTCAAGATAAATCACTTAGCGATTGTTTGGATTTTGAATTTGCATTATTGCAAATAAGTTCAAATTACTCTTTTCAAGATAAGATACATGGGGGACGCTACAAGTTATATCATTCGAATTTTCAAAAATACTAAGTACTTTAAAAAAATGCTAATAGTACAGTTAAGTAATATACATATTACAAATCTCTGTTAACACTAACAATGTCAAAAAATAACAGGCAATATAAATAAAATAACTATTTTTGTATTAAGTACCTAGTACTTGTATTCGAATAAAATTGATAAATTAGGTATTCTAGAAAAATTTTAGAGAGCTTAAACAAAAAAATATTGTTTGTAACACGTACCTAAAATAGGTACCTCATGTCAGGAATTTACCTAGCGACGATTGACCATGGATGTTTTCTGTATAATCTTAATGTTATTGAGCTATTTTAATCACATGACGACAAATTAGCTCATTTCATTGGATTTTGGCAAAAAAAAATTTTGAAATTGTACGAGGTAACTTATTTTAACTAGACGTTCTGATTGGTTGAAAATGATACGAAAAAAATAATCATTGTAACACCGAAATAAAATATCTTCCAACCTACAAAATGGAAATTAAAAGAAATGAAATCATTTTAATAACATTTTTTAGGGCATAAGTATGCAACACCTTTTATAATAAGCTCATTACAAAAATAGGCAACATTGTAAACGCAAAAACAATAACCTATGTCCAACAGATGTTTAAAACTTCATGACAGACAGAGGTTAATAGACATCTAGATGTTAACTTAAATTAATAGAAATGAAATCATTTTCATTTAAATTTGTTTAGGATAACTATGCAACCTTTTTTTTATACGTTCATAACGAAAACAGACAACATTGTAAAAACAAAAACAGTAATCTATGTCAGAATGACGTTTAAAACTTCATGTCAGATAGAGATTCATAGACACTACTATAAAAATATCGAAAATTATTATTTACACTTTTTCGTATAAAATTAATCGTTATTCAGATAATGTAACACTTTGAACTAACACTTAAATCCTACCTTTGGAATTTTTTGCCGTTAAATTCGCATCATATCAAAAAATTGCCTAGAACATAAATAATCGATATGTTTAAGGTCTACTTCCAGCTATTTTTATATCTTTTAAATATGCAGCTGTTTTAGAAATATTTGCTAAAAACCAAAAACTGACCCAAATGAAAATAAGATTAAATACAAGATTTTAAGTAGGTACGTAGGTATTTTCGTTCTAGAGTTATCGTGATGTAGAAGGTAAAAAGCATATTACATGTACACTAAATTACTTACATTAGGAACTAAAATTTGCAACTTGGAACTTCACAATCAATGACCCACTTGAACTGAAAACTCTTTTCATACTGCCGTAAATATATGTGTTGATTTTCAAAAATGCAGAACATTATTAAAATTAATAATTATCCCAAGAATAATTGGTTTTAAATGATTAATAAATACAAATAATTTGGGCAACAGATAACATTATTAGATTAGGTAATTAAAAGTTGTATAACTTTCTATTTTCGAGGTAATGAATCTATTAAATTGGTGTCATTTCCTAATTGTGTACATACTTTCAATAAGTTTATCAACCAACACTAAAAATTTTTTAAATTTTATATTAGTCCATAATTTCCCGCGTATTAGTCACAATTTGACAGTTAACAGACCAATAGTAAAGCTACATATAGTTATAATATCACTAAATTTGGTAACCAAAACTAATTGGCGCAAATTTCGAATTTTTATGAATAGGTGAACATTGTTCACAGATAGGTTAGGTTACAGTAAGCACTCATGGATATACAGGGTGTGGCGCGAAGAGTTTTGATTAAAAGTAATGGCGGATACAGTTATGTTAAACATCTGAAATTACGAAGCTGCAGGTTTTGGATGACGCTGAGTTCAAATATAATATTGTCCTGAATATGGCACTTCCGGTTATACGGAAGTGGATGTCAACTTTGTTATTTTAAATGGAACCTAATATTTTTTATTTTATTTTCGAATTCTACATGGAATTCTAGATAAAATTTGTGCACAATTCCCTATACCAAAAATGAAGTATTTTCGAGATATTTCGATTTTTTTTTAAATTTTGAAAAAATCCTAGTCCTCATCGAATAACGATATCTCCATTAATAACGAAGCTAGTGACGTGAAATTGTAACCAATAATCAACAAGCGCTTGCCCGTTAACACCATATATCTATTTCATTGACATTTCATACAGGGTGTTTTAAACTTAGCCGCCAACATACACAATTTAAATTATTTATAACCAGTAGCCTGAAAGGATTATTAATTGTGGATATCATTAAAAACGTTGACTAGGTATTTTATATTAATTTAATTAGATAACTTACAAACAAAAATAACTAAATGTAATATTAAACAAATAAAGTTTTATAATAAGTGTTCAAAATTAGCAGCATCTACTTCTAAACATTTATGAATCCTTTTCATTCAGTTATGTCTAGTAATTCTGGAAATATGGTCGGGTGTTAGAGAATTAAAAGCAAGTAAGACTCTCTGCATCATATCTTCCTTTGCCGTAACAGGTTTGGAA
This sequence comes from Vesta saturnalis, assembly GCA_036346205.1. NCBI lineage: Eukaryota > Metazoa > Arthropoda > Insecta > Coleoptera > Lampyridae > Vesta > Vesta saturnalis. Next base: position 5,874,456 of record JARFJB010002120.1, read on the forward strand.
AATACCTGATTTTTAATGTAACCCCAAATACCAAAATCTAGAGGAGCCAAAATCAGGAGAGCGAGCTGGCCAACGAAACGGACCCTGATTGGCATCAAATATGTCGTAAAGATGCTGAGCAACAGGCCCAAAGTTATGAGGAAGTGCTCCATCTTGCTGATACCAAGCTGAAGCCACCTGTCCATTTCTTAAAGTATGTAACGCCGGTAGTATGGCTTTTTCTAAAATGTGGCAATATCTTGTACCATTTAAATTTTCATCATAAAATTTTAATGCTAAAATTTTATCGTCTTTTATTGCACAAACAACATTAAAACTTCAACTATATTGGAAATAACGTTCTCTACTAACATGTGGATTTTCATTAGACCAAAAATGGGAATTATGTCGATTAAACAATTCATTTTTGCTAAACTTTGCTTCATCACACCATATAGCTTTTTTTATAAAGTTTTCATCCTCTTGGGTCTTCATTAAAAACCATTCACAGAATTCTACCCTTCGAGGAAGATCACTTAATTGTAAGTGTTGCACCAAATAATATGAAAATGGTTTCCATTTGTGTTTTTTTTTTAAATGCGATGAATTGTTCTCGTCGAAAAAGTAAGATCTCTCTCACAATCTCTAATGGAGGCATTTGGAGAGGCCGTAAAATAACCCAAAACGTTAATTTCATTTATGTCACTGTCCACTGTGTTATTTTTTAATTAATTTTTGTCTTAAATTGAACAAACTAACGGCAGTTTTTAAGCAATCTTCTTACAATATCACCAGTTGCATTTGGTCGATTTGGACATCTGTCTGCAAAAACACGGCAAGTCCGTTCAACAATTCTATTACACTCGCCGTAAATAATAATAAGATTTAAAAAATCATCATTAGTAAATCCTACATTTGCCATTATTTACTATGAAATACAAACTGGTAAAGAAAACTGTCAAAACAAAATAAACAATTAATGTTCTAACTATCAAATCTTTGACAGAGATGGCCTACCCTTTACTAATGTTGAAATAATTAAGTATTGTTATGTTTTAACTAAGATAATGAAATATCTCAAAAGTGGTTGGATTTAGGTAATGGGAATACTGATGCCAAACGAATTGGCTTAAAAAAATACAACGGAAAATGTAATAAAATACAGGGCGTTCTATTTAAGGTAAGCAACTTATAAATGATTTAAATTGTGCATGTTGGCGGCTAAGTTTAAAACACCCTGTAAGAAATATCAATGAGATGGGCATACAGGGTGGCGCATTAGTGTGACACAGTCCCATATCTCCTTTATTTAATTTATTTTTAATTATACAGGGTAGATCATAAAAGCTTAGAAGTAATTTTAAATTTTTTTTAAATAGAAAACCCTATAATTTGTTACATATTTAGATTCTACATACAATTTTAGACACATTTTATGTATAATGTCCTATACCTAAATCTAACCGTTTTTGACAAATTTCAAATTTTTTGTCAAAAATGACGTTTTCAGGCCACAACATAGGTGGAAATCTTTTCAAAACGAAGCCTTTATCAATTAGTTATGGTTAGTTTCCTTGGAAATGGGGACCTACTCTATTGGGCTGTATTGATATTTTTGTAATACATTCATACAGGGTGATCAAAAATGGACAATAAAAAGTAGATTCAAAAAAACCTATAAAGTCAGTTTTTTTAAATGGAACCCCCCTATTTTCTTAATTCCACCTTATTTAGCATTAAAAATAAGGGTGATTTTGTATAACAGTGTATATTTCAAAAAATTGTAGTTTTTGAAGTAATGACAATTTAACATTTTTTTATTGTAAAAAGGATATACGGTTTTCAAGTTTTGTTGTTAGTTGGCCGTGACGGCGAGGCGTGGCATATAAAAATAATAGAGAACATAAGAAACGTCATTATTCATTGACAGTTGATAATTTGTGTGATGCATTAGTGTATTTTATAGCAAATTGATTTAAAACTTGAATTAAAATTGTAAATAATGAATTTTTCGCAAGCCGAGATGGTTGATATGATTTTTGTTTTGGGAGCTAGTGATAAGAATACGCTCTTAGCAAGAAGACTGTATCAACAACGGTTTCCAGAGAGACGGCAACCTTAAAGAAGGGCATTTGAAAAGCTTTTGAAGCGTTTTGAAAGAACTGGCAATGTGTTATATAAAAAAAATGCTAGGGTAAAACGTGCACAGACTGAGGTAAATCAATTAAATGTACTATTAACAGTTACCGAAAATCCATATATTGGACAACGACCCATTTCTCAGCAGGTTGGTGTTGAACGACGTACGGTACAGCGGATACTGAAGTCTCAAAAAATACACCCCCACCACATTCAACTATTTCAAGAGTTGGTTCCTGAAGATTATCAAAGACGACTGGAATTTTGTCAACGGACTCAAAACAAAATAAGCCAACAAAGAAATTTTGTTCATTTGATTTTATTTACAGATGAGGCCACAGTTCACTAAAACGGAAGTGTAAACAGACACAATTTTCATTACTATTCTACCGAAAATTCACATTTTGTAAGATATACTTCTCAAACTAGATGGTCTTTAAATGTTTGGCGAGGTGTTGTCCGTAATCACGTAATTGGACCATATTTTTTTATCAACGAGTAACAGGGGAAGTATACTTAGACTTTCTGCAAAACCATCTACCTAATTTTTTGCGTCAAGTGCCACAGGATACGCAACAATAAATGTGGTTTCTTCATGATGGGGCCTGAGTACAGCTAGATATCTAGAATCTTGGATTGGGTGGGGAGGGCCTATTGCTTGGCCTGCTAGATCCCCAGATCTTAGTAAAATAGACTTTAGCATATGAGAGAGCAGGTTTATAAAATACCGCCTACAGCAAAGGAAGACGTGAAGGTTAGAAACTGTTTTCAAAGCATTAATATTGGAATGTGTAGAAATTTAAGCAGCGAATTTGAGAGACGTATTGCATTGTGCGTTCAAGAAAGAGGCGGACTTTTCGAACAACTTATTAGGTAGTACATATTTGACGTGTTTCTAGTACTTTTATCTGTATAAATAGTTGCAGGTTTAGTTACATTAGAGGTGTCAAGTTTATGACTAGGATTAGGACATAATTTGTTGAATCAAAAAAATATTGTCTTTACTTTAAGTTCGTTTAATAAAATAATTATTTATATAGGGTTCAATAAATTGTAATATTTCGATCTGAAGTGCTCGATTTTTTTTGTTTCGCCGCGCCCCACCGTCACGACCAACTAACAACAAAACTTGAAAGCCGTATAGCCTTTTTACAATAAAAAAATGTTAAATTGTCATTATTTCAAAAACTACAATTTTTTTGGAATATACACTCTTATACACAGTCACCCTTATTTTTAATGCTAAATAAGATAGAATTAAAAAAATAGGGGGTTTTCATAAAAAAAACTGACTTTATAGGTTTTTTTGAATCTACTTCTTATTGCCCATTTTTGATCACCCTGCATGAATTTATTACAAAAATATCAATACAGCCCATTAGAGTAGGTCCCCATTTCCAAGGAAACCAACCATAACTAATTGATAAAGGCTTCGTTTAGAAAAATTTCCACCTATGTTTTGGCCTGCAAACGTCATTTTGACAAAAATTTGAAATTTGTCAAAAACGGTTAGACTTAGGTATGGGACATTATACACAAAATGTGTCTAAAATTGTATGTAGAATCTAAATATGTAATAATATATAGGGTTTTCCATTCCAAAAAATTTAAAATTACTTCTGAGCTTTTATGATCTACCCTGTATAATTAAAAATATTTTTGGAAAATGCACCAGAACATATCTTACAACTTTTGTATTTAATTTTTTTTTGTATCTCTTTAAATAAAGGAGATATGGGACTTTGTCACACTAAAGCGCCACCCTGTACGTAGATAACGGGTAAGCGCTTGTTGTTTATTGGTTACAATTTCACGTCACTAGCTTCGTTATTGATGGAGATATCGTTATTCAACCTGGACTAGATTTTTTCATAATTTTAAAAAAAAAACTTCATTTTTGGTATAGGATATTGTGTACAAATTCTATCTAGAATTTCATGTAAAATTCGAAAATAAAATAAAAAATATTAGGTTCCGTTTAAAATAACAAAGTTGATGTCTACTTCCGGTATAACCGGAAGTGCCACATTCAAGACAATATTATATTTGAACTCAGCGCCATCCAAAACCTACAGCTTCGTAATTTCAGATTTTTAACATAACTGTATCCGCCATTACTTTTAATCAACTCGCGCCACACCCTGTATACATACATACTGCGTTACTACGTATTAATATCCTTGTAAGCACTGCAGCGATGTTGTTATATCCGTAAGCTCTATTTCGAATTAGTGATTTTTTGGTAGATAAAAATACTTGACGTAAGTGCGATCTTTGTAAACCATATCTACAGCTTTGAACGTTTCAATTTTATTTTCAAATGAAAATTCCACATTAAGTGCCATTTTATTTACCTCTGATAGTGAAAGAACATTTAATAAAGTTACAAATTTACTTGTAAATTTACAGTTTACTATAAATTACAAATAATAAAATATAATACAAAACGAAATAAGTGCTTTACAGTGAACAAAAATACAACGTACAATTTCAGTATTAAATATTTATCGTACAAGGGTCATTATTGGTTACAAGATTTATATATAACATCAAATGTTACAATGCTTTTACAATAAGAACGAGCTTTTCCCCCGCAAAATTTTACGGTTAAAATTAAATTTACAACATTGTGTGGTAAATCAGGACGACTGCATACTTCTTTTAAAATTGTATCCAATGTAGGAAGTTCATTGTCGTGAAAGAAGTGTACTATTTGTCTAACATATTTCTTAGTTGTCTCATCGTACATTGGCACAGCATGTGGCCGTTCTCCAGAACTTGTAGAATAGGTAACAGCTCCGGAGTCTCTATGTTCTTTCGTTGTGCTGTACCGCCTCATTGTAATTTAATAACAAATCAATATCAACTCCGTGTACTGTCAAATTTATAAGGTAGTGATGAATAATTTCTATAATTATACGTTTGAGGTTATTTTGTATCATATGGAGATGGAAGCTGAATGTGGTCCTGGAAACTTAAAGCGACAGAGTGGAAAACACTTCAGCTGTAACGAGAAGTGCCTCATTATGAATGTACTTAATTATTTCTTGGCCACAATGAACGTTAGTGCAGCTGTTACAGAAGCCAGCAAAGCTTTATGTTACACAGAGCGTAGTATCTATGCTATCAAAAAGCAAGACCATACCGGAGCAGTAACTAGTCCAAAAAAACGCATGAAACGGAAAGGTGCACAACTCAATGATCGTCTTCATGTATATGGCCAGAATATATAGTCAATAATTCGACGTAAAATGCACAATTCTTTATTGAATACATTCCTCCAACGGTAAATAGTATCCTTTCTTCCTTTAATGGTGATGATGATCTAACAAATTTCAAACGCAATACATTATTCAACCTCTTGTGGGTTTTCAGCTTCAAGGGATGCGTCGTTGTTGAACGTGATGGCATTATAAGATGAAGGCATAAATACTTAAGAAGCATAAGAAAGTTCCGAGAAGAAGGTACTTAGTCTTTTTATTCGATTTCTAATTACATGTTTATACACAGTTAGTAAGACATGGTGTGACACAACTATTGAAAGTGGTCGGCAGGCATTCGTTCAAGGGCTCAGTACAGGTTTAAAATCACCAAGTTGGTCTTGGATTTGCCATAGTTCCTCTGTAAAAAGACCACAGCCAATGTTCACAATGTAATGGATGCAGACTCTTACGAGAAGTGCTTTATCAATCAACTCATTTCAAATATACCACCAAATTCAATTATCGTTTTTACAATGCTTCTTATCACATCAGGATGGTACGGAAGATTCCAACAAGGGCGTGGCGAAAAGAACAAATTGTAGATTGGCTTAGTAAGAAAGAAATGCCCATTGATGATAACATGTTGAAGCGAGACCTATTGGCTACTGTAGCACAAATGAGGCATCTATATGACAAGAATACTCTTGATGTTATGGCACAAGGAAGAGGTCATGAGGTTCTTCGTGCGAATTAAACCCAATAGAAATGGTGTGGGCACAAGTCAAATATCATATTAAAATAAATAACAAGACTTTTAAAGTTAAAGACATGGAGAAATTAATAAAATTTAGTTACGAAAAGTGACGATTGAAAATTAACAACATTAGCAATCATGTTGAAAGCAAGATGTGGGTAGCTGATAACCTTCAAGATGATATTGCAGAGTACATAATCAACGTTACAGTATCATCATCAGAAGACCTAGAAATCGATTCGAGCGATTAAACCACTGAAAAACAACAAAAAATTACTAAAGTACGAGGCGTGGCTATTAAATCAAAATAATAGTATATTAAGAAACAAGTTTCATAAGACGCGTTTTTATCGCATGAGTCCAAGTTTAGAAAACGACCCGCGCAGCGTCTTATGAAACGAGTTTCTTATACTATTTTTTCTATTTTGCGTATTTGTGTTGGAAATTTTGAAAAAATGTAAATTCCATTTGTCACCTTATTTCATAATTTTGAATGTAGGTTGGCAACAGTGGTATTTGTTTGTTTGAGTTCGATACAAATGTAGGGTATTAAAACTATTATTTCTTACTACTTCATTTCAAACTACCTTATAAATATGTTCTCAATAGAAGTTGTATACTATATACATTATAATCGGAATAAAATTACACTATACTATGTAAACTTAATAATTTACACTCAAGTGAAGTTAACAAGGTTAAATGAAGGTTATATTTTACGCAAAAGATGTAATCGGCTTAATTTGAAAGCATATTGACGCTTTGTCTTGAAACACAATAAAAAAGAGAAATCGTCCTTATTCGGTTTTGGTCATCTAAATCATTGCAATACATTAATCAGGAATAATTCAATACAAAGGATATATACACATTTCAAATAAGAATAGGTTATGTTACATTTACGTTTACATACATCAATAAAAAACTTCATTAGTTTACATACCAACATCAAGAAAAAAAATGTTAGATACTTTAAAGTCAAACATTAAAACACCCGTTTGAGTGTCATAATGTACATATTAAACACGCAAAATAGAAAAAATGTTTTACAGCATCAGTCTCGTTATTTAATAGCCACACTTCCTATATTATATTACAAAGAAAATAAATGTTGCAACTATAATCAAACTTTAATTCACAATCCCATGTATAGGGTGATCTAAAAGATCATATTGCCACATTACATACGCCTACTTTGCTTTTCTAAACAATACACTTCAAAGATTTGATTTGTATAGATTAAGGGTAGCCTTTTTCTGTATATTCTTTAGTCATTTTCGTAACTGGTGGGCATTTCTTGGTGCGAGGCCGTTCTTTTTTACGCGAGGCGTAGCAGAGGGATAAAATATAAGGCCGAGCACCAAAAATGTGACGGCGCAATCGTTTACATAAAATTAGAAAAAAATTAAATTTTGAAATATTTGATGATAAATGTCAAATTAAATACATAAAAGTAACGATTACAAAGTAGTATATTACATTCCGAGGCGGAAAGTGTTCCGTTCTGTTCTCGAGATAGGGGAAAGGTACTTTTACCGAGGTTTGTATACGATTTTATTCACTAAAGAACAAGCAACATTATACAATTCAAATAAAAAAATTTTGGAACATCCATCACGGCTTCTCGTTTAATATTGAAGGTCGTGACAACGCGACTTTTAATTTTTACTTTAATGAGAAGCCATAAATGTTATGCTTACTATTTTTCTATTGGTTTTGTCGTTACTTGTTATCAATAATTCACTTATTAAATAAAACGTGTTGTTTGTTTCCACCTATTACTTGCGTGCACTCACCATCCAGGGCAGTCCGAACCTCGGTCTCGTACGTAAGCCCAGTCCTGCGTAAGAGCTCGTGATTATTATTACAAATCTCTTAATGCGAAAAAAAGAACGCTTCGGAGTTAGATGTCACTGCTTGCATACAGATAATACGAAGAAGCGGTCATCAGTAGAGGATCCACAGCCTAGCAGCAATCAGGAGCCGTCGGAATACAACAGGAGCGAAGAACGAACTTAAAAGAAGCATCTAGTACCTCCTCGCACGCGGTGTCGTCATGATCGGGTGACAATACAGTTGCGAACCCTCCCTTATCCCTCAACCTCTCCCCAAATATTATTCCACCTGCATGCAGATGGAGCATATCGCTGAGGAGTGTACTACCCGTGCTATCCGTTGTCCCAACTGTGGCAAAAGTCACAGATCCTCCTCCTGAAAATCCTCCGCTAACCCAAGGTATAACAACCGCGGGGGAGCTCACACTTCCTATTCCTTCAAGTGCCGGAACCTCCCAGTTATCCGTCGAAGATGGCATCCCTCGAACCTATCCTGTCTTCCGAAGAGTCCGACTCGGAAGACACAGCCCACCTTAAACCCTCTCCTGACACCGAATCCCTATCCATCAAAGACTTCCTACAAGTCCTAGCCCACTCCCTCTTCCAGATGTTTCCTGACCAGAGAGATAGCGTTGTCCGCACCCTAGATTCGCTATCCCGAAGCTTCTTCCAACGGAGTATCAACATCTGCGTATCGGTACGCGGATTAAGGTCGCCGTAATCCGCCAACACAATTCTTAACTCCCTCCAAATGGATATCCTAGCAGGGACCGTAAATATCAGGGGCGTTCGTCGGGAACGCCGCTTACTATACACTTCTTATACACACAATATACACATCCTTTCTATAACAGAAACGAAACGCACACCCAGATCCACTCTTAATTTCAACACATTTCACACCTACGTAAACAATAGCCAACACGGAACCGCCCTCTTAATCAAAAATTGCTTCCCATCCACTCCTTTTCAACCTCCTACGCATTTACAGCATCTCGAATGCCTTGCTACGACGGTGCACCTTCCCACTCCTACAGTATTTATTTCATGCTACAACCCGCCCAGTCACATCACCCTATTCGATGACCTTTTAATCTAAGCCTCTAGCCTCCCTAATGCAGTTATCCTACGTGATTTCAATTCGATGACACCGCAAGTAATGGCAATGGTAGCAGGCTATTATCCGCTCTGTTGCAATTCCCGCTCTTGCGAATCGCCAACACACAGCCAACATACTTTGAACATTTAGGTATCTCAATAGTAGATCATATCATAGTTTCCGAACCCATAGCTCATTATTTCAATCGTGAGTGCTTTCTAAACACCACGATCACATTAGTTCACATACCACTACTGGTCAAAACTTCATTTTGTCCAGCTACCCCTACACCTTCTCAATACACAGTCATTAGAAATTTTTCAAAAGCAGACTGGAATGTGTTCTCCGAACACAACCTTCCTACACCCAATCTTCAAACGAACCAAGATCCCTTTAGAGTGCCATTAGAGACCTAATTTCCGTAATTACGGAAGCGGTCGATATCTCTGTACAAAACATCGACATTTCCCGCAAACCGCTCCCATAGAGCACATTGTGAACTGGATCAAAGAGAAAAGACGAATCTATCGTCAATTCTTGCAATCCAGAGATTCGGCTCTCAAGACCGAATACAATCGCCTTAACGCCTTAATCAGGCGAGAAGCAAACAAACACGCCGAAGACTCCTGTACCAAAGCCACCTCCCAGTTAGATTATAGAAATGGTAAACTCTTCTGGCAACAGTTCGATAGACTGAGCAGAAGAAAAGTTAACCCTAAATCCCACCTAACCGACCTTCAGGACAACCTAATCTACGACCATGGAAAACCCGATTTCTTTGGTCACCACCTCCAATCCACTTTCCGATCCCCAGATGATCCCCAATTCGATAACCGGTTCAAGGCACTCCTTGATGGTCCCCTTGAGGAATTCCGCAACCTTAACCTTCCTGAAATCCATCTCAACAACGAGAATCCCTATTATTCCCCCATCACGCCCGACCAGGTCCACACTTATTTCAAAAAAGAAAAAAATTCTGCCCCAGGTCATGGCGACCTAAATCGCAAAGACCTCTTATTACTCTCCAATATATACAACCAATGCCTAATCCTATCCAATTTCCCGGCGGACTGGAAATCAGCATCCACCGTCATGATACCGAAACCCCACGCCGACCTTACCTCACCCTCCTCCTATAGACCAATCTCACTCCTGAGTTGCCTCGGAAAATGCATTGAGCAGAATCTAGCCAGGCGATTCAGGGACTACCTAGAATTCAATGACCTCCTTCCTAATAGCCAAATCACCTTCCGTATTTACCGAACGTGTCACGATCCCTTGTTGCTTACAGAGACCACCAGAGCAATCAATCACAAGCAATGCAATCTGGCTGTGTTTCTGGACGTTAAACACGCATTCGACAGGGTCTACTACGCCGGTCTCCTGCACAAGATCTGTAACCTCAAAATTACCGACCCCTTCTCAAAACTCTCACAGCTGACCAATCGGTCAGTTCTGATAAAAGTAGGGAAAACCTTCTCCGAACCTTTTCGACCTACAGCAGGCGTACCGCAAGGTTCTGCCTTAGCCCCTATTCTTTACACCATCTTTGCATCAGACATTCCCGAAGTTACACAACCTGGAGTAGTCGTTGCGCATTGCGCATGACACCGCCGTCTAGACGGTTAATCGGAACAGCGAAATGGCCTCCCGCCACATATCCAAAACCCTACGGAACTTTTCCAACTAGGCGAACCGGTGGAGAGCCTCCAGCAATCCCTCCGAAACCCAAACAATCCTCTTCCGACACCCTAACTACACCGAAGGTAGGTTCCCAAAGATTGCCTCCAGAAATGTTTCCCTCACCCTAAACCAAGAAAGACTCACACGCCAAGATGAAATCACCTACCTAGGAATCCTCTTCACTAGAACCCTCAATTGGCTCCTCGATGTAAAAAAGCGCTCAATAGGATTAGAAACCACGCAAACCTACTGGGCACCCTCCGGGGTAGAATTAGAGGTTGCCGCCCTAAAACAATTCAACACACCTATAAAACATACATCCACCCTGTTATGGATTTCCGAATACCCATATATACCAATATAAACCCCAATCACCTTTCCTCTATCGCCTCCTGCAAACGTCAGATTTTTAGACGCATACACAGGTTACCCATCGGGTACACTAGTGACCTCACAACACAACACTCAAACATACCACCAATCACTCACAGGATTCAAACACTTCAGAAAAACGCATAAAAGAGTTTTCGGCAATACTATCCCAACCAAAGAAATTCTCACCACTCCCTACAACTACGGCTTTCTCCAATACCTACGAAGAAAACCTAAATTAAAATTCAAACATCACCGCGATCCTTACACAACTCCTTAACGACCTCCCCGAGGAGGTAAAAAAATCCCTAGATAACATCCCATATGCTCTCCGCATCCCCACGTCTATTCGATGATGACCTAGCATAATACCGAACAACGAATCGAATTAACCACACTAAGCACGCTACACCCCACTAACAACAAGCACACTTAAACCAATTAACACATTATTCAATATTAAAATAAACCTAAATATTTTTTTTTGTTTTTTTTTGCACCAAAAATAACCACACCTCATGATTGTGCGCTATACAATAACACAATACATCGCAACACCAACAAGAATGGATTCACCAGGACTGAAGAGGAGAAGGACTCCTGAACGGTCTACGCCAATGATAAGCTATTAATAAGTAAAATACTAACCATAAGCATGAACGTACTAAAAAAAAAAATAAATACTCACCATCTACGCACGTGAGAGAAATTGGTTGCATACTTTCTTGGCCCTTTATTAAAATTAGCAAGTTGTCAATTTGACATTGATAGTTTAAATCGATAGTAGCTCCCCCACAGGTTGGAAAGTGTCCATTACTGACCCCTTCATCTCATTACTGTCTCCTTTTTGTTATTACTGACCTCTTAACGTAAACCCGTAGAATTATTCACTTTTCAATCTCTAAAGGGTTAGAAAAGCGGTATGTGACAAACTAATTGTGAATAAAAGTACATTGCAGATTTATCTAAATTTGTATTGCATCGCAAATATTTTTATTAATTTTGAGGTTAGAAATTGTGTCTCTCGTACCCTAAATATAGTATCATTATAACCATAATACGGTATTATAGGTGCAGTAAACTATTGGGAAAATAAGTTTGGTAATCCTGCACTGTTTTTACATAAGCCCTGTACTGAATTTGGAGGTTTTGACGCACTAGCAGTGATTTTAGTATGTGGCAACCCTGTATAAGTGTATAGCAAGCCATCTCCACAAAAATGAATCACTTAATGCCTTTATAAAGGGATTCTAGATTTTAATATATAACTAAGTAAACATTAACTAGCAGAAAATGAAATAAATGTATTCCCAAATTTAACTATTTCCGAAAAAAATGGTATCAATATTAATCATTACAATGTAGTTAATTAAGGTTTTCGTATCGCTTGCGAAAATCATATTAAATGAGGTTGTCAGAAGATGAAACAGTGATGAACAGTGGAGGTCTCGCTGCGTTCTTAAGAAATGGTCTTTAATCTTCCTCTTCTACATGAAGAGGGGTGGCAAGAATATTTCCAAAATCTGTACAGTAGTGAGGAAAGTAAGACTAAAGGGTAAATAAGGAGAATGTAGAAGGAATGGTGAATGAAACTGAGAAGGATATTGGGATAAACGTGGTAGAGAAAACGGTAGGAAGGTTGAAAAACGGTAAAGGAGCAGGCGTAGATAAAATTACTGTTGAAATGCTGAATTATGGAGGTGCAAAGCTTATACGAAGATTGTGTGAATTACTCAGTGTATGCCCTAAGTGTGGAAAAGTGCTGAGGGATTGAAAGAGATTGATCATTGTACCACTAATTGTACACACATTGTACGAGAAACTATACAAACTAAAATTTGGGATGTACAGAGTGGCTTCACACCAGGGAAAGGATATGTTGATCAGATGGTTGCACTCAAGCAGGTGATCTAAACGTGTTTAAGCGTAAAAAGGAAGCTGAACGACGCGTTTGTAGATCTGGAGAAAGCATATGACAGAGTGAATAGGGAGAAGCAGTCGGAAATATTAAATGAATATGGCGTAAATAAAGGTTTAATAAATGGAATAAGGGCAGTATACAACGGTAGCCGGGCATGTGGTAGGGTTAATATTGAGCAAGGAGTGTGACAAGACTGTGTGATGTCACCGTGATTGTTCAATGTATACATGGATAAATGTGTTAGACAAGCATGTACCGATACAAATAGTGTAATGGTTGGTGACGTAAATGTCCGAGTTCTGGTGTATGCAGATAACACAGTATTATTAAGTGACAGTGCGGATAAACTACGAACTACTCTGAGGAAGTTTGATATAGTATGTGAGAGCAAAGGTAAACGTGAATAAAACTAAGGCTGTGGTGTTCAATCGGGAAGATGGAAAGGAGAGTAGAGTATTTACTCTGCAAGATGAAATTGTGGAACAAGTGGACGAGTTGGTATATCTGAGGAGAATGTTTACTGCAGATGGTTATTACAGGCCAAATGCTCACTACAGCATCCAGCCCGTAAAGGCAATTTGTGCCATGGCATCGGTCAGTGGTGTGGGCGGGGTTCTAACTTAATATCGTAAAAGGGTACTCGTCACTCGTCAACTCCAAAATCAACAAAAAGGCACCATCTGTTAAATACATTTATAGCGAGAGAACGTCATAAACAGATCTTAGAATGGCGTAACAGGGAAACTTAAATTCCAATGAAATTATAAGCTTTATTAAAAGCTGCAACATTGTGAAAATAAAACTAAAAACTCTCTAAAATCTCAATAAACAACGTAAAAGTCATTATCTCAAATAACCAAAAATAAATGAAAATGCGATAATGGTTCTTCAATTTAAAACACAAAAATACGTCACTACAATAAAATTAAGCGTGACGGAAAATTTATAAAACCCTAAAATTTACGAAACGTCGACATCGGAAAGTTTACCTAAATTCGTCGAAAAATACAGCTCATTTTCAAATAAATAACAAACTGCTTACCTTTTGGCTACAATTGGTATGTTGATTCCTGTAAAAATATTTGCGACTTCTCACAAAACCCTCCTACGCAAAATCAAATAGCAGTTCAGTCAACGACCGACTCACTTCATAATTACGTTACTTTATAATCTAAAATATTTTAAAATGACTTGTTAACTAACAAAAAACCTGTATAACTCTGATTTTCAATAAATTCTTACTTCATAAAATAGAAATCACTTTACTTCATTTACCACCAGTCGTAATTAAATCAATTCGTCCTAAAATATACTCAAATCCAAGAAAAAGAAGGTTGCATTAAACCTTTAAAAGCTACGTTAAAATTCATTCATCAATGTAAACTTCTGAACGTAATTATTTTACTTCAAATAAACATAAAATGTTGATGTTACTTCATGATCTAATTCTCGAAAAAACATACTTTTGCGTTAGTATGGTGCTGTAGAACATTCGGTTTACACTTAAAAAAACAATAAGTACGTATATATAATATATATATATATATATATATATATATATATATATATATATATATATATATATATACATACATATGGAATAATAATAATAAAAAACACCGTCATCAAAATGTTAACACAATTGCTACATAAATCAAAACATTCATTTCAAATTTCATCCCGTAGTTACCTAAGAGGCTATGAAACCAGCTGGTGTCCGTATTAGGCTCTTTATTAAAGTTATTGTAAATTCGAAATACCAAAATAACAAAAGATCATAACAAAAATATAATACACTGGAATTTATTAAAATTTGTCAACCACTGCAAACAAAATACACAAAAAAGTTTACTTTGTATTCGGAACAGACCCTTTGTTATACAGACATCTAGGATATTTAGACGATGGGGTCGACGGCGGCGGCAATATAATCGTTGTAGAACCTCGAACTCCAAATAAGACTTAACTCGTGAACACTTCTCCTTTCAATACGTTTGGGTTTGTCTTGGGTAGATCTGATACTGTATGTGATCTTGGTGTAGTTTTCGATAAGAAATTGTCATTTTTCGCTCATGTAAATAAAGTTATAAACTCGGCATACAAAAGCCTAGGCTTTATAGTTCGAAATGTTAAGAATTTTTCTATACAATCTATACAATCTATTATTATTCTGTACAACTCTTATGTTCGTGCGAAACTGGAGTATGGAGCAGTAGTATGGTCTCCCTTATACGCTGTGTACATTAGTCCTCTTGAGAAGGTTCAAAAATGTTTTTTAAAGTATTTGTTTTTCCGAAAACATAATCACTATCCACGTCGAAACTTTTCTCATGAATGTTTATTGAATGAATATAGGTTTGTATCCTTAGATGTTAGAAAAAAAATGCACGCTGTAATATGTTTATACAAAGTCATATCGCCTTCAAATCGACTGCACAGGGATTCTCAACATAATCCAATTTAGAGTTCCAAGATTTAATTATCGTTCAAGTAATGTGTTCCACCTACCTTCCACTCGAACTAACGTCCTTTTATATTCCCCTTTGTACAGAATGATCTCAGCTTACTCTTCAATCGAAGCTAATCTGGATATTTCTAACTGCACTATTAAGCTGATCAAATCGGTTCTAGTAACTCGTAATCTACCCATTCATAATATACCTTAAACCAATCTTTTTTTAATGTAGGTAAGCATTTAATCTTAGACTCTACGCATTAAATAATAATTTCTATTTATTATAAACTTACCGCTTGTTCTCCTACTAAGTAATTGGGCGCAGTATGCCTGTTAAGGAGAATGTTTTAATAATAATAATAATAATAATTACAGCGAATTTGTATTTTGTTTATCTGAACTGCGCAACATACGTAAAACTACCTCTTCAACAGGAATTCGTAGCAGGTTCTTGGAGCAAAATACGAAAAATACGAACACCCTTTCTATGTCTAAATCAGAAAACAACTCGGCGATGTGGTGAACCAATATATTATCCCGTTTATTGGGAATGGAGATCACTTACTCCACGGTAATGCGATACACCCCCAGTATGTAATAACTTATTGCACTCTATAACTACCCCTCTCGCATATGTTGCGATCACCACAAACAAACAAAAAACATGGGTTCTGCCCTCTACGGTATCTCTAACAGAATTAATTACTACCTTATTCAGAGTTCGCCATCTTCCCGTATAACCCTTTCCATCTTACTTAAATCTTCAATAGCCAATCATCAAAAAAGAATCGCTTAAATTTTAAGCGTGGTAAAAACAATACTCAACACGAAAATAATCGAGAGAAAGAAATTACATCATGCTGCAACCGTGAAGTCAGCTTCCCAGCAACCAACACAAAATGATATCGCTAAAATATTTTTTTTAGTACTTATTGTAGCTCAAATAAATTCATCCCATTCTACAATGACAAAATTTAGTGATATGGTATACTACATTCAGAAATATCTATGGCATCACATACCAACGCTAGCACACGTAGAAATTATCAGGAACAAAACACTTTTGAATTTCAAACCTTAGAAAATTTATACGATTACAATTTCAACTCCCTGGAATTTTATTTAAGAAATTAATTTTAAATACAACGCGTCAATTTTGTAATTCTTAAAAAACGTAATTTCTATCTTTCAACTAACTACATTCCGGAAGCTTAAAATAACGAGAATACCTATCTACACAAAACTCTTCTTTGATTGTAACGCAAGTATCACCTATGAGTGAAACGTAATTCTACAAATAAAAGTGACATTTATAACTGTCTTCAAACCAAAAAAAAGGTGATCAAATAAAAGCTCGCAAAAATTTAAACTCTTTTAAATTCGAAATTTAAAAAAAAATAGAACAAAACCAACCATCTACCGTATGATCCTTAAAATTTACACGCAGGGTGACATGGTACAATGGATGGCGAGATAGGACGAAGGGTCAATGCTGAAAAGAAAGTGATTGGAAGTATGTGGACGCTGCGAACGACCAATCTATAATGGCGTGTTTGTCCCGTCAGTACTGTATGGAAGAGAGACATGGGTATATCAAAAAGCACGAAAGAAAAATGAATTCCGTGGTTATAAGATTCCTGAGGAGCGCATGCAGTAAAACGAGAAGGGATAAGATAAATAATGAGTGTATAATGACGGAGTGTGGCGAGGAAAAGACGGTGATGTATAGATATAAAAGTAGTACATTAAGTTGGTTTGGTCACATTGAGCGAATGATCAACGCAAGATTACTTACTTACTTACTCCTTGGCGCTACACTTCGCGTGGGACCGTGGCCTCCCATCGGGATTTCCAGACACTTGTTTTACAAGGTGCTGTCATCACTCGCACCTCAACCCTTGGCATATATGCCAGCGGGCGGGAGTGGGGGGGAGGGGGGTTGGAGGGTAAACTACTTTTTTCCATTTTTAACTGAGGACACTATTTTTCCCCACTCTTTTTTATGCATTGCCTTCCGTTTCCATTGGGTGATTCCAGCTTCTCTTAGGTCCTTGTCTACTTCGTCCTTCCATCTTAACCTTGGTCTACCTTTGCTTCTCCTTGCCTCTGGTTTATTTTGTAGTATTCTCCTTGGTCCTCTTGTTTGCTGCATTCGTTCTACGTGCCCTACCCATCTTATCCGCATACTTTTAATCTCGTTGGGTATACTTGCTTCTCCATACCGTGATTTAACCTCACTGTTTGTTAAAACACGCCATAAACCATTCTCATTCACTGGCCCGTATATTTTCCTTAAAATTTGTCGTTCCCACATACCCAGATGTTTACGTTCGTGCTGCATCAGGCAGCATGTTTCCGCACCGTAAGTCACCACTGGTTTTATTATTGTTTTATACACTTTAATTTTATTTGTTACTGATAAAGACTTTGACATAATTGTGTTTTTTAACCCAAAATAACATCTGTTCCCTGCTGAGATTCTCGCCTTCACTTCCTCCAGCATTTCATTTTTTTCGTTAACTATCGACTCTAGGTATTTAAAATTTGTGACTCGTTCAAATTGCTTATTGTTCACTGTGATTTCCTTGACATCTTTATATCTACCTGTGTCCTTTGAGGTGATCATATATTTTGTTTTAGTCACATTTATCTTTAGTCCTAGGGTAACTGCCCCATCCTCCAAGCATTTGGCCACCTCTTTCAGCTCTTCTGCTGTTCTACTTACTATATCGATGTCGTCGGCGTATGCCAGTCACTGGCATTGTCTGTTATAAATTGTACCTCCAGGGTTAATGGGCACCCTTCTTATTACCCTTTCCAAAGCGAAATTAAACAGCGTTGTTGACATCGCGTCTCCTTGCCTAAGTCCATTCCATATACTAAAACTTTCCGTCAGTTGGCCTTGCACCCTTATCTTTGCCTTCGTGTCCAATAGGCACATTTTTACCAATCTTATTAGTTTTCTAAGTATTCCAAACTCATCCAGTCCCTGTAATAGTTCCGATCTTATTATTGTGTCATATGCCTGACGGCGGAAATCTACAAAAAGGTGATGCGTTTTAATGTTAAATTCCCAAAACTTTTCAAGGATTTGTCTAATTATGAATATTTGATCCGTTGGTGCCCTGCCCCCTCTAAACCAGCATTGATATTCACCTACCATCTTTTCCATCCAGTCACTTAATTTTCTTTCAATTAACTTACTTATTATTTTGTATCCTGTATTGAGTAGGGCAATACCTCTGTAATTGTCACAAACTGTTTTGTCTTCCTTCTTTAGTAAGGGGCATAAGACTGCCGTCCTCCATTCGTCTGGGATAATGTCGTGTATCCAAATATTTGTTATCAGGGAGTACATTGCCTCATTCACTGCTGTACCTCCATATTTAAACATTTCTGCCGTAATATTATCCTCACCCGGGGCTTTACAGTTTTTTAGTTTATTCACCACATATTCTAGTTGCTCTTTCGTTGGTGGGTTTACTGTATCCTTTTCTTCCTGGTCATCCCAACTTTCATCTATCACGTTATCATTATCCTGTACCGGGTTCAATAGTTTCTCAAAGTACTCCTTCCATCTCCTCATTATTTCATGTTTATTGCCAAGCAGTTTTCCTTCCTCATTCTTACAGAGTGTTGTTCTTGGCTGGAACCTATTTTTTTGTTTTTTAACCTCTTTGTAGAAGTACTTTGTCTTAATCCCCTTCCTGCTTCTACCATTTCTTCTATTCTCTGTTGATCGTACTTTCTCTTTTTTTCTCTGTGTTTTTGGTTGGCGGCTTTTCTTTTATTCTTAAAATTTTCTATTTTCTCATCATTCATATCCCTTACCATTTCTAGTCTTGCCTTGTTTCTTTCAGTAGTTGCCCGTTCGCATTCTACATCGTACCATTTTTTCCTTTGCTCTTTTTATGTTTTCCCACTATCTCCTCTGTGGTCTCAGTCAGTATTCTTTTTATATTTCCCCAACTTCTCTCTATGTCTTCTCTTTTCGTTTTTCCTTTTTCTTTTATTTGTTTCAACTTTTCAAATTTCTGTTGTATATTGTCGGCGTACTTTTTCTTATTTTCATCGCTCCCTCGATGCTAAAGTGTTTGTTACTCACTACTCTCTCGTGTTTTTCGCATGCTATCCTTTCCCTCAGTATGGTTTTTACTAGGAAATGGTCCGTATCACAGTCGGCCCCTCTATAGCTTCTAACATCCATAATATTGTTAGCATGCCATACATCTATTAGCACGTGGTCTATTTGATTACGACTTTTTTTATCAAGTGATATCCATGTTTCTTTATGTGTTACATTGTGGGGGAACGTTGTACTTGCCACCACCATATTTCTTCCACCGGCAAAATCTATAAGCCTTATTCCGTTATCATAACGCAAGATTAACGAAGCAAATATACGTGGATGAGGTTAGAGATAAGGCCGAGTCTGGTAGGCGAGTTTTAAAAATAAAAGAACAAGTAAGAGACATTGAATGAATCTTGCGGAAGCTACGAAGATGTGCAGAGGTAGGAATGCATGGAGAAAGATTGAGAATCAAAATAAGAGGAAGGGATTGTTTTGCCTACACCATAAGGAATTAACGGGATGGTTATGTTATGAATGTCTTCATTGCTGGCGGGTTGTTGGGGACGTCTCTTGATATTAATTACTGAACCAGTTTGGGTAAATATGTTTACCAATTTTAAAATTTACGTATGAGATATATTTCTTCCTGGATGTCTATTATTAAATATTCTAGCAGCCGTAATAGCAGAACGAGTGTTCCCATAATAAAAAGAAATAATTTCTATCCGTTCTTGTAAAGTGTAGATAATGCTCTATTTACATAGAATCGCGGCAAACTCTTTTCCAATGTGGGGACGTCAGTGCTTGACATTGTTGCCAAACGTATGAAATTCGACGTCAACATAATACTTAGGTTATATTGTTTACATTTATTTTGAAAATTAGTTTTTGATGGAAATACTTGTTCTCAACTAGTAACAATACTTTTAAAGTTCTTAGATCATTTTGCGATGATTAAGCAATTGTAACATTTTGAATAGTCATATAATTTCGAGGAGCTTATCGAAAATCTCAAAATGTGGAAAACGTCAAAATTAGAAGTTATGTGTAAACAGAAGAGCTGACAACATTGTAATTTATTCAGTTCTAACAACCCAACAACGTGTATTTCACTAACATAGATATATCATTTGTAATTATCAGGGTTATCATGAAGTTGATTTAAGTTTGTCTCTCTTAACAATTTCTAAACGGAAAAGATTTTGTGACTATAGACACATTAATCGCTGTCAAAGTTTGACAACATTTTTCGAAAGCACGTTGACCGAAGCCGATTATTATATGCAATTAAGATTTCGTTAAACATTTATTAGTAAAAAGCTTTTAATGGTCATAGAAGGAGGAAATGTCATCGGATTTTAAAAAACAGAAGTGTGGCGGATTCCCCATGACAACCGTTTTCCCATTATGGATCAGAAATGGGGTATTGCCACTTAAAATGTTTAAGTACAGCCCCCACCCCCCGCCCCCGGACTGTTGACAAATGGGAATGACGCTTATAAGATAATGTATCAAAACAAAAATCGAATACAAAATTCTTCGCTGACTCACCCTGTATAGTACAAGGATAAAATAAAATCTTATTCTATGGTATAAGTGAAAATGTTGCAAGTAGGGTTTAATATGTATTTAATCTTAAACCCAGCTACAACACTGACTTTTATAAGTTTTCAAAAAAGAATAAAAATTCTATAAACCATACTAAACAATAGTCGATAACCTGCAAAATACGATAACAATTTCCTTCATTTCAATTTTTGATACAATATTAACTGATGCTTTTTAGTTCAGATTTGATCATTCCGCCATCTTCACCTGAAGCTATTAGATTTGTATGAATCGTTTTATTTAAAAAAGGTATTGCAATTTTACAATAATTATTTTATACATTAATTTATTATTTACAGTTTTTACGATAAAGATGGAACCTTGTTGCGAAAAATCGCTAATTACACAAATAATAAATTTTGTTGTAAAATTATGTTTAATGTTTCTGCAAATCTACATAAATATTCTAAAGTTAATGTTTAATATAACGATTAATATTACAAAATGGTGGTTGGATTTAATTACACAAATTTTCCAGTTGTTTGTCCAGTTATGTATGGCAATATTTGAGCGAGTTAAAGCCTTGGTAAATCAGCTTATTTCGTATTTATTCGAAATGTATTATACGGCAAGAGAAATATTGAATTGCCCAGTAAGTTCTTCAAAAACGTATTTTGAATCAGGTTAAGAATACACCTTCAATGTTACTTTTTTAATGTTGTTAAATGTCTAGCTTTAATTTATTGTAAATAATATTTATTGCATTGGTCTAGAAAAAGTTGTACATTAATAAAGCAAAAATGTTTTTTATTTCTGTTTATTAATTATGGACATTGTGTACCGGGTGGCCAACTAAGAACGGCCGTCGGCCATATCTCCGGAATGGATTATAGCACAGGTTCGGGGAAAAAAATTTTATAACAAATGTGGCCTCGAGAAACGCCTGGAAATTATTTTCAGAATTGTAGGTCCACCGCTAGAGGGCGTATTTGACGTTAAAATTTTAAAAAGCAAAAGTTTTCAAAATTTACTCAATTAAGGGGCATATTAAATATTATAATCAGATTCCTCGAAAAATTCTGCATATTTTTTATTTGACAAGTTTTAGTCTATCTCTTCAAATAAGGGGTGGGTGAGAGTGCGAACCTTGTTACGAAAAAACGACTTTAATTCAGGTTCTGCTTGACCGATTTTAATAAACTCGATGTTTTTTGAAAGAACTTTTGTTAAACAATAGAAAATTTGTAAATTTGAAGCAATCTGATTAATAACATAAATGCTAGAGGGCGCTGTTTAATATTTTTTTAATATTGTGTTTTCTATTTACAATTTTAAATGGAAGCATAAATTAGTAATAAAACAGTGAAAACTGCAAGTCTATATCTTTTTCCTATCCTGAGATATCGTAAGAAACAGGTAAATGGCGGGAATTGTTCTTCCAACGTCTAGTAGGCTAGTTCGCGTTAACGGAAATTATTAAATTTAGCCTGGATAAAAAGATCTTACATTGGTCTGCAGTACTTTAAACTGTTATCATACTAATGTTATGGTTGCCGCTAGATTACCTAAATGTAATCAGTGTTGGGTAAGATCCATTTATTTAGGATCTAGATACAGATCCAAACACATTTTTAAAAACTGATCTAGATAAAGATGCAAGATCCGTACGTAAAAATGGATCTAGATAAAGATCAAAGATCCTTGAAATGGGATCTAGATCTTTTATAAAGATCCGACATTCCTAAAATTGTTTCGCGATTTTTCTAATTATTAATATTATCTTTAGTTGCTAGTATTGCTACTGATGAGTAGTACTCCCATTGCCATGATCATTTTTCATGTAATACAAATATTAGTCCGTAAGGTTAAATTATTAAGAAAAATAATATACAAATATAATTTTTATAGGTTTTTATTGAAAACTGACATTAATTATTTAACGCACTACAAATTACAAAATTAGTATTAGGTACACATTTACACTTGCAAGTTGCAATGTTAATTGTTAATTTAACTTAACACATAGTTGTTATACAATTATAAGGATAAGGACATTTATCTAAATTATTATAAGTATACATTACATAATTACTTTTATTATATAATTTTATTTTATTTTGCTTTAAAATTAATAGCATCTCAAATATATCATCACCTAATCTATTCCTGCGAGGAGTTAAAATTAGTCCACCCATACTAAATATCCTTTCAACGGGGGCAGATGAAGGAAGTATAGAATTATATTTTAAAAAGATTTCTTTTATAGCAGGGTACATATTTAATTGCTCATAGTTAGTGCTTGTGTCTTTAAAATAATTTGTGCATTCTGAATCAAATGTTGTTTGCGATTGAGTATTTATTTTTAAAAAATCAAAGAATTCGTCCGTGGCAGAGGATTTTTTCAGTAAGTATGAACTGAATTTCTGATTCTGAATTATTAAGATTTTCTTGAAATCCGGAATTGTTAAGTTCACACAATAATTGCGTTTGACAGAATGCTGTTTCATTTTTAAAGGGGGTAATTTTTAACCACCATAATTTAAATTTTGGGTTAGAAATTGTGGATAACAGGTATGGTCGACTACTAGAATTTTTAATATCCATTATATTAGAGAAACGTCTTGTAAAGCCGTTCAATAAACTTTCTCTTAATTTAGAACAAAATGTCAGTTTTGTCATTGCTTCTAAGCTAGCTTTAATTTTGAAAAGTGTTGGCAAAACAGAACCTAACTGACAAGTTTTTTCATCTTGTAAAATATCTATTGCAACGGCTATAGGTTTTGTAACAGAAATATATTCGTTTAAAAACACAAAATCTGACAGTTGGAACACGTCTAATTTTAATAACTTACAAACATCACTTAATTTTGCTTCAATATTAATTAGTTTAACACATGCGTCATACAAGGAATTCCAACGAGTAGGACAAGGAACTTTCAATTTGACACCGCAAACATTTTCTAACTGATCCGACGCCTTAGTTGACCTACTCACTAAATTCCATAAAGAATAAGCTTTCCCAAAGACAGTATCGTACATTTTTTTATACCTTATGTTTTCAAATGCTTTGGCTGCATCTATCGTAATTACAAGGCTGAGTGTATGCAAACAACACTTAAAATGTTCGGACAAAAACACGTAAGTACTGTCAGTATCAAAAGCAGGCAATGATTCAACATCTACATCATTTTGATTTTGCAACTCTGTTAATTCGCTATCGCTGCTCTTATTACATATAGAAGCAGTAAATACGTTAAAAGCTTTATTAAAGTTGCTTGCGTTATCTGTTACCGTTCCTGAAATTTTACCGAGATTTAATTTGTATTCGTTATGAATTTCACTCATTAATTCCGCAATTCTGTCAAATGTGTGTGCAAATTTAAATCGCCTACAGCTTAATGCAAAAGATTTACGTTGGAAGCTATTACTATCGATAAAGTGTGCAGTCATACCAAGATAACTTTTGTTATTGGTGCTCCAAACATCTGCAGTTGTACAGACGTATTTGGTTTTATTTAATTCTTCTATTACATCACCTATAACTGCTGATTTCTCTTCTTCTAATTTACTCTTGAGCGTTTTTCGGTCACAAGGTTTTCTGCCAGAAAGTCCTTCTACTAACCTAATAAATGCGGGTTTTTCGACTGTACAAATAGGCCTCATCTCTTCAATTATGTAATCTAAGACGAGTTTGTTAACCGAGTTCTTTGTGGTAGAACTGGTGGATCGTTGAAGAATGTTTGTCTTGTTGAAATTCTTCATTGATAAAATTTCGGTTTTACTTTTTTTTGTTGTCTTTTCTGCATCGAATTTGCTAAATGTTACTGGATGCTTTATCTAGAAAAAAAGGAGAAAGTGTATGTTAATTTATAAAATTCAGATTGAAGTCACTTCAAGTTTCAGTCAAAATTTAGATAACACCAATTTTGAAAGCGACTGAATCCCATCTTTTATGAATACAGGTATCATAAACATTTAAAAAGTTTTTGATGCATTAGGGACTTTAAGAAATAAATCTCAACCTTTTGTAAACGTTCTTTTACACACGAGAAACTAAGTATTTTGCAACAAAAAATACTTTACGTAATTCATATAGAATTCAATAAGAAAAATTAAGTCTACAAATCACGTTTTGATATATCAGATGATGTATTTCGTAAGAATCCAATAAATGATACTAAAATTCTGCCAAAAACTATGTTAATACATACCTTCATATGCCGAATAAAATTTCCTGTTGAAGTCACATGACCTTGTATTTGTGCGGGACAATTTAGACACTGGGTCACTATCTTGTTGTCACATTTTGATAAAATTTTATAAAATTTACCGCTTAAGATTGGCGGAACTTCCATTAATTCAGCTTCGTCACTCATTGTTGATCTAACTAACAATTAACAAATGTGCTTTACTTAAAGTCGTATTCTTAAGAACTGAAGACAAGATTGTTGTTTTTCTATACCTCCTTTTGTTCGATTAAATTAGCAACAGGGAATTCCAGTTCCACTTAACTTAAGTACCTACTTTAATGGATGGATGACCCCATTGTCATTACTCATTAAGTCATTAGATTAGCACTTAGCTGTCATTACCTGCCTTTGTAGCTTTGGGAAACAAAAACTACCGACGGAAATATTAACAAAGGAAATGAATAGTTCTATTATTGGTTATTTCGAATTTAACATGCCTCAGGCAGTAGGTAATTGTGTAAATGTGTATGTATCTCTGTGGGGTACGGATGTAACGTTCGTAACGGAGCATAATGTATTTTTTAAATATAAAGCTCTGTTGCCTCAAGCCAGTTAAAAATTTCACAAAATACCCTTAAAATACATTTTAAAATATTCTAATGGATCTTTGGATTCAAGTACTAAAGATCTGTTAAAATGTGATCTAGATCCAGATACTAGATCCTAGCAGAGCAAAGTATCTAGATCCAGATCATAGATCCGTTTAGTGGATCTAGATCCTGGATCTAGATCACTTTGATCTAGATCCTACCCAACACTGAATGTAATACTGTCGTTACTAACAATGAGAACAAATTATAAAATAATAATGTGATAAATCTAACATTTTTTTACGATTTACTGATACAAATCAGGGTAGGTGGAGTCACTTCATCACGAGCAGTGCAAGTTAACGGAATCCCACAAGGGTCTAACATCAGTGTAGCTTTATTCTTAATAGCAATTAATAATTTGATTTGGAAAGAGGCAACAAGTAAAAGCACAACTATATGTTGATGATTTGTGTTTATACTATACTACTGAGCCCACGGAAGGCGCCAACCAAGTTATGCAAACAATGTTGGATAAATTAATACAAAAAGCGGAATCGATTGGATTTAGACTCTCCCCGACCAAAACTGTAGCGGTTCACTTTTGTAGGTTAAGAAAGTGCACTTTTCAACCAGCGAATAGAAGGCAAGGCTATCAACGCCCAGAGAGTAATAAAGTTCCTGGGCATACTGATGGACGAAAAATTGTTATGGAAAGAACAAATTAACAATCTCTTGGCCAAATGTAAGCGGGCGCTGAACCTTATAAGAACGATATCCAACATTAGTTGGGGTAGTGATAGAAAAATGTTGCTAACACTACACAACGTATTAATCATATCACGTTTAGAATATGGAGCAATTGTGTTCTATTCAGCACGAAAAACCATACTCAGTAAATTAGAGGCTCTTTACTACCAAATCATAAGATTGGCCATCGGTGCTTTCCGCACCAGTCCGCATACATCCATAGGCTGCGGAACAGGGTATGAACCACTTCCATTAAGAATGAGCTGTCTTCTACTATACTACCATCCTTTATACAGCATTATGTTTAACGTACCAGTAGATACTATATTTGTGAATAGACCAACCATTACACGACCAGCTACAATAAGGTACCATGAAGAGTTGAAACGTTATAGAAACAAAGCACCAAACTGCTTCCAATGTCGAATAAGGGACCATGGTTTGGAGCACAAAACGTTATACTAGATTCTATGACACTATATCCTAAAGAAGAACTACAAATTTATATTCACAGATGGGTCAAAAACCAGTAGTGGGACAGGATCTGCATTTGTCATTGAAGAGATTGTATCAACGTTATCCTTACTGCCTTGGGTAAGTGTGTACACAGCCGAACTCATGGCAATCAAGCAAGCACTACTTTTTTGCGAGTCTAATAAGCAGCATAAAAGCTACATTATATGTACAGATTCTAGAAGCGCTGTAGAAGCAATACATGGAAGGAAAGAAAACGATGATTTGATAAACATTATTATATCTTTAATTTTCCATCTAATGGAAGAAAAATACAACGTCTTAATTATGTGGGTACCAAGTCACAGTGGTCTCACAGGAAACGAAGAAGCAGACCAATCTGCACGATTATCAGCCAACTCCTCTGAACCAGATGTGACCCCAATAAGTATCACTGACCAAAAAAGATATTATAGACGACAAATGTGGCAAAATGAATGGAAAAGATCAAACAACAAACTAGTAGAAATCAAAACAACAGTTGAAAAAACGGTATACCAGACGTTGCTAAGTAGACGCGAACAAGTAATAATTACCCGTTTAAGAATCGGTCATTGTCGTCTAACATCTGGATATCTCTTGTCCCCAGGAGTGGATAGAAGACTCCAACCATTTGCGAAAACTGTAACGTAATGTTAAGTATTAAACACATATCTTACTAGAATGTGCACTATACAGCCAACATAGAGTAGTTAACAACTTACCTCATAGTTTACGAGATATCTTAGCCCTAACGGAAAACTCATCGATCACGTTAATAAATTTTTTAAAGCAAATACATTTATATAAGGAGATATAATTATGCGTGAGCCAATAATAGTAAGGGCTAATGATCTAAGCAATCGATGCCCAAGAAAAAAAAATAATGTGATAAATCTAACATTTTTTTAATTATATTTGTTTTCAAGCGATGTGTTAGTAAATCAAAAGCATAAAATATCAATAAAAACCGATATTTGCCCAGCAACAACAAATACAGTTTAAAATATGAATTACGATTTACTGATGACAACAAAATTAGTAAAGAGGCCATGTAAGATATAAAATAAATTCCTGTTGAAAACAAGCAAGCTATGATTTTCACGCATGTCAAAATTATTCATCGTGTTGCATTTAATAGACTTTCTTTATCTTTTCGTACCAAAATGATTCTTACAAATGAAGAAGCATTTGATATATTGCAGTTTATTTTGAATGTATGAGAAATGCAACTGCTATGACTGCAGTACCCAAACAGACGGAATTACAGCAGAAGAGTTTTTCTCCGACTCGCACACGTGTGCGTACTACTGAAATGTGAATCTTCCTGTGTACCGAAGACAACGCAGAGGTAGAACAGAGGAAAATGTTATTGATGTTTTAGCTTATGTAAATGTTAACCTCATTCGAAGCACCAGAGCTATAGCTAGAGACTTGGGTATATGTCGAACCACCGTCCAAAATATTTTAAGAGAACACAGGTGACTACTTATTTATTAATGCATGTTTTATTCGGTTTGTCGTTATATGTTTCTCATGTTTATCATACCGAAAATGTCATTACATCAAAGTTAACTTGTGACAACATGACAATGTATTTCGCCATTTTATGTCCAGTTTGAATAAAACAATTATTTAATTAAATTATCTTATGCTATGTGAATAGATTTTAACTAACAACATGATAATTAAGTGAGGCAAAGTAAAGTAAAAGGTACCAATAATAAAATAATGAACTGGTCGAAAATTCGTAATAACATGTATGCAGAGTCAATCATTAAAGTCCTTTTCGTTTACTAACAAAGGACTTCAATGTGTCTTATTGATCTGATTACTTTATATATATACTATTTTAGATTGCATATCACATGGTCTACACCATAGTTTGATGCTCAATTTCGATACCAGGTTGGATTTGCAACTGGCTCTCAAATATGATACGACGATTCTGAAATACTTTCACGAATTATGTGGACAGATGAGACTACTTTTCATAGTGATGGTAGTAATCGACATAATATGCACTACTGGTCTGAAACGAATCACTGGATGCAGGAGGTCCAACATCAGGGTCGTTGGTCTGTAAATGTGTGCGGGATTCTAGTGGAGAAATAATCCTTAATGAAACTGTTAATGGAGAAGATATTTAGATTTTTAAGCAACGAATTGCCACTTCTTTTATAGACACTGCATTCGTCGTGACATGTTCTTGCAACATGATGGGTGCCACATTATTCTAGAGATGTTCGAATTTCTTAGATCAATCATACCTGAAAGGTGGATAGGACGTGGAAGTTTATTTATTTGGCCACCAAGGCCTCTACACCTAACTTGTTTAGATTTTTATTGGGGCGAATAAAAGATCTCGATTATGCCGATAAACCCACAACAAGAGCTGACATTATTGAAATAATACGACAGATAATACGAAGTATTTCAAGAGCAGAAATTGAAACTGCTGTTCTCTCCACCCGTCAGCGATTGATTTCATGCATTGAAAATGATGGACGACATTTCGAACATCTAGGGCGACACTAATTACGTAGTTATTTATTTAAGGTTTTAATTGTTAGATTTATCACATTATTATTTTATAATTTGTTCTCATTGTTAGTAGCGACAGCATTACATTTAGGTAATCAGCGGCAACCATAACATTAGTATGATAATAGTTTAAATTACTGCAGACCAATGTAAAATCTTTTCATCCAGGCTAAATTTAATAATTTCCGTTAACGCCAAGTAGCCTACTAGACGTTGGAAGAACAATTTCCGCCATTTACCTGTTTCTTACGATATCTCTGGATAGGAAAAGATATCCACTTGAAGTTTGCACTGTTTTATTACTAATTTAGTCTACTTTTTAAAGACGTACTTAAATTCGTATGCTTCCATTTAAAATTGTAAAGCGAAAACACAATATTAAAAAAACATTAAACCGCGCCCTCTAGCATTTATGTTATTAATCAGATTGCTTCAAATTTACAAATTTTCTATTGTTTAACAAACGCTCTTCCAAACAACATCAAGTTTATTAAAATCGGTCAAGCAGATCCTGAATTAAAGGCGTTTTTTCGTAACAAGGTTCCCACTCTCCCGCGCCCCTTATTTGAAGAGATAGACTGTGTGACGCATGTGGCTGTATAGATAACATGCACATACCATTCCCTCTGTACAAGTTATACATTTGTAAACCTATATCTCTGCTTTTGATTTTCGATTTTTTTCTGCAGCTCAATACATTCGCAAAAAATAATAGTTCATTTGACCGGCGGAATGTGGCTTTTGATGGAAGAGGAGACAATCTGTTTCGTGGGAAAATAAACAAAGGGGGTATATAATGCAACAGATGAGGGTTACAGTTTTACCCCGCTTCCAACTTGTTACAGAACCACATGTTTTTTTTGCGCCTAGCCACAACGATATTCAACATTGTATATTTGATTTGACGAAAACTGATGCTTAACCTGCACTAGTTTTAATTGAGAATAGAATTTTCCTACCTATTCTCAGATGAACAATATCCGATTAAGCTTATCGCTTCTAGTTTTCGAATACTTATTGTAGGATTTCTTTCTCGCACTCATATGCAATTTGGCGAATCTCTTGAGTGGTGATACCTAAAATAGATCTGCTAAGTACTTCATACGATCAGCAAGGCCTGCTTCTTCCTCTAACATTAAAGTGGCTTTTCTTCACATACGCGAACAAGTGGTTGTATTATTTGGTTCTCGTTCTTGCAATGCACCAAACGGAATTTTATTTTTTTTTCTCACGGATCGGATTGAATTACCTTCGTCGCGAAGCATCTTTAAGCTGCTGTACCTTCCATTTAGCTTTATTTCCACGTTTAACACGACCTGGGCATCTGCAGTAAATTAGACCTTAAGTATACGTTCTTGTTGGGCAATAATGGTCATGGCCGTTATTGCCCCAAACGATGGACCATCATTTACCAAAAGGTACTTGCAGGAAAAAACTCTAACCCAAACTTGATAACACTTCATTTTGAAATACAGGCGTTATGTGTCCCTTGCAATGTGGGGTTTATGAACGAATAAATAAATCACTTACTCAAATACTTACATTTATTTAAATTGTTTGTAAAATTAGAAAGGATGGTTTTACGAGCGAAGTAGATCGGAAGGAACAGGTAAGGAAAGGGCCAGAAGCTCAGTAGAATAAAGGACCTGGGTGTGTTACTAATTTTGCGATTAGGATAGCTTGTAATGTCTAAGACACAATAAGGGTAATTCATAAAGTATATGGGCGCCAGGGTGTTTATAAATGCGAGCAATTCATAGCTAAGTTCCAAACAACCAAAAAAACTTGCTTACCTTTGTCGCATAACCAGGTGAATCACTAAATTAACCGTTTTGGTCTAATGTTTCCTGCAAAACTTCAAAGTGTTTGAACGTAAACGCATAATGACGTACTAGTATACTAGTTGATCGAGCAACGATCTTGTTTATTTTTTTTTATGTTACGTCAAATCTTAATAAAACTCAAAATAAAATTATATAAAAAAAACTCAAAAATAGAAAATAAGCTAATAGAGAAAATTCGCACAAATCGTTACGTTAAAGCTTTCATCGAAATGAAAGAAAATAATTGAACGTTGCCGCAGTTAAGTTTCATAAAACAAAAAGTGTTTTATTTTAATATTCATTTTAATTCTTTATTTTAAAATGTTATGACGGAATCATTTGGCGCATAACTCCCGCTCATAAAGTATGCAACGGTTAGCTAAGAGCGGTAGCTCAGAGTTGGGCTTTTCTCGCTAACCTGTCGATAGTTCGAGCGCCAGGGTATTCGAACAGGAAGAAGCCAATCATTGGGAGGAATACCCAATTCCCAGTAACATAAACACCACAAAACAGGAAATCACAACACCCAAAAAGTGTAATGAACTTCATTGTTAATGTCGGAATTAGAGGGAGTCCCCCCCACATCGAATATATCGACTTAAATTTAATACCATTCGTGAATGACCTATCCCAGAGATAAGTAAGCAAACACAAAAAAAACACAAATTGTGGTTAGCTACAGTTACTGCATAACACAAAGAATCTAGTTTCCCTTAAATTAGCAAATGGTTCACATACGGGTGAACAAGCAACAAGCATTGGTTCTCTAAAGAACTGCAATTTATACCAAAAAGATTAAATCTTCAATTAATTACACACACGCACGCATCGCACGCACTGCACGCACGCACGCACGCAACGCACGCACGCACGCACGCAGAAAATACAACACACCCAACACCCACCCAAATACCACCAACCCACCAACGGTATAGTTAATTAATTTTAGGTTACAAAAATGTAATTGAATTCGGTTCTTTTAAAAATCCCAGGCCAAAAACTTACTTTAAACAAAATTCTGAAAAAAATTGAATGGTCGTCTTAGGGCAAGTCGAAGCAGAGCCAACAACTTCATTTAGAGAAATCGTTAACCTAGGCGTGTCTCGAAGTAAAGCCCTTAGAATTTTAGAGAAATAGAAATACTATTGCTATAGATTTCGGAAAGAACATTTTTTGACTAAAGACGACAGAAGGCGGCGTACTGAGTTTTGTAATTGGTATATAAGTCAGTGCCAAAATATATCTAATTTTTCAAACCCTATTGCATGGTCACTAGATTTCTTTTTATGGGTTTTTTTGAAGAACATTATATACAAAAAAACTAATAAAACTGTGAATGAGTTAAAAGAAAGTGGTCTTGTGGCTTTAACACAATAAACGCCATTATCTATATATAACTCTATAAATTCAATTGGAAGACGATGCGAAGTCCGCATTCAAAAAGTAAAAAAATAATAAATAAGTAAAAAATAAATATATCAATTAAGAAAAACTTAAAAAAATCAATTAATTATTAAAATAGCATAGAGGTGTTATATATTTTTAAAAATCACAAAAAGATGTCATTTAAAAATATCATAGCCAACTATGGTTTCCATACAAAAAAATACAACTTTATGTCATATCTCTTTAGATTAAGGACGTATTAAAATGTGAATGCACAAATAAATTCTACTTAAAAAAATGCCTTAAAAATGTTTTTACAGTCTGTCGATACATTTAGAAATAGAAAGCTTTTCAAAATCTCCATTTTTTCAATTTTGGCTAATTGCGCAATAACGGTCAGAGATATCTTGATTATGACTATTGGACCTTAGTTAACATCAAAATCGAGCACAAGAACCCCATATTACGTTTTGTCTATCTGTAATAAAAATGGTACTTCCCATAAGAAGGCATCGAAAATGAACCACCCTGTACATTCCTTATATTGATCATAAATGACAATACCGTGTTTTAACTAACACAGTTTGTTAACCAAATCTACGTAAAAACTAACGAGAGAGTTTTATTAGTCCTTTTTTCACTCTTCCAAAATAAAAAATAGGGAGAAATATGTCGGAAATCATGAACGCAATTTCATAAGTAATCCAATGTGAAGACTTGCTTTCGTGATAAATTTTACCCACTGCCTGTAAAAACCCTTTTTGAGTTGTATTAAATTATACCTTAATTTAAGATCTTTCATTCATTCAGTTGTAAATATAAGAAAATTTATTTATTATTGATTTGTAGCTATGAGGTAGGCAACTTAATTTGCATTTTTGTGTAACTTAAGTGCATATCTTCTTAAGGGTATATATTTCTTAAAGGTTTATACTCCCACTTCAAATTATTTTTCTGATCATTTTATTCGCGCATTACGTCATCGTGACTTAATGCTTTGCGCAAATCCTTTTGCGCATGACCACCTTGTCTTTCAAAGCATCCATTTTTTTGACTTCCTGATGAAGGTTGTGAGAAGCAGAAAGCTTTTTTTTTGGGTTTTTCACCTAAATTTTGTGCAAGTGCCATTAATTTGATGGTAAGATATCTTTTAACGCATTGTACTAAAAGTTAAAACATTTGCTATTTTCAGGCACTTTTACTTTCACTTTTACTTCACTTTTATTTTTTTACTTTTACATTTAATTTTACCGCTTTGGATTACGCATTTAATTTTACTGTGCGTACGCTTTCATTTTATGATTGCAATTTTTATTGGAAAATTTCAAGATAATGCATTAAACGGATTCAATTTCAAGAAGAAAATTTTTAAGGATAATTCCAGTTTTGGGTGTAGCTTACAACGTAAAGCATTATTACAAGTGATTGTGCAATATTGATGCAAAGATGACATTACCTTAGTTGAAATTTCCGTAATCGTTTAGATACCAGAGGTTACTAAAACATTTGTGTACAAAAATTTTACAAAGAGGTACTTAATGTTTAATGATTATTTAGTAATTTAAGGTTTTTACAATTAGTTTTTAAGATATATTTTATTTAACTCTATCACTTTAAATCTTTAATAAACATAGTTGTATATTTTTTGTTGTTTTACATTTTGATCAATTTTTAGTGTAGAACTCGGTTTAGTTATTCCGAGCATTATTAAAAATAACTTGGCGTCCGAGATCATTTTATTAGTGTTACATTGCATTTTTATTATTTATGTCAAGTGAAAATAACAGAGCAGAAATTGTGGTAATTAAACCAAATCAAAGAACGAACCACCCTATGTTAATCTACCGATTTGTGTCAAAGGCATTATTTGTGGTGAATGGTTGGTATCTCCAGTTAGTTATAACGATTTGTTTTTGGAGAACATTTTTACACTCATTTACTTTTACATTTATTTCTTTATTATTAAATTTTATACGATTACCAGTTCGACCACATCATTATATGCCTTTTTCCCTTTATTTTCTTGGCTATTAAACATGATGTGAGGTATGTTTATATGCAAACTTGGTTCTTCGGTCGCAGTCAATAGGTAACAAGAACATCAATATGTATCCATTTAATTTAATCTATCCAGGAAATCCTAAGCGCTTTTTCATAAGTAATTCAATGTGAGGATTTGTTTTCATTACGAAATTTTCTGCGTCGTTATTTTCTTAACTGTTACGTACACAGAAATGTATGTCTTTAAGTCGTAGCTAAATGGAATTGATCACAAGATTACTGCTTTCGTATCCACGGCCGAGATCTGACGGAAGTCAAATATATAAACGTATTTTTACTAAAATTTTGATACCAAACACTAGTGACTTATTCCAACTGCATTATATATTATATGAATACCTACCTCGATCTGAATCTCAATTGGATTCTCTTAGTAATACAATAACAAGTGGAAATTTTTCAATCGAAGTATTTCGCTTATGTTTCTCCCAACCATTTGAAATAATTTTTCTCGTGTGCGTACAAAAATTTTGCCACATTGTATAAAAACATTTGGATGAAGCCTAAAGCCATTATTGCTGAACCCTACGTTTCGATGAAGGTTAGTACTTA
Source organism: Vesta saturnalis (assembly GCA_036346205.1). Taxonomy (NCBI): domain Eukaryota; kingdom Metazoa; phylum Arthropoda; class Insecta; order Coleoptera; family Lampyridae; genus Vesta; species Vesta saturnalis. Next base: position 5,909,904 of record JARFJB010002120.1, read on the forward strand.
TTTGCTGATTGTAATAATTTGTACAAAAACGCCATGCCGTTTCAGTAGAGTTATATTGACAATCATAAAGAGGCAATCGTAAAACTTCATACCCATCTTTGTTATTATCAACTACATAATTCTTTCCCCTGCACCTAAAGGTTGAGTTTTGTTCCACAGTTCCTGTGTTGTAATTTTCCCCTAAATTTCGACCCCGTAAGTAACAAACCACTCCTGCAGCTAGCCGTTGTTGGTAGAAAATGAGAGTGGCTCGTCTAACTGTACCAAATGATACGGTGAGTTACCCATAACTACCACACAATTTTCGGGTAGTTTGGACAGCGTAGGAATCAGCTGTTTAATCACCCAATTTTGAAACCGATCCAATTGCATAGTTTTATGATAATCCCGATCTCTGTATGTTCTCCGAATCAAGTAAATGGTCACAGTTTTTCAAAACCCTAAATTACACCCCGCGTATAAAATGGTAGCCTTTTACCTTCATTTTTTATTTTGGATGGATTACTTACTTTCGATGTCAGAATCGTATACTTAACGATGGGTACTAGAACGATTTTATAAATCCACGTTTCGTCTAGATGCATAAATCCGACATCTTGGTCTGAACTTTGCAACAGCAGAAATTTTCTCTAAAACTTAACTATAATCGCGTGTTTTATTTCACATAAAATGTTCTGTCTATTACACTTTGTCGATTTTTCGAATTAAATTGCCAAATTAGTCGTTGTGGATCTTTCCGAAAGGTGAAATCCCAAAAGTCAGATTTTCCGCGTTTACCACAATATGTCGACTATCCCCGTTGCTCTATTTTTAAGGTGCTTATATCCAAATTTGCAACTTTGTACTCTTTGCGATGACTTTTGGAATTTTTTCAGCAAACTATTATTATTAGTTCAATATGAAACTCGATCATCATATGCGTTACTTAAGTAAGAAACACAGCACTATTACTTGCGACAGGACGCCGTCATATTCTTGTAATTTTGGTAATGGGAATACCACTAGAAAAAACAAATACTATAGCCTGCTCTAATGCAAAATAAGATGGAACAGAGTATAGTGGCGTAGACAACAAGGGAGATTCATTTCTATAACGAATTATCTGTGGTCTGTTCCACTAAACCTAAAAAACCAAGTATGCCAGTTTTTTGTTTAGAAAACTGTCACAGTAAATTTTAGTTTTATTAAAAATTTTTCGTTCATAATACGAGAATGGCAAATACGAACGACGTAAAATCAAAAAATCTGGAAGAATTGTGTCCACAAAAATCTATTCCAGAAGTTCGAAACCCATTTGAACAACCCGAAACAAGTACAGGTAGTGGATCGTATTATGAAAATAAAATTTTAGATTACTTCAACAAATTAAAAATATTTTGGAGAAGAAAACCCTTGGGTTCAGCAGTTAAATCAGATATTGAAATACCATCAAACGACCTTTATAAACGATATCTTGATGAAAGAGAGTTTCGACGTCATCAACGATTGAAAAAGAAAAAGAGCGTCATGCGCGATCTAAACCCACGCTCACTGAGTAAAGCTGCTAAGATATTAACTGCGACCATCGATTATGGTCTAGCAAATGGTATAATAGGGCAAAAAGGTAAATTCTTTTATTTTAATGTCGGACCACAACGGTACGAAAATCAAAATTATATCCACACGAGTGAAATTTCACCACAATATGGCCAAAATCTACAAAATCAAAACAAAAACGAAATTGTATTTGAAACACCTCAAGAGTCGGTCGAAGTTGAGGATCCTCAAATCGCAGAAAACCGTCCGATAAAGCAAGAAGTAGTTACAGATGACCAACCACGTAAACAAAATACAACTGAAGAAAATGTTAGAATGTACCACCAACGGCGCAAACATAAACATAAGTATCATAAAAATACATCAGTTAGTAACAAATCCCGACCTTTAAAAAAATTAAAGAAGAAACGTAAATAATGTAAATCTTTTATGCGACCAAGTACAATAAATCGTTTTTATGTTTTATGTTGTATGTTTTATTTCTTTTTTAACTAAACCTTAATGATTACCGATTAATAACAATGATTACCTTTCTACCTGCATCAATGTAGGTATAGAAGGTTATCACTAAATCGTCCTTAGTTTATGCCATTTTGGCAAAATTCTGCCATGCGTGTGTGCGCACGCGAGGCTGTTCTAAAAAATTCAATTTCTTTCCAATCAATAACCTAGTAAAACACAAGCTATGTACCTTTACCCATTAAGGAATAGACAGAAATACTTTCGTCTTCATATTGATACCATTGAAATAAAAAAACAAAATATAATTTTTTGGCACAGTACTGGATGCCAAGCTTACTTCAAACGCCATATTGAAGAGCTTGCATTGAATATTCTACTTTGAGTTAGCCATATATCATAGTGGGCAGACAAAAAGCTTTACTTAGCTTCCATAAAGCAATTGTGCTTGCTAAGGTGAAAAACCATTTTGTGGTCTTTTTCGGAAATTCTGGATCAGCAAGTTCAACTGAGTTCATCGCGAAGGACTGGGTTTATGTTCGGAAGGTTATGACACTAGCCCTTTAGAAGAGATACCTCGAAATACAATTATGCGACTCGTAGGTATACGATTTCAAGAAACTACTAAGCAAATCTATGGTGAAATCCTATTTCAACCGTTTAACCTAATTTTTAACACCCTTGAAGAACCGGTTTTTCTTCTTGTTAACATTGACCTAGTAAAGAACTACAAAAATTCTAAATATCTTAAACCGATTTTCTTATCAATATTTCAGTCTCTCTACTGCCGAATTAGTACTCTTTCCTGTCTCACTACATAAGGTGTTTAACCGGTGTCGACTCTCATGCACTAGATAGGCATGAAGAATACTTTATCTCAGAACCTCATTGAACAAAAGGGTGTGTATTATATGACGCAACTCATGAGACAACAATTGACATTAACAGTCAGAACAAAAGACATCACACGGTTTACAATAACTAATATTATTGCAAAGTAAATCAGCTAGGAGAACAAACGAGTTTTATTCTAAAACAAAAAGTGACAATAAGATCCCTCTAATAAAATGGAGTAGGTGAAAACAGGCCGCATTAATACAGCTGAGTATGGAAGACACAAACCTAACATCATATTTCTTTCAAAGTCATCCTAGACCAATCTGTGCATATTATACAACAGTAATATCTATATCACATCTTGTAAGAAACAAGAAGGGAACACTGAAAATATAGTATTACCCACACAGCACTACCGAACGAGCCCACCTACCAAGAAAAAGTGGTTGTCGAAGAATTCCTAATATCCTTACCTGTTGATTTGAAGAAATTCAAATTCTCGGATAGCATGAATGTAATAAAAAACAGATGGCGATCGAAATCCCAACGAGGTAGATACCTAACGTTGAAGAACAACACATGGACCTTGAGACATCTCAAATGTAGCTACAAAAAGGGCTTTATTAAATTAACCGAAGCCGTAGCCATCCAAAACCAGGTTATAGAAACACAAAGCTATCAGGAAACAAATATTTACCGAAATACAGGCATCCTTTAACAAGAACGTGCACATGAACTATAAAAGTACTGTACCGTACTACAAAATATATGCCCCCATTAATTTAAGCAGATCAAAATATTGCCAACAAAAATTCAAAAAAGCAAGAAAATTAACAGCGATATACCGGATACTGTATTAACACACAATGCACATATTAACATGTCAGCTCCGGTAGTGGAAACCATACAAAGCATTCGGAAAAAATAAGCAAATACTTACCCATAGCTTATGAGATAAGATAGGGTGAGACATGAACCACGTTAATAAAAATCTTGGGAAGAAACTATTCAAAAACTTATAAAAACTTCTATTAAGCAAATATTTATACGTAGCAATACCAAGAGCTGTAATGCTACAAGCGTGCAGCATAACTTGTATGTGATATGTCGAATATGTTTTGATGGAACGCAGTTTGCGCTTTCATAATTTGAATATGATTAATTTGTAAACCTTCCTATCTCCTTCTTCAAGTCAAACTTAACACTTTGTGTAAAGGGTATTTATGTATGACTAAGAAGCGGATAGCACTTTATATGCAGTGAGTCGTAGGTTTCCAGACCATAAGCACAATTAAGGTACATATGGGGTTTGCAGATAACCGTCAGTTTGGAGGAAATAAAAGAGAAATGCACAAAGCTTTAATAAATAAGCGACTGACTTCTAACAATTTTACGAGTACGTTAAGTTTCAAAAGGACTAGTTCATATAAGGAGACCAATAAAGCGCGTATATTCGAATTTACTGGTATTTCTGAGGGTGAATTTGAGCGTGCAGGATTCATTAAATCAAAAATTTTTTGGTAATTAACCCATTGAATTGGCTTCCACGTGTTCGTGTACGTGTGCGTATGCATGTACGTGTGCGTGTGCGTGTGCGTGTGGGTGTGCGTGTGCGTGTGCGTGTGAATATCTTTACCAGTTAAAAAATTCTTATTATTACTGTGTATGTAACACAGTAATTTATGAATACATATGGCCCTAAGAGGTAATATTTTAAATTTCTTAAAATATGGTCGGCACGAATCGAAGATGTTATTATGTTATTAATGCGTGAATTTCGAAATTATTTTTAAGCGAGGCCAGTAAGAAATAGGATTGATAAATTTTTGTCAATTGTTAGTCCCAGAAAGTTTATGGAATCGGCTAGGCTGAAGATTTTGCCATTCATCGAGAATTGCAGAGAATCAGGTTTAATGTATTTATTATGAATATGAATAATTTCAGTTTTGTCAAAATTAATTGCTAAATTATTTTTACTGCACCAGTTGGAAAATTCGGCAATCGTAAGTTTAATTTTATTAATAGCAATATCACGTGATTTATCTGAGACGACCATACAAGTATCATCGGCATACATGATAACTTTGGCTTGCGAGATGTGTAGCGGTAGATCGTTAGTAAATAATAGAAAAATTAAGGGACCCAAGTTGCCCCTTTGCGGGGTGCCAATATTAGAAGACATAGTATCCGAGAAATTATCATTAATTTTCACTTGGAACGTTCTACCTTTCAAAAAGGAAATTATCCACTCATTAAGTACACCTCGAATGCCTAATTTGTGAATTTTTCTATTCAATCAAATGCCTTTTGCAGATCAAACGAAATACAAAATGTGTGATGGTTATTGTCAATGTTATTTATTATAAATTGTATACATTCGATATGTGCTAACTCAGTGGATTTACCCTTCCTGAAACCAAGTTGATCCGTACTGAGAAGATCAAATCTATCCAAATAATCACAGATTCGATTATAGCCTGCTTTTTTTATCACCTTGGAAAAGCAGCTGAACATCGATATTGGTCGGTAATTATTTAAATCGCTTTTATCACCTTTTTTGAAGATTGGTATAGTATGCGCTATTTTTATAAATGAAGGAAATTTTCCATAAGAAATCGTGGTGTTGATGATACCTTTTAAGGTACTGCCAAGAGCAGTGAAGCACTTTTTCAGTACAGAAGATGGAACTTCGTCTGGACGGATTAGGTTACTTTTTAAAGCAAATATGATTTTTTTGGCTTCATTTTCATCAACAGGTATGAGTGCTCGAAGTTAGGACATGCAGTACAAGACAATGAATTAAGATTAAATTTAATTTTAATATATTTAACCGTACTGGAAAATTTATGAGCAAAAGCATTGGCAATTTTTCAGTAACATTGAATTAGGGTCACATTGGTTATATAATGACCATAACATTTTTACCCTGTTAGGAGCATTATTAACTAATTTTTCGGTGTGCCTTGTAATGAGCCAGAATTGGGTAAGACAAATAAATTGTTATTTTAATAAAACTTATTAAGATAATGTTTAAATAATAATTCATTTTATTCCAGTTCTAAACAAATGTAAATAATCAGCACTTTTGCGTGCGTACCGGTACCCCACTTTCACGATGTGCAGAAACGTTGCGACATTTCCTACTAAAAACCCCACTCATTCGCAAGGTTTATAATCGAAATTTTGGCACTTTTAAATTAATTCTGTTTGTAGAACGCTTCTCTGCAAATACTCTCCTGCCTGTCCGTTTGTAATAATTTATTATTACACCTGAAATTTTCTATTCGAGAACATAACCGCCTGACCGCTCTTAAAGCAATTTCAATTGAATTAAATAGAATTCTAACACTCCGAAGTATAACCAATTTTTACGAAAATAGTTGTAATACCTAGAAATTCCTATTAACAAATCATCCTTAATAAATTAATTGACGTCAAAAAGGTTTTGCGTATTATACTGATCTTAGGTAGATTGACTGGTTAACACCGGCGGTCACCGGGATTATTATAGGGCTTCTTCTAGCTAATGGGGCTCTAAGCCACATCTGGATGCTCAATCACGCGCTATACCTCAGAAAACGGCAATTTACAAATTCCCTCCTGAACCCCTGTATATAGTTCCATATATTCAAAGTGCCCGATACAGCTTTGAATAAATAGGATCTCTAAGATTCGTTAATTTAATCTATTGAGCCCACTGGCTTGGCTATTAACGAGATTATAAGCTAACCCCAATATATCCGGAACCTCCTGTATATAGTTCTATATATTCAAAGTATCCGATACAGCTTTGAATAGATATGATCTCTAAGATTCGTTAATTTAGACCATTGAGCCCACTGGCTTGGCTATTAACGAGATTATAAACGAACACCCAATATATCCTGAACCCCCTGTATATAATTCTATATATTCAAAGTGTCCGTTACAACTTTCAATAAATAGAATCTCTAGAATTTGTTGATTTAGCTCGAGCTACTTGCTTGGCTATCAACACTTATAATTTACTCCTCCTGTATATCACGAAAATACACCTGAATATCAAATCCAAATTATTACCGAAAACAAAACGTGAATTGTGTAAAATATTAAATTTATACAACTAAAAGTAAATCGTTACGTTTTACTTCAAGGTAAAAGAATTTCTATTTTAGAATAAGAAATCCATTACATTAAATAGATTAAAGCAATTTATTTTTGCTTTAACAATTAATACTTTAAGATAATTATTCTTAAAGAAAATTAAAGACAATAAAATTCAATTTCGCAAATAAGTACTCACATTCAATTAAAGTGTAAAGAATCATCCTCTTTATACAAATAAAACGAAGGTCAACGTTCCTTTTAGTAGTGAATGAACTCTTATCAAATTTTAAACAACACATTGTCGAAAATATTCCTGTATCCTATGAACCATTACAAACCTTAAATTGCGAATTCCCAAAACGTTGAATAACCCTTGTACATAATTAATATTATTTATAGTAAATTTAGAATTAGTCTTTCCCTTAGTCCGTGTGTACAAACCCTAAAAATTAAACAAATCACCTACAACCGTTGCCTAACACGAATTTGTATTAACACTAATCGTGTAATTATTAAATCGTGTGTAGGGCCTGCTTTTCTTTAACCTGTTCCGTATTTCAAAACATTACTTAACAAAATATAAGTAATAAAAGAGCCAGTCCACGAGAAAGATTTGAAATACGCCCTAACCTCGAATTCAACAAACATTGTCTTAAATGTAAAATATAATAACCAGAATCAACTTACCTGTCTAAATCACAGTAATCCTCCTTTTTGAATTGTACACACCCCTTGTATTATTTTCACCTGAACACATTATTTTTGTTTACAAAGAAACAAAACCACAATTATTTTAATTTTGAACACTGCATTATAACGCGCTTGTTTACAGGAAATTTCCAAACCGACGAGCCCGATACACCGGCGACACCTGTCCTGAAACATTATAAATCTTAGGATTTATCGCCGACATTTCAACGACACCAGCATTACTCTGATGTGCGGTGGGCTGCCCAAATACCAGGCGCTGTATTAGAAATTATTTTTGTTTATTTACCATTTTGTTAAATTTGAATACTTAATTGTTTTACCAGAATATCATTTTTTTTATATTATTATTATAATTCCAGAAGTTTGTTTTAAATATATGTATTAAACCTGGGTACGAAATTGTTTAACAGTTATATAAGTCTACAAACCCACTTCCCAAAATTCCTGACTAGCCGAGATTAAAAAGAAATCCACATAGTGGTAATTAGTAAGGGTAACTCATAAAAGAAACTTGCTCAATATGGGTCTTACAGCCTTTCTTTCTCAAATTTTATCGATTTGTTTAATTGACGTTTCTTATTAATATATAACTCTTTAAGTTCGCCACTAAGATTACTCAAGTTACGTAACATTAACAAATAGTTATATTCTAGCTGCAATTCGCTGGAAAATTCGAGTTTAACATTTGTTTAGTTTTTACATACTTTTTATCGGAAAGGCGGTTACAAAGCACCAAAATAATGTGGTAATAAACTGATTAATATATTCATCGAACTTGTCAACATTTGCATTAAATTCTCTATTAAATAAGTATTGAAATTCTGTAACCGCATATAGTGAAAATCTACGACGATAACTTTTAATCGGGGTGGTATTGTTCATACTATCTATTTTTCGAATTTTTAAGTGAACTTCTTGAGCATAGTGGTCAGATATGCCAGAACCATAGTTTGCTTGATACCTAACGTATTTATCTGAATTGATTAACCTACACCTACAACCTACACTTGTGCTAGTGTTATAGACTCGTGTGGGTTCGGCAAATAGAGATGTCATGCAGTGAGCATCAAAGATTGTCAGGGTATTTTGAACACCCTGTATACGTATTGGGTAATTTTGTTTGTAGTTTTATTCACTTAGTTAGATTCCGTATGTATATTTTTTTGTGTGAGAGCTTACTGTAGATAATGAATGCTTGCTTGAATGGGTCACGCTGTATGTAAAGGAATTTTAGGAATGTGTAATGTGCACTAAGGAATTAATTATGATAGGATCACGATTTTCTAGCAATTTACCGTCAACATTTTTTGTCAAGTTGAGTTTTATGAATAAATTTGTTTAACGTGTGTTGCGACCTTTAGGAATGTGTGTGGGGAGCTTTAGTTTTTTGTTTGTGAATTATTATTCCGTAATTTAGATTGTTTTCCTTATTATTCCCCGTTTATTGAATGTTGAGTAGCGTATTATTTGTATATAGTTGTATATAAGTTTAATTAATGTTTATTTCGTTTGATTTCCTTAAAATTATTAGAAAGTTTTGTAAAATTAAGTAACTTAAAGAAAGAGTGTAGATTTAAATGTATATGATGTCACGCTGGCGACATGAAGACGAGTAATTATAGTGGTTCAGATTAATATGGAGTAGGTTGGTTTTGAATCGTAGAGGTAGAATGTGGGACTAATTGCTTGTACTTAAATGAAAATATAGGGATATTTTTCACGTTAAGTTTGCTGACGTTTACACTTTCGAAAACTATCGAGTCCTTACGGTTGGAAACGAAGTTTGGGTGTAGGGGTATCAAATCTTCCCTTCCGTTTTTAATTGGTGGAACTAAATTAGATGAGATTTTTTTGAGTGGTGGGATTCAAAATCCAAGATGGATTTTGGATATAATTTGGATGATTCTGAAACTGATCGCGCTTCCGAGTAGTAATACGGTGACGTTTGTTGTTACGCTTCAAGTGGTGGTTTAGAACGTTGATATATTGGACCTTTTAGTGTTTAACGAACATACTTTTGTGTTGTAAGGGTAGTTTATCTACTTTCTGAAGAAAACCTGTGAAGGGATTTTATTAAAATTGTTCAACCACCAAAGGATTATACCTAGTGCCGATTTCGATTTTACGTAGTTAAGTTACCTAGAGATCATCGTAGTGTTATATTAGTGCTTCTGTGAACTCTTTGGTTTATATCGCTTTCGCGGATTTATTAACATTAACGTTCTTGAAGTGCCACCTAATTGCCTTACAAAGCGTGCTGAAATAAATATAAAGAAACTTTCGCTGAATATTAAAATTATAGTTATTTAAATAAAGTTATTAACCTTTTGGATTGTTAGTGTGAATAAAACTATTTAAAAGATAAAAGTTAACAAGCAAGTTGAGCGCACAAATTATTATTTTGAAAGAAGTTTTAATTAATGCAGTAACATTTTACCGAGATTCAATCAAGGAATTGTTTGTGTACAAAAGAATATTAGTCAACATTTTCATTCATCATTTGTCAGAGCAGGGAGATTCCATTTCCGTTATAGCTGTAACCGACCACCTGGTTCGTTTTCAATTGTTGTAACACAGGAGAGGTGTTAATCTAGACATTAAGGTAATATAATATTGTGTTTTTTTTATTGAATATTTTCAAGATTTCTTGTGTGTTTCGAATTATTTTTTTGTAAACGAAGATTTGAAAGCGGTGTCGTATTTTTTTAAAATTAAGTTTTTTTAATTTAGTTATTGTAATTAATCATAATTTTAACGCTCTGCCTTCACACTTTTTTATTTTTATTTTAGTATTAACGAGCACTTGACCCTATAGTGGTGTGGGTAAATAATCCACAATATATAGATTAAGCAATTTAGAACGGCGTTACGCAGGATCCTGACCAGAAATTCTGTCGCCTTTTAAGCGTTTGTATTTTTTGTTTATACGCCTTATCGTATGGTTATATTTATATTATTTTTTAATTTTATTATAGCTTTGTTAGGTTTCATAAATTTGTTTTAATTCTGTGAAAACCCTTTTGTGTTACATAAAAGTTTTTTGCAAATTGCAAGTTTACCGGTAGTTTAGAAGCGTAAAATTTTAACGTAACGAACTGACAGTTTGTTTTATTGAGTAATAGCGTTAATGATATTTAGTGTTTTATTTGATTTTTTAGTTGAGTTTAATTCATATTAGTCTTGTTTTTTTTGTTTTGTTTTGATTATTATTTAATGCCTTATTATTTACACTGAGGTGTAGTAACGTAACTTTATCGAGTGTTTATCACGCTTTTATTTGTCAAGCGTGTAGTGCTATTTTGAAGCCCTATTTCAGGTGGTTTGCTGAGTTGCTGTCCAGCACACCTGGGATTGATTGCGGATAGGTAAGCGTATGTTTTTGTATGTTTAGATACGCTATGTACTCGTAATTTTGGCACGATGTCCCTTATTTTGACTACCAAACATTCTGGCGCCCAAAACCGAACTGATTACGTCTTCATCCCCTATTTTGACTTACGTACGTTTTACTGTTCTGCATGTGTAAAATTCATTAACATCATACCCATACCCATACGCTGGCTAGTCGGGGCAAAAGGCCGATTTGATCTGTAATCCCGTTCTACCACCCGTTTATACCGTTACAAGATATCAAATAAGGTGATTTTGAAGAACAATGCTTAAGATAATCAATGTTTAGGTCACCACAGATTACAGTGTGTTGAAAACTATTACATATGTTATCCATTAAAACATTAATCAGTTTATAAAAATTGTTTAAGTTATACTATACTATACGGCGGTCTGTATATAACAACAATACATAAATTATTTAGACTTATACCACAACATTCAATACAATTTTCTTTTGAATACTTTTAATCGAATCTACCGGTCGACAGAATTCTGCTAGTTGATTGTTAATATAAATACAGGTTCCACCATGTTCATTATTTTCACGACAATAACAGTCCATAAGGGAAAATCCATTAATGTAATATTCACTTAGTTTTAATTTGTTGCACCAGTGCTCCGAAAAACATAAGATGTTATAATCATACAGGTTTGCGATAAATTCGATATAGTTTGTCTTGCGACCAATAGACTGGATATTAATATGCAAGATATGGTATTCAATTGTCTTAGTTGTTGACATGTTGGTTAAAAAGCTAGGGGCTGAGGCTCCCTTGAGAGAAAAAAACGACGTACGGCAGCTCCTGCTGGCCATATCTGCGGATCATATGCACGATCCAATTTGTCAATAGGAAATGTAACTTTAAATGAGCAACTTTTATCGCCATTACGTAAGAGCTCACATGTAAAATCAACATCTGGACAAGAACTTTTTAAGTAATTTTGTAGATGTTCATTAGTACTGCCGGGTGCGATACGAAAAACATGTAAATAGCCCATTTTAGGGATGGTTTTAATAGATGTGTTTTCTTTATTGGCTCCAATAACAATTAGATTTCCTTTTCTACTGGACTTCGTCTCTCTTTGGCCTTGTTAGGCGGTATTTTGCAGAGCCTTATCAATTTCTGCGATAGTGAATGTATGTTTGTCAACATTGTTATGTGATAAAATTTGTGTTTCGTTTATACCTTTCTTATCATTCTCCAGGTTTCTTTTAACTACATCGTTATAGTTACGTTTAACGTTAGATGGTATAGGAATTGACTCATTGCTAGCTGTGGACTCTGCTGTATTAATACTTTTTGTATTATGTTTAACTTTATTATCATTGTATTTATCTTTTAACAGTTGAATAATTAATGCTTGATCCAAGACTCTAGCATTTAACTGCTCTACCAAATTAGTAGTAATAGTTAATTCGCGTTTTATATAGTTTGTCTCGGCTGAACTATCACAGCATTTCTTAGATGTAATTTTACTTACAGAATCATGTTTTCTCCTTTAATTATTTTCGTTAACGAGTCACTCACTACAGTATCACGTGGTAGCACTTTGTCAGTAATTATATCAATAAGATCTTGTCTTTTGAACCTATTTAGTTCAGCTACGATTAACTCGGTGTTTCCACAGTTAGCGCTATAGTATATTATAATAATCATTTTGGATTCCGGGTTAGAGATAACCTGCTTGTTTACTTAAAGTTACTTTATTCTAAAACTGCATGTAAAATACACAATAATGAATTCGATATAGTTGAGAATAACGATTACAAGATGTGATTTACATCAAACATAAAAATACATCACACTAAGGAATGGAAAGTTAATCGTACAACAGAAAGTCTTACTAATTAATTCACTGAAGAATAATAAATTCAATAAAGGTAATCAAATTGCAATTAACCCTCGCAGGACCAACCTTTTTTGGAAACAGCGAGGACCAAGGGGGTCAATAAATATCAGAACACTGTTACAAATAAAAAAATCCTAAACGTAACTTAATAAATTAAAACAATAGTTACTCAAAGTCATTCAGTCGGAATCTCCGGATGCACTGGAATTTTCATCGCAGACTACACAGACATTGATTTCTTGCTGTGCTTACCGCATACATACTTCTGGCATTTTGAAAAAACTATGGTTGTTTTTGCTAACTTGTTGGTTTTTTCTTTTTTAGATTTTGCTAACTTGCAACAAGAATAACATCGTCCTTTTCCATGTTCGGATGATCTTGGAGCTACATCTGGAATAAGTTTACGTTCTAGTACATTTTCCATGGCATGCAGAACAAAACTTTGAAGTCCATTTAAATTTGCAGCCCTTTTTCAATAAGAAGTAGCGTTAAGGCAAGTCCCAATTCTTGCAGAAACAAACGACGACGGTTGCTCTTATTTTCATTCCATTTTGGGTAATTGAGAATAAATAGGAGTATGCGTTGATTGTTGCAATATCCAACAGAGTGAAAAAACTGAGAGTGGCCATCTTCGCGTCGATCGTTTCGACGTATATTTTCTCGCCATCTGGTCCACCGTATCAACACCTCCTTTGGTTTCGTTATAAAAAAGATTGATATCTGATTTATTTTTGCCTCCGTCCCTTGCAACATCATCAGAATGCTGTGTTGACAGGAACAGAAGTATCTTTGTAGGATTCTGACGTGTTACATAAGAAAGAAGAGTGATTGGTGGGTTTCCAGACTTCGGATCTGAAAATGCGAACATATTTGAATACAGCTGCCTTCCTTCCGTTTTTTTAAGAACTTCTGGTATATGTTTGCGATTCTGTTGTAGAGTGCCAACTAAAGTCAGACCAAAGTTTTGTAGAGATCTTCTGCAAGCTCCGCAGAAGTATAATACCTATCCGTCGTTACGCTACGTCCAGAATTTCTAATCGGAGATAGCAATCTTTTTACTATTCCTTGTGGACCTCTAGATGCTGGTGTGCTCCCTTCAGTTTTTCCTGCATAAACCTCCATGCGCAAAACATAACGAACTGAACAATCTGCAAGTATTCGTATAAGAACACCATATTTACCAGGCTTTTCTTTCATAAAACCTTGAAGGGGCATCTGCCTCGAAATAAAGATAACATTTCATCTATCACCACGTTCATACCTGGTGTAAAATATCTCAAAAATGTATCATTCAGCAAATCAAAATTTCACGTAAAGGTGCAAACTTGTCTGTCTCTTTCCTCTCAACTCTGGTGGTCTTATCATCAAATCTTAAAATTTTGACAGTACTCGGAATCTGTTTCGACTCATTGTGGCGATATACGATGATCTGCCGAATTTGTTAGACCACATATCGTGGTAATCCAATTTGGTGTCATCATTAGCTCCCATCAAAATAAAATACCAAGCAAAGCCAACATCTCAGGATCGTCTGTTTTGGCACGTTTGTACGCTCAGCTTCTTCGTTGGTATGCCGAACAAGAGTTTGCAATATTTCCGGAGTAAAAATTTTTGGAACGCTGCAATATATTTTCTACTTTGCCATCATTTCTAAGTCCTGATCGCTCACGAAAAATGTTTGGTACTGCTCGCCGTATAGAGCGTGGTGGGTGAGCTAAGTAAATTCTTCCTGACTTTGATGTATATACATGTGGCGTGTCACAGTCTTCACTTGTCATATTAGAACTGGAACTATCTTTGGTTGAATGTTCAATATCTTCTTCATCGTTGAACACTTCAATATGGTCTTCGGTTTCACTAACGTCTGAGTCACTGTTACCGAAACTAATGTCTGACAGAGCATCGAAATCAGAAAGGTTTTCTAACGTCTAATTCTCTCTGACTCAAGTATTTGTGTTTATACATTTTCAATTTTCTTCACTTGCGCGACAAACAAAAAATTTTTCAAATCTCGCTAACAAAGAGCGACACCACAACCTAACGTGATGAAGGCAGTTCAATTACTAACTAAAATAATAATACATAGTTTCCACTTCATACCTATTTGCGACGTTGTCAGCTGTAAACTACCGGGCAGCTTCAATAATATTTAGACTCATATTGGACCGAGGGGGGTTATTTATTATCCACCGTAAAGTTTTTGTATGAGTAAGATGAAATTAATTAAATTATATAAATGCTAATTATGGCGTCTCAAAGACTAATAGTATGCCGACAACTACTAATTATTTGAGATTTTTAGGAGCACAATGTTTTACAAATCCGGGTACAACACAATGTTGTGGATACCTTTTAACCCCTTGGTCCTGAGAGGGTTAAAGTAGACTAAAGTAACATTTCAGTAATTACTTCAAAAGATAGTTACAAACAACTAAAATTTATAAATAGGATAGGGATACTGAATTGCCAAGAAATGCTTATGAACGGGGTTTTATAATACACCAATTGCAGTAATAAAATATAATTTAAATACTTTAATATGCGTAACGGGTGTCTGAAAATTTTCAAATTTCGCGCTAAGTTGTATGATATTTTATAGTTATATGTTATTTTATGGATTAAGAAATCATTGTTGTTTATATATTAGTTTATTTAATATTGA
Organism: Vesta saturnalis; assembly: GCA_036346205.1. Classification (NCBI taxonomy): domain Eukaryota; kingdom Metazoa; phylum Arthropoda; class Insecta; order Coleoptera; family Lampyridae; genus Vesta; species Vesta saturnalis. Next base: position 5,925,439 of record JARFJB010002120.1, read on the forward strand.
TACGAGAAGCTTGAATTTATTTAAATAAGTTATGCCCATGATTAATTAGAAAACATTTAAATTAAACGCGGCAAAGTATGAATGCATAAATAAATTGTAGAAGGAGGGAATTAAGTTGTGAAGTGACTTGCAGTTTTAGTAAGTAATTGGTCCCTGAGAGGTTCAGCTGGTTGGAGTTAGCCTTAAAGAGCGTCCCCAGTGGCGATAGTATATAATCACGCTGCCCGCTAAATTGAGAAAACGTACTAAAATAAAAGTTAGTTTGTAATAGGGACGAAATGGAATACTATCCTTACTAAAATATAAAAATTAAAGTGACAAACAGTGGGTACATTGTTAAATTGGTGCTAAAAAGAAAAGTGACGCAATAATTTAAAATAACGCGTTTGTGCATATTGAGGGCATCCACGATTGTGTTTAAATATTGAACGAAAAATATAAAATACGATAATAGATCCAATAGATAAAGAATGGTTAATGTACGCGATGCAGTACTACCGGTTGTAATTCTACTCAGTTTGTAGTGAAACTAACTCATTGATGTGATTATTAAAATTTATGAAAATATCGATAAAATATCAATCGAATCGATAGGCTGGAATTGAAGTTGTATTGATCAGCGCCAAGCTTCTAAAGAAGATGTTTGGGGAACAAATAAACACGGCGTCCGTACCCACGGCATAGCAACGAAGTAATCCAATCTTCGGCTACCATACACAACAATTAAGACTGATAAATTTACGTAATAAAATAAACGTTTAAGTGTTTAAATTGTGTTTAATAATCAACACTGAATGAATCAAATTTCATTCACTGTTGATAAAGAAATTATATGCGCATGTTAGAGAATAAGAAATACGAAATACCCTAATGATACCCAGGGGTTATCATAGGATTGTTTTTTTTTATATGTTATTGTAAACAAAGCAATGGCGTTTCATTTATTTTTTTTATTAACCATTACGAATATTGAAAGCTTTAATACTGAAGGGAGAATTTCAATAGAGTTACAATTTTTATATACAATTAAGAAAATCAAATTGAATATAATTTTGGTGATTTGATAACAATCATAATTTCTTTTAATAATCGAGCTAACCGGCGAAACCAGATAAGAAAGGAAATTGTTGAAGCAAACATTAGAGTTCATTTACGCAGACAGAAACCTGATAGCACGTAAGTTAAATTTAAATTAATGGATTTTGAAATTATTAAAAATTGTAAAAGAACCCTGACATTTCTATTTTGTGGCAAGTGCAAACAAGCAAAACGAATAGGTCAATGTTTACGCCCGTTGCATACGTCCTTTAATCCATATACTCAATACATGCCTTCAATCCGGAGTTTTTCCAGATAAATTTAGGAAAGCTATTATTAAACCATTATATAAAAAAGGCGACAAATTAGAGGTGTCAAATTATACACCAATTTCAAATTATTTTTCGCCGATTAAACTTAAACTCTTTTCTTATCAGTAAAAATGTTTTGTGTAAATTTCAGTTTGGATTTCGACCTAAGGAAAACAGATCCAATTTTCGATCTTTTCAATTCCATTTGTAATAACTTACAAAATAAAATTGCTGCCTTCGTATTTTTGTGATCTGTCGAAAACCTTTGACTGCGTGGACCGCAAAATATTACTCTCGAAGCCAGAATTTTATGGTGCCAGAGGACCTGATGAAAAGTTGCTTAAAAGGTTTTAAACAATGTCTTTCAAAATATCCAGAATTATAACATTCAGGTATCTGGTGGTGCTTTCCGAATCACAATAACTTTATAATAAACAGGTTTAATTTATTTTTCCAAAGTGTAATATTTACAGTTTGATACAAAATTTTTAGAGAATTAAGTATTTACTTTCGCCGATTTATTACCCCCAGTGTATTGCAATATACAAGGTTTTAATTAAAAATATTTTTAAATGTAGGATTTTATGGTATCGCACATTTCTGCTTATCTGTTACCGTTTCCAAGGTATTTAAAAAAAAATATGTAAATGATATTATGACAACCTTGTAAAATACATATACATCCCATATTACCAGGATACACGACGTTTGTTTAATATTGTCCTAATGTTGGACCAACACTGTAAAATGAATAAGGGTTATACATAATGTAAGAATATTAGCACGAATTTAACAAGTCAACGTTAAACCTATATTTAGATAACATTATTGGCCCCACATAGAGTATACAACGTAAATTGATTGAAGATCGGTTTTAGATTGGGAGCATATTTAAACGGTGTTATGATTATCCTGTGAAATATGTATATATATATATATATATATATATATATATATATATATATATACATATTCTTTTCGATCGAAACGAATCCCAAGAACATGAATACAAGTGAAAACACAGTCAGGTTACCAGCAGTGTGGAAAACAGTATTGGAACAAAACAAATATCAACCAAAACAAACAAGCAGAAACTAAAAAGAAAGTGAAGCGGAAAAGGTAAAATCAAACGAACAGAGAAAGGAGAAAGTACATAAGAAGAGCCAGCAACACCTGACATCAGTACAGATCGAGTAACAAGGAGTACAAGCCGAAAGTTACAGACCTGAAGATGACAGGTGTGACTGTCGAAACGTTGCCGAGGAAAAACAGTCTCATCAAGACTAAAAGTAATACGCGGTCTAACACCCGAGAAACCAAGGAGAAATACAGCAGCCGCGGAAAGCTAAAACAACCATATATACAGGGTGTCCTGAAAAGCATACTGCAGGGGCACCTTATCTGGATTAAAATATACCGATTTAAGTCAACTTACCTTAGTACGTTTAAGAACGTACGAGCCTTTAAAGATTTATTTTGCTTTCTATTTTTTACGGTAACTCATATTTTTGAGTTATTTAATTTAAATTTGGTTTTATAGGTTTTTGCATAAGCTGAACATGTCTGTGAAACCAGCTTTTGTGTAGAGTATAGATGGCGCTTGCAGCAACCTATATGTTACATTTTCGTTGTCATATTTTTGGTATGTGAAAAATTTGACATAATGAGTAACTTTTAAAAATTTCATAATAATAGCTTCATACTTGTCGCAAGTCGCTAAACTGCACAATTTTCAAGAAAATGTATTTAAAATTAGTACTACAGAATTTCTATCAAAAATGTTTGTTTTCATATTAATTAACTTCTAGCACAAATAGACATACAATAAAAAAAGTAACCAAATTTAAAACAGAATATAATAGTTAATAGATTAACAAGAAAATTGAACCAAAATAAACAACAAAATCCATTAAATCAAAACATTACACTAAAGTTTGTTTTCAAAATGTTGACCGTTAACTTCAATAGATGTCGGACTATTTGCAGCTTCGTTAATTCGTTGCCACAGTTTAGCTCTTGTATTAACTGCGGTGGAATAGACAAGAGGTTTTACGTGTCTCCAAAAATAAAAACCCATTGGATTTAAATCAGGACGCCACTGAGGTTCACTTCCTCGTCCAATCCAACAATGGGGAAATGTATTATTTAAATAATCCTGTACAACCACAGTGTAATGAGCAGGGCACCATCTTGTAAATACCAATATTATGATGAATAATCACAGGCACGTCTTCTAATAAATCAATCAAGTTTTCTAAGAAAGTTTAAGTAATTATCGCCAGTTAGATTTATTGGGAGTTCAAAAGACCAACAAGATTGTTATTAATTATTCCGCACCAGATGTTAATTTTAAATTTATGCTGGAAATGCGATCCAAAGTAGCATGTGGATATTTCGTCAGCCCATATATGACTATTCTTTCTGTTTAAGACTCCTCCTGGTAAACGTTGCTTCATATATAAATAACATTCTACTTACAAATGCTCGATTTTGTCTGTTTTACGCAGTATAAATTCACAAAAATTTGTTCTTTGCACAAAATATGAAAATTTAATTTAAATAGAACACCCTGTATATTTTTACATATTTGAATTCTAGGGCCTCAAATACATATAGTCCATCTGTCAACTCAGGCGCCATTATATATATATATATATATATATATATATATATATAATATTATATTTATATATATATACAGTGCTAGTCAAACGTCTCCTCCCCTTGTATCTTTTGAACGGTTTTACTTATACTAATGAAATTTGTAGTGTAAATATAAACGGATATAAGCTTCTCACCTAGTCATGACAAGTGACGTAATAGTCATATATGACGTCACAGGGCCACAGTGACCAATAATTTTAAATAGTACCTTATGGCAAGTGACATCTACAAATTCAGAAAAATTTTGCATGTTAAAGTGTTTAATATTATCCGGTGATAAGAATGTAGAATCAGAATTATATTTGCAAAATTTTCCTGAAAGGCAGCAGCCAAATAAAAATGTTTTTGAACGGTATAGTTAATTAATTTTAGGTTACAAAAAAATGTAATTGAATTCGGTTCTTTTAAAAATCCCAGGCCAAAAACTTACTTTAAACAAAATTCTGAAAAAAATTGAATGGTCGTCTTAGGACAAGTCGAAGCAGAGCCAACAACTTCATTTAGAGAAATCGTTAACCTAGGCGTGTCTCGAAGTAAAGCCCTTCGAATTTTAGAGAAATAGAAATACTATTGCTATAGATTTCGGAAAGAACATTTTTTGACTAAAGACGACAGAAGGCGGCGTACTGAGTTTTGTAATTGGTATATAAGTCAGTGCCAAAATATATCTAATTTTTCAAACCCTATTGCATGGTCACTAGATTTCTTTTTATAGGTTTTTGAAGAACATTATATACAAAAAACTAATAAAACTGTGAATGAGTTAAAAGAAAGTGGTCTTGTGGCTTTAACACAATTAACGCCAATATCTATATATAACTCTATAAATTCAATTGGAAGACGATGCGAAGTCCGCATCCAAAAAGTAAAAAAATAATAAATAAGTAAAAAATAAATATATCAATTAAGAAAAACTTAAAAAAATCAATTAATTATTAAAATAGCATAGAGGTGTTATATATTTTTAAAAATCACAAAAGATGTCATTTAAAAATATCATAGCCAACTATGGTTTCCATACAAAAAAATACAACTTTATGTCATATCTCTTTAGATTAAGGACGTATTAAAATGTGAATGCACAAATAAATTCTACTTAAAAAAATGCCTTAAGAATGTTTTTACAGTCTGTCGATACATTTAGAAATAGAAAGCTTTTCAAAATCTCCATTTTTTCAATTTTGGCTAATTGCGCAATAACGGTCAGAGATATCTTGATTATGACTATTGGATCTTAGTTAACATTAAAATCGAGCACAAGAACCCCATATTACGTTTTGTCTATCTGTAATAAAAATGGTACTTCCCATAAGAAGGCATCGAAAATGAACCACCCTGTACATTCCTTAAATTGATCATAAATGACAATATCGTGTCTTAACTAACACAGTTTGTTAACCAAATCTACGTAAAACTAACGAGAAAGTCTTCTCCTTTTTCACTCTTCCAAAATAATCCAATGTGAAGACTTGGTTTCGTGATAAATTTTACCTACTGCCTGTAAAACCCTTTTGAGTTGTATTATATTATACCTCATTTTAAGGTCTTTCATTCATTCAGTTGTAAATATAAGAAAATTTATTTATTATTGATTTGTAGCTATGAGGTAGGCAACTTAATTTGCACTTTGGTGTAACTTAAGTGCATATCTTCTTAAGGGTATATATTTCTTAAAGGTTTATACTCCCACTTCAAATTATTTTTCTGATCATTTTATTCGCGCATTACGTCATCGTGACTTAATTCTTTGCGCAAATCCTTTCGCGCACGACTACCTTGTCTAATTTCAAAGTATCCATTTTTTGACTTCCTGATGAAGGTTGTGAGAAGCAAAAAGCTTTTTTGGGTTTTCACCTAAATTTTGTGCAAGTGCCATTAATATGATGGTAAGATATCTTTTAACGTATTACACTAAAAGTTAAAACATTTGCTATTTTCAGGCACTTTTACTTTCACTTTTACTTCACTTTATTTTTTTACTTTTACATTTAATTTTGCCGCTTTGGATTACGCATTTAAGTAGGTATACTAGGCCGATTCTGGATCAGTTCAAGGTCGCCCATGTAAATCTTATGGGGTTTTATTTCAAGGTCAAGTGAGTTTTCTCGTTATGCCAGAACGCGCTCCACGTCTCAAGGACGTTTGAAGCATGCTTTTGGCGAATTTAAATTTTGGAGTCACTCGCCCTCTGGTGGTGAAATCGGAAGCTTTTGGAGCTCTTTCAAGGTCAAACTTTAAGCGGGAGATTTAAAATGTTGGAGCTGGTCAAGGTCAAAGCTAAAAATAGAAGTTTTGAAGGTCAAAGGTTATTGACCTACGGTGGTGTCATATTACATGTCTTAGAAATATAAAAAGGTCAAGGTGAAAAGCTACAAATAGAAGTTGCAAGGTAATCATAAATCTAAAAATAGTTTTCAAGGTCAAAGGTTATTGACCTACGCTGGTGTCATATTTCTTAGAAATATAAAAAGGTCAAGGTGAAAAGCGAAAAATATAAGTTGCAAGGTAATCATAAATCTAAAAATAGTTTTCAAGGTCAAAGGTTATTGACTTGCGGTGGTGTCATATTACATTTCTTAGAAATATAAAAAGGTCAAGGTGAAAAGCTAAAAATAGAAGTTGCAAGGTAATCATAAATCTAAAAATAGTTTTCAAGGTCAAAGGTTATTGACTTGCGGTGGTGTCATATTACATTTCTTAGAAATATAAAAAGGTCAAGGTGAAAAGCTAAAAATAGAAATTGCAAGGTAATCATAAATCTAAGAATAGAATTTTCAAGGTCTACTCGACTTGAAGGTCACGACGACGATCTCATAAGCTATGCATAAAAAGTAGGTCATGAGTTCATTGAAGGTGAATACTCCACTTCAAGCTAAAAATAGAAATTGCGATGTCACCATCCTCATCATATTACAAGGTCACTCTGCGGTCAAACGTTTGGCGGAAATTTGTATGTCAAGGTCAGAAGCTAAAATAGAAACTGCAATGTCATCATCATATTACAATTCTTAGAAGTCTAAAAATAGTGTGGTCAAAGGTTATTGATCTGTATATCATAGCTAAAAATGGTCGGTTCATGTCCTCACTAAAAGGTGATCGCGTTACAGCTAAAAGTATAGTGACATCATCGTTGAAAGTAGCTTATGCGCGTAACCAGATATGTATGGTAATCAAAGAGATGGTTCATATCTGCACTAATGTAACATAGTGGGGTCGTTTAGAGTAACAATATAAGGAAATAGTGTATGGGTAGTGAGTGTTGTTAAAACATGTGGATGACATACGCTCAAGAGCAATGGATCAAAGCAACTGACCTGAGAACAGCGGTGGAACGCTTGAAGCAAGAATTTTCGGCATTAGTATTCGATGCCGAACATGAGGCGGTTTACGGGCGAGGTGATTATAGTGAAGCGGAGTGTAACGTCCTAGTGAAAAAGTATGAAAAAGGAGTAACGATATGTGAAAAGTTTTTAAATTTAAAGAAAATATGTAGAAGATGTTTTGTAGAAGAACTGAAAGCTGTGCAATTGCATCAGTTTTGCAACGATGTAAAAAAATGGACAGCATCTCCTGATGGTAGCAGTTCATCCTCATCAGATGCAGATTAGCCTATCAATACAATTATCAAAGTGCACTCTCCCCTCTAACATCATGATGCAGTAATATATAGGACAGTTCCGGTGTCAACTATAATTCATAAGCGTTCTCGAATCAGTAAAGATGGATCTATCTGCATTGAACAGTAGCACTTTCTGTAAATCCTTCACGAACGTAAAAGACTTGGAGGTGGGCGCAAAATATAAAGTGATTGATATGAATACTATCGACACAAAGTATGACAACATATTATCATTGAAACCCAGAACTTTAAGTGCATACTTACCTTAGGATTTTATGAATAGTTCAAAAAAGAAGATCGCATTGAAAAGTTTAAGCAATATCTGGTTGAGAATGACGCATTACCAGCGCCGGAACTGTAGGAAAGACGACTAATTTAACATTTCTGTAAAAAAATAATAATAATAACATATATATCTATGTATAATTGTTTGGAAATAAATTATATATTTTTTGTTGCAAAAAAAAAGAAAAAAGTCTTCTATTTTTGATTAAATGAAGGTTATATCATAATGAAGACAGCTGCTATTGGTGAGACTAAAAAAATGTAGCGTATAATAATATGGTGTCTGCAGCTATATTGGCTAAGCTCTTCAAGGTTAAAATTTATTGGTATCATATTACAATTCATACCAACCAATCTTCAAGGTTAAATTTTATTGACAAGGTATTGAGAAGGTATCATATTACAGTTCTTATGTTAGACTCTTCAAGGTTCTTAGGAATAGCAAAATAAGCATTCTTAACCAATGACACATGTAACTGACTTTGTGCATGCTCGGTATTGCTCGGGTATCCTCGTGGAGTCTACCCTACTATATAAGTTTAAATTTTATAATTTTATAATTATTACTAAGTGTTATACGAGTATGCTTAAGTAAAAGAATGAGTAGTATAGCTATACGGATCCTAATCCACTTTTGTCACTAGATTTGTCACCAGATCTAGGAAAAGTCACCAGAAAAGTTACTAGATTTCAAGGTCGGTAACATTGCCTATTTCAAGGGTAGCTCAAGACCACAGGTGTGTAACTCTCTTCAAGGTTATGTGGTTGGTAAGCCTGCCTCTTCGAGGTCCCCGCTTCAAGGTCATTATAGTCCTGAAGGTCATTGCCCTCGGTCTCAAGCAAGTCTATGCATGTTTCAAGGCCACGCCCCCTCAAGACGATTCATTGTTCAAAGTCTATGCTTACAATTTTCAAGGTAAAAGAACAAAAGCGATTCATTCTTCTGGTCGAGTTATAAAAATAAATTGTTATCTCAATTCTAGGAAATCAAGAATAAAGGCGATCCATTGTTCAAAGTCTATGCTTACAATTTTCAAGGTAAAAGAACAAAAGCGATTCATTCTTCTGGTCGAGTTATAAAAATAAATTGTTATCTCAATTCTAGGAAATCAATAACAAAGGCGATGCATTATTCAAAGTCTATGCTTACAATTTTCAAGGCCACATGAAAGAACAAAGACGATTCATTGCTCTGGTTGATTTATAAAATAGATTGTTATCTAAATACATCTCTTTCAAGAACAAAGGCAATCCATTGTCAACGATTTAAAGTTTATGCTTATAAGGTCACACCTCTGATAACAAAGACGATCCATTGTTCAGTTATTTTAAAAATAGATTGTTATCTCAATTCTAGGAAATCAAGAGCCCTGAGGTGCATGTTTCAAGGCAAGCAATGCCACGCCCCCTCAAGTGCTCTAAACAGGTGGCCGTTCCCCTAAACAGGTAGCCGTTTCCTAAAAACAGGTAGCCGTTTCCTAAAACAGGGGGTCCGTTTCCCAAAACAGGGGGTCCGTTTTCCAAAACAGACGGCTGTTTCGCAACACAGGTAACCGTTTCTTCCCATTTCAAGGCCACATGAGAGAACAAAAGCGATTCATTGTTCAGGTCGAGTTATAAAAAATAGATTGTTATCTCAATTCTAGGAAATCAAGAATAAAGTCGATCCATTGTCAACGCTTCAAAGTCTATGTTTATCATTTTCAAGGTCACATGAGAGAACAAAGACGATTCATTGTTTTAGCTGAGTCTTCTAGGAAATCAAGAATAAAGGGGGTCCATTGTTCAAAGTCTATGCTTACAAGGTCACACAAGTGAACAAAGACGATTCATTATTCCGTTAGAAATAGATTGTTATCTCAATTCTAGGAAATCATGAACAAAGACGATGTATTGTTCAAAGTCTATGCTTATAATTTTCAAGGTAAATGAATAAAGACAATTCATTGTTCTGGTTGATTTATAAAAATAGAGTGTTATCTAAATACATCTCTTTCAAGAACAAAGGCAATCCATTGTCAACGATTTAAAGTTTATGCTTATACGGTCACACCTCTGATAACAAAGACGATCCATTGTTCAGTTAGAAATAGATTGTTATCTCAATTCTAGAAATCAAGAGCCCTGAGGTGCATGTTTCAAGCCAAGCAATGCCACGCCCCTCAAGTGCTCTAAACAGGTGGCCGTTCCCCTAAACAGGTAGCCGTTTCCTAAAACAGGTAGCCGTTTCCTTAAAACAGGTAGCCGTTTCTTAAACAGGGGCCCGTTTCCCAAAACAGATAGCTGTTTCGCAACCGTTTCCCCGAAAAGGCGGTCTATTGTTCAGGTCGAAAATAGATTCCACATCTCAATTCCAGGAAATCAAGAATGAGGCTCATTGTTCAAAGTCTATGCTTACAATTCTCAAGGTGTAAGAGCAAAGACGATCTATTGTTTTAGCTGAGTCGTAGCTTCTGAAATTCTAGGAAATCAAGAACAAAGACGATGTATTGTTCAACGGTTCAAAGTCTATTCTTACACTTTTCAAGGTAAAAGGACAAAGACGATTCATACTCAATATTTAGAAATAAACACAGACATAATCAGTAATATAACAATCAAATTGACAAATCAAAAGGGTGAGTTAATAGACTTTGGTGAAAGTGAACCATTCACAGTACGCTTAGAACTAAAAGAACATGGGTCTGCGAATTAATCACAGGACATCTTCATACAAAAGACCCAATCAACCCTCATTGCAGTTAACATCTGCAGAGAAATACTTTTTAACATCAATTGGATTGAAAGTTCTGAGTGAGCAAACCATTAAACGTGTTTCAAAGCGTACATTTTAATAGAATTAATGTATCTCTAAGAAATGTTAAATGTGTTGAATGAAGTTCACTTGTTTAATGTCTATCTCTTTTACACAATGATATGTCCCGCTTACACACGTGAAGCTGAATGCATTTATCTAAAATATGTAATGTTTCATTGAACAATGGGCTTTCTTTGTTAATAATAGCATTTGCATTCTTAAAAATTTGTAGGAGTGTGTAAAAAAATTCAAGCTAATAAAGACTTTCTTTGTATAAAACACACACAATGCATCTGCATTCTTAAAAATTATTTTTAACAACTTTAAAACTTACCAAAACAACATTGCATAATTAGTAATATAATAATTAATGAAAATGTGTTATGAGAAAAAAAGTTTCGCTATAAATAACAATAGGTTTTCATTCAAAAGTATGTGTGTAATTTAAAAAATGCAATATTTAATGTGAACAAGGATTTTCTTTGTATAACAATGAAAGCTTTTATAGCGCATTCTTGAAAAATTTAAAGTAAACAAACTGTAAAAGGCATAATTAATAACAATTAATTTATAGGTTTGAAAAGAAATTCATATAAAAGACATCATCCCTTTAGTAAATCTTTAATTACTCATCAACCCTCATTGCATCTACACAATGACTGAATCATTAAACATCTTTCAAAACGTACATTTTGATGATGCTATAATTAAATCAGATATTCACACCTATCTTCCGTATGGCTCTTCTAAGTATGGACCTTCCGAAGAAATACGCATTTTAATTCAAAGTCAGGATCTAATTACAGCTACTTATGATAGTTTTCTGTACATAGAAGGTAAGCTGAAGAAAGAAGATGAAGGAAAATCATGTAACAACCAATAATTTCCCCAACTTCCTTTTCGAAGAGATTCGTTATGAGTTAGGCGGTCAAAGAGTGGACGTTTGCCGAAATCCAGGCATAACATCTACACTTAAAGGATATATTTCTTATACGACGAGCAAGAGCAAAGCATTAAGCCATTTGGGGTGGTCACTAAAGAATGAGGAACCATTACAAGTAGAATTCAATGAGGGAAATGGCGAAAAATCCTTTGCAGTATGCATACCATTGAACCACATATTTGGAATAATGGAGGATTATCGTCAAGTGATCGTGAATATGCGTCAAGAGTTGATGTTAATTCGATCTAGAAGCGATACAAACTGTTACTATGGTGACGTTGATGCGGAAATAACCTAAATAAAATTCAATGGAAAGTACCACACTTAACCCTTAGTGATGCCGCGAAACTAGACTTGTTTGAAGGAATAAATAAGAATTCTATTGTTACTGTTCCATTTCTGGATAATTGTTGCATTCCAACAAGGTAAAAGGTACACAAAGTCTGCAAGAGCCGGAAATTTTGATCACATTAACATCAGGAATCTTAAAGTACATCTGAATTCCGAGTATTATCCTTATGAAGCAATGCATTTGAACTTCAGTGCTAACCAATACATACCTGCCTATCGCAATTTTTGAACTTCCGATGTGACTACTATGATGAAGATAATACAGATGCGTTATTCAACTACACCGAATTCAAATCATGTCCAGTATTTGTAATGGACTGTTCTAAACAGAATGAATCCTTAAAAACTCAACAGTAGACATCAAATTGGAAATGGAAACACTAACACCTTTCGATAATGGAATCGTTGCCTATGGTCTTATTCTCCACGATGCTATTGTGCAGTACAACCCACTCACTGGAGAAGTGAAAAATTATAATCTGTATTATATAAATAAAAATGTTGTAATTATTCGTTTAGTTTCATTTCATCCATCAAAGATGAAAGTAGTTGCGCAGAAACAAAACTTCCAATTCAAAATCATGACTTTGATGAAAAGTCTGGTACTTCAAAACATGGCGATTTACTTCCTAATAGTATACGTGGCATTATATGTGGCCCTCCAACTGCGGCAAAACAAACGCAATGATTAGTTTGCTTACTGAGAAAAACGGTTTGAAATTTGAACATGTATACGTATACTCCAAGTCATTGAATCAAAACAAGTACAAACTTTTACAGAAAATCCTACTTCCGACAAAGGATATAGGTTACTTTACGTTCACTAATAATCAAGATGTGATTGTGCCAAATTGTGCAAAAGCAAACTCTATCTTCATCTTTGATGATATCGGCTGTAAAAAGCAAAATAACATAAGGGCATATTTTTTATGGGTAGACATAACGATATTGATTGTTTCTATTTGGGTCAAACTTACAGTAAAATTCCTAAGCAATTAATTCGTGACAATGCGAATCTAATTATATTATTTGAGCAAGATGAATTAAACCTAAAACATGTGTATGAGGATCATATAAGCCCCACCATAAACATGACATTGTTTCGGGATGTGCTCAAAGTGCTGGATAGAACCGTTTGGCTTCATAGTCATAAATAAGGATGCTGAAGTCAGTAATGGTCGCTATAGGAAAAGGTTTGATGAATATATAATACCTTAGCCTGATTTCAGTGGTTTAGTAGTTACACATCCGTTTAGGTATTAACAGCCATTTTGCTACAATGGATAATAAGGAGATGATATTAAAGCGAAAAATTATTCAGGCTCGTAAAATAATACAGCAGAAATACAACAGTCTTAAAACTACCCGCATTGATAATGAAAGAATGTTTGAAAGTACTTATAAACCTCTAATAGAACCTCTAACTGAAATAGCGAATAAACTGCATCCTGATAAGAAAACAAAGGAGTCCGTTAAACCAAAAACTCACCTTTGTTCATATTTCGAAGAAAACATGCTACTACTAGCCCGCTAGCACACTCATTAGCAACGAAGACAAGCCCCCTAGCTCAACTTCCGCTGTTTCAAATAAATCCCCCTCCTCGTACACCACCTTTCCTAGAAACATCTGTTGTAGGAGAGATTACTACCGAGGAAGAAGAACCTCTTAGTATCACAGATGATTCCTGTAATGAACCCATCTCTGAAGAATTTCTCGAGCAGTACCACGAATTACCTCGTATATATGTTGAACGTATTATGAGGGATCTTGAAGGTGCTATTGATCACACTTATGGAGTCCACTACGACGCCAAAACAGACAAATGGGCAATTGGTAATACCCCATCACAATTAAAGGAAAGGATATGATCATTAATGGTGTCACGTATAAAGGGACTCCAGGTTTATATGATCTGCTTATTATGAATGAACCCGATTTAAATCTAGTAAATTCAAAGGATAGAAAGAATTATAAACGTATTTTAGTAGCTACGAATGCTGTAAGGCGAGATTATGATGTAAGTGGACAGATTCGAGGAAGCCGCAGCAAAAGTATACACAAATAATTAAACCCTTGCTGTCTTCACCCTCAACTCAGGGAGGTGGAGCTATGTTTTTAAGGAATTAACAAACAGACCGATTGAATATAAGTATTGGAATGATGTACATGAACTAATTCGTGATCTAGAAGTATTGTGGGCAGAAAAATTGACTGGAAACACAGGTGTTGTAAATGATATATCAATTGTAGAGGAATTGTATGAAGATGGATACATTGAAAGACCAAACACTAGTTTTCTGAACAATATAAATCAGACTGCATTGATGTCGACATATCATAACTAAAATGCCTCTTGATAAATTTGGACGGTCACATTCCCAGTATCAATTTAAGAAATTAACCCCTCAGTTTCAACTTATTGATGATTATCAATTCGATATCGAGAATAAGAGACTCAGCAATGTTGCCAACCCCATAGATCCTCAAGATGCCATCACCAAGCAATACTACTTATCGACAAGGTTGAATTTGGATGGAAACCGTTTGACCCAGTTGGCGGATCCGGAAGAGGATGGTGATGCTATAAGTAAAGGATACCTTGATTTTTGTCTGCAAGCAATTCAGAAAGCTGTTAAAGGAACTTTAACGCTTATCTAGTGTTGGAGGAAAACTACATCAACTTAAAGAAATTGTGGATCATGTCCAAATTACAACTCGTCAATGAATTGCACAAACCCGCAAGAAAAATTTTAAACGAAGGCGCACAATAATTAAGGGATATGATGACCTCTGGCAAGCAGATTTGGCCGAATTTAACACATATGCCAAACAAAACAAGGGCTACAAGTATATTTTAGTAGTTATTGACTGTTTTTCGAAATACTTGTGGACCAAAGGATTAAAAACAAAACGGGCTTGAAGTTGCCAAGGCCATGCAGGCAATCTTCAAAACGGGCCGGAAACCTTCCAATTTGCAGACAGATGCAGGAAAAGAATTCTACAATGACCATTTCACTAAACTAATGCAGCGTTATGGAGTCAACCATTACTCCACCTATAGTACAAAAAAGGCAGCAATTGCGGAACGAGTGATCAGGACCGTTAAGTCTGCCCTATACAAGTCATTCAGCCTACAGGGTAAATATAAATGGATTGATACAATTGACACCATAACGATGGATTATAACAATCGTAAGCATAGAACTACAGGAATGAAACCCAAAGATGTCGGTAATCATACAAAGCTAGAGGCTTACACTCGCATAAAAATAATTGATAGGAATCGTTATTGTGTGGGTGACATAGTACGAATCAGTAAGTTTAAAAGTATTTTCGCTAAAGGATACACCCCCAATTGGTCAAGTGAACTATTCAAGATTGTGAAAGTTTGCATTACTAACCCAACCACTTACATGTTGGAGGACATGAAAGGATCACCTGTACTGGGAGGCTTTCATGAACATGAATTACAGAAAACAAAGTATCCGGATGTGTACCTTGTGGAAAAAGTGCTTGCTCCAAGAATAACAAGTTATTCGTAAAGTGGTGGGGATTGGATGAAAGATCATGGATCAATAAAGACGATTTAGTTATATAATATAGCTATAGGGATTGTAACTTTTAGATGAATTAAAACCACATAAAAATTATAATTGTATTTTTAAATATTACATCATCTTATATAGTAAACCTAAAGTATTTCTATAATCGTTTAAATTACTAGACGGCCATATTCCCGAATCTGGTCCACATGTCCATCCCAAGCAGGAATAATCACCTTTCTCAATATTCTCCAAAATCCAGCGGTAAATGTTGTGGTGTTCCTCATTTTCCCATGGTTGAAACTTATATGTAATGTTTTGTTCTAACAATACTTCAATTAAAATACCAAGGCACTTGTAATTAGCATAATATGCTGCTGTCTCGATACATTCACTTATAATAGAGGAAGTGTCTTTATAAACAATATTTTGTACGCTAGCATTTGTACACAATGAATCACCCCATAATAACTTGTATATGTACATTTTAAGGGTATGTCATCTAAAATCCTATTTACATCATTAGAGGTTAACGAACCTTTATCAGTACACAAGTTCGTAAAACTTTTAATGGTATTGTCTAAGCTAGTTTTTCTATCAAATAATGCCTTAATAATTACTTCATTTGCACACTTTGAGTTTATAGCACACCAGTTAAAACACTCATCGGGAATAACAATATTTTGCAATATATTCAATATAAATGTATAGTTTTCAGGAGAGGTCAAAGAACGCTTCAGGTACTTTTTGTAGATTTGATCACTACTGCACTGCAGCTCTTCCTGCAAGCTGTCCTGAAGACTGCTCATTGTTTACTGAAAGTTGTACCCCAGGGTCTAGTATCAGTGAAATCAAAATTTACTAAGCGTTTATCATCATAAGGATTGAGTATGACTTTATTTTGTTTAATGGTAAACACATCATGTTTCTTTGATCTTATGAGGTGTTGATAGCGCCTTATTACGCCACCATCAAATAAAACCTGTTTATAATCATTAATAGTGATCTGCCTCACGCTTGCGTGGGTAGAACCCTTTGATTTTTTTACAACCTTTTCATCAACCGCGTAAGCATACATTTTTGCGCGAAGTCCTACAAATTCAACCATAATTTTGCCATGATTTTCATCTTTCATTAAGCCGGGGACCTTTTTATTTACTAATGGGAGTCCAAAGATGTTGTCGGGACTATAATCAGATGTATCGAATTTATCAATGTCCTCTTTAATACATTCATAGATATCGGGAACCGAAAAGGCGTATATGAGACTATCCGTATCCGTGTACAAGAGCTTAGCACTATTATGGAACTTGGGTAGCGTGTAACCGTAATGAAAATTATATAAAAAAGTTTTCGAAACGTCTAAAACACTGAATCCTGCATATATAGGTTTATTGAAATATACTTCAAGCTTATTCATTTCAATGATAAGCATATCATTGTCAAATATTGTACAACTATGAAAATTTGGTTTTGATATGTAAGCACGAGCACCATAGCGACCCTCCCATTTCGTTACTAGCCGTATGTCCTTATGCTTACGTACATTTTCCATCAGCTTCCCGAAAACACTATTAATCATTAATTTATAGAAATTTTATCGAATTCATTCTGAGATTGCTGACGCATGGCTGTATTTAAATCTATGTATTTTTTAACCACGGGGACTGTTTAAAACGTAATATACGGTGTACTTTTACCAACTTCAATCCATATTTTAAATATACTTTTAAATTTCTGTAATTAATTACATAATTACGTTTTGGATACAAGGTAAGCAATAATTTTTCATTTTGGAATCAGGCGTGGGTGGAACCATATGTTCGGGTGCCAGCGGTAGATCACTGTGACTCTCATGTAATTCTATAGGATAGTCTAAATCACACTCGACTATATACCCAATTTTCGAATCATCAGGATGGTTTATTAAATCTAAACTTTCAAAATTAGCTTCATCAACAAAGAAAAATCGCCAAATGGCAGAAATTCTGACATGGCGGCTCCATATAAATTATTCACGTCGTAGTACATTAAATACACACTTTCGGAGGTGGGATCAAATTTTTCCCCATGTACTTATTGTTAGCTTTAGCATACCGATTTGAACATTGAGCTACACCACCTCTAATCCCTCTTTCAATAAACATTAGCATATCAATGTCTGTAAATAATTCTAACTTTACTTGTGTAATTTTAAGCATAGCATCGAATGCTAAACCGGGATCTGTATAATAGTGTAGAGGATCAAGGTCGTAAGTACTTAAACAAGTTTGCCTAAAGTTTTCGAAAATATCTGCTAAAAGTAGAACGTCTGTTTTAGATACAAATCCGAGTACTCCCTAACGATTTAATACTAAATTTGTTCCAAACGTTAACCGCATGCGCAAAACTCTCATCACTGACTCCCTCATTATTAAGATGACTGAAAAATGCTTCTTTAGGAGGAGCGTGGTCTCATTCAATTTATCCTACGTATCAATATACTCATAAGGAAACACACCTTTGCGAACTACTAGAGAAAATTCCTCATCATTGTTGCAACTAGCGCGGGAAATAATTTTTTACTATCCTCCAAATAGTCTGACAACTTTTCAATACTACTACTCATAAATCTGAAAGAGTCAATAAATCTAAATCTTTCTTTGTTTATGGGTAGTAGTGAAATCAAACCGGGAACACTAGCCAATTCTCTAATGATGAAATGAGAATCATAACCTGATAAATTATGGAATACAACTGGCAGAATGTGGGAGTCTGTATAGTTTAGGTTACACGCCTGGTGCGCTGCCCCCCGAAATGCCCCCGTAAGATGATTATGGTCTCTAACTTTTATATCAGAATTAGTAAATGGTTTTCGACAAATGTGACAAACCGTGGCGCTTTCAAATTGCTCAACCTGACTGAGACTTAAAGTAGCCATAGGAATTATTTGATTGATTATTTCGGTAGCCCAATGTGCAATACTTTGAAGCTCGTTAACAAACCATTGAATGCAATCCTTTCCTCTATAAAGACTAAATCGGGATAAAGAATCATCATATGAACACTTCAAATAGTAAGCAATGCTGAAAGGTGTGTGTTTGGAGTGAAATAGAGTATTACTTTCGATACCATTTGCACACTTCTCTAAAATACTTTCTAAATCGGCATAAATGACAAATGGCACCTTTTCTTGGAATGCGAAATTTTTGAACTGTAAATTCATTTCCGCTTCGGTAGGCAGCCTAGTAGAGCATTGATTAAGTTGCTGACAGTGGATGGTATGTTTTTGTAGAAGGCGATCTGAAGAAAATGGTTCAAGCATCGGTAACAAATAAATTGCTTGCCCTTGCAATTCGATATCTGTTTTGAAAATAAAGCTGACATATTTTTAATCCATGTGAAATGGTATACAGTGTTATCCGCGGCCTGATCAGAAAGTATTAAAAGATTTATGGGTTCTTTATCGCTTTGCTGATTACTCAATACAAAGGGTACAACTTTTTTATCATTTATGCAGTACAAATTAATTGCGAGGTTGTTTAGTTTCTCAAATTTTTTTACATCATCCAGCTGAATGGGGAAGTGAATTGAATCAAACTTCAAAACGTCTAGAAAATGAGGATAACTTTGAACCCTTTCCGTATGATATTGCGGGGATATAATGCCGAAACAACGGCCCACAGGAAGCAAAACTCATCGTTATTTTTAACATTAACAACAGCACGCTTTACTGCTATGAAGCGAGGAACTTTAACATAGGTTGAACAACCGCCTCTAAATGGGACATAGCTATTAATATTCACTTTTAAATGTAAGACTTCATGTACTGCCCAACCGGAATCCCTTTCAGAAAACTCCTCTAATTTTATCCGTAACTTATCATACACGTTTTCATTGTACCAGACACGTATATTGGTTGAAATATCAATAACGCAATTTTTGTGGCAAAAGTCTTCAACTCAATACTATGATTTTGGGGTTGCATGAAATTACAGCCTAAGACCACATTTACCTTTAGCATAGATTGCCTTAACATTAATTTCAACTTACGTGCAAAACTATTATATGTGTTTAGTAAAAATATCAAAGAGTCCTTAATGTTTGACATATTGATTATAATTCCTGTAAGCAGCCTACCATTAAAACATGAGTCTAGGGGTACCAACGTAATTTATGCATACCTTTTTATTGACAATTCCACTACCAACCTTCTCTGAAGCGTTCTTTAACCGTCTCAATCTAACCAGATAGTACTTGAGCAATGCTAAATTGCTCTCAAGCTTAACAAGCTTTCATTGGTCTCATAATAAATTTTATGTTTAATTATATCTTGCAATAGTTTGATATTGGTGTTAACTATACGGATGTGCCTGGCAAATTCCTTTTTGTTTTCAATAAGGAACAATGCGCTTTGTTAAATTAACCATCTCACTACTACTTGGCATACTCATAGCTAGCAATATGAAGCACACACGTAACAATGAACTTTTAACAAATTGCTCTTCACAACGGTTCTAGTCACGATTGTAAAAATATGATGCACAAATTGGTGAGTAATAATAGTTACTCTTTACTGTTTAACAAATTGCTCTTCGGTTTACAATAAAACTTTTAGTCAGGATTGTAAAAATATGATGCACACACTGGTGATTAAGTAATAATAGTTGCTTTTACTTTAGGTAATTTCTTGTTGTGACGATTGTAATGTATCGACTGACGTGGGACTGTTCTTTATCTTCTTATATAGAGATAAGATCGGGTAAGGTCGGATAAGTTCGGATCACCCTTTCATAAGCTACGACTCAACAATGAATCGTCTTTGTCCTTTTACCTTGAAAATTGTAAGAATAGACTTTGAACCGTTGAACAATACATCGTCTTTGTTCTTGATTTCCTAGAATTTCAGAAGCTACGACTCAGCCAAAATAATAGATCGTCTTTGCTCTTACACCTTGAGAATTGTAAGCATAGACTTTGAACAATGAGCCTCATTCTTGATTTCCTGGAATTGAGACGTGGAATCTATTTTCGACCTGAACAATAGACCGCATTTTCGGGGAAACGGTTGCGAAACAGCTATCTGTTTTGGGAAATGGACCCCTGTTTAAGGAAACGGCTACCTGTTTTAGAAAACGGCTACCTGTTTTAGGAAACGGCTACCTGTTTAGGGAACGGCCACCTGTTTAGAGCACTTGAGGGGCGTGGCATTGCTTGCCTTGAAACATGCACCTCAGGGCTCTTGATTTCCTAGAATTGAGATAACAATCTATTTCTAACTGAACAATGGATCGTCTTTGTTATCAGAGGTGTGACCTTATAAGCATAAACTTTAAATCGTTGACAATGGATTGCCTTTGTTCTTGAAAGAGATGTATTTAGATAACACTCTATTTTTATAAATCAACCAGAACAATGAATTGTCTTTATTCATTTACCTTGAAAATTATAAGCATAGACTTTGAACAATACATCGTCTTTGTTCATGATTTCCTAGAATTGAGATAACAATCTATTTCTAACGGAATAATGAATCGTCTTTGTTCAATTTTGTCAAATTTGACAAAATTGTTTACTACATCTTTAACAATTTTTATCAAACATTACTACTGACGAAGATAACTGTAAGTGTTATCGAAACGTTTAGATTGTATAATTTAAAGTACACCATTAAAAATCCCAAAAAGATAAGTATTTTATTATGAGTGTTAATGGTGAAAGTTTACATTTTCATAATACATAGTTTATTTCCAAACAATTATACATAGACATATGCTATTATAATTTTTTTTTTACAGAAATGTTAAATTAGCTGTCTTTCCTACAGTTCCTGAGCTGGTAATCTACATGTCATTCTCAGACAGATATTGTTTAAACTTTTCAATGCGATCTTGTTTTTGAAGTATTCATAAAATTGTAAGGGAAGTATGGACTTAAAGTTCTGGGTTTCAATGATAATATGTTTACCATACTTTGTGTCGATGGTATTCATATAATCACTTTATATTTTGCACACACCTCCAAGTCTTTTACGTTCGTGAAGGATTTACAGAAAGTGCTACGGTTCAATGCAGATAGATCCATTTATTTTTGACAAATTCCGTCCTGTTTAATAGCATAAACTTTAGACTGAAAGCAGCTTAGGTTCTCATTATCCAAAAAAAAAATTTACTACAGCAATGAATTTATTTCAACTGCTGTTTATTATGCTAATTGCAAATCACTTAAGCTGTATATCGATGTAATTAATGAACAAAACTTGAAATACACTTCTGAACCATCGGAAAATTATGAACATTTCACAATATATAACTGGATTCTAGAAAACGTTGAAAAATGTCAGGGATTTCAAGGCGAACGGTTAGGTTGAACAAGCGGACCTGACTCGGGGGAGTGGTCATCAGTTAAGTTTGAGGACTACATAAACACTTTAGGCCTAATATGTATGTATCAGTATGTTTTTTATTAATAAATAATACAAATTACAATTGGTCTTTTATTATTATTCTTACAGAAATTACATTCTACGTTAGTTCCTTAAGTACACTATATTACAATAAGTTATATTCATACTAGTCGGTACCTATACAAGCAGGACATTTATATCCGTTATTAAACCAATAGTGATGCTTTCTACAGTAATTTAAGTGTTCCAAAGTGCTTGTTGTTCTTACCGGCATCATTGAATTATAAATGAGCTTATTGCCTTACAATAATATGCTTATAAAACTACATTATCATCATCGATCCATGAATATTATTTTAATCCCAACCACTTTACGTACACTTTATACTTTTTACGTCAAATGACCTTTTCCACCAAATACACATCCGGATATTTAACCTTTTGCAGTTCCTGTCCATAAATAGGTGTCCCTATCATGTCTTGTAGCAAGTACGTGACCGGATTCGTTACACGTACTTTAACAATCTTGAAAAGTTCACTAGACCAATTTGGTATATAACCTTTATCAAATATTATTTTAAATTTTGTTCAGTAGAACATTGTAAACACCGAAAATGTGAATAGCATAAACTTTGATGCAGTCAACTCAAAAAACAGATCCCTATTTTTCTAGAAACAGGCAGAAACAGCTCAAAACAGCTTTCCCTGTTTCCGAAAACAGCTCAAAAACAGACCTAAAACCGGTACCCGTTTCTCAAAAACAGGTAGCTGTTTCTCAAAAACAGGTAGCTGTTTCTCAGAAGCGGTATCTGTTTCCGGTAGACCGAAAGCAGTTTAGGTTCTCATTATCCAAAAATTTTACACAAATGTTTATTCTTAGATAACATTTTAAATTATTTAGTTCTTCTTCTTTGAAATACTCATAAAAGCGTTGAGGTAATACATGCGAATAAGATATGTCAGTTAATACATCTTAGAATTTCACTACAATTTTTTAATGTAAATGATATACATGAGCCAACGCACAGTGACAAGTGTTTTGTGTATGAAAAAAACAGCATGGATGAAGTTTGGGTAAAGTATGTTGTTCTTCAAACACCGTAATGCGTTGTTTAAAAATTTTTGAATAAAATCAGCTTTCTCTCGTCCTTTAACGTACACCTCATCTGTTGTTGATATGCAATCACTAAGTATACGAGGAATAGACGCGGAGAAGTATATCCATATTCCCACTTGATAAAGTGGTGGTTGTGAATTAACCAATTAGCTTGCTTTTGAAATTCACTATCCAAGGTGTGCCATGGAAATGGAGGCTTGAATACTTAATGAGCAATTTGCTCTCCATTATATATCGCTAGTTCCTTAGGTGTAAATATATTTCTTGCTGTTTTGAATCCTTGCACATCAATTATAACAATCATTACTTTTCTATATTTGTCTGGTTGTCTTCGTTAGCGTGTTGTATATGCGCTAATGCAATCGTGCAGTATTTCTACATGCTACATTTAAACAAATAGAACTGATTTTCTGGTTAGGTTTACACACACACTATTACAATAATAAATACGTAAGCGATTTTAATGTGCAAAAACAGTGCTTTAACATATATACTTTTTAGAAAAACATGATGTTGAAGCGAATGATATGTGATTATAAAATTTAAACTTATATAGAAGGGTAGACTCCACGAGGATACCCGAGCAATACCGAGCATGCACAAAGTCAGTTACATGTGTCATTGGTTAAGAATGCTTATTTTGCTATTCCTAAGAACCTTGAAGAGTCTAACATAAGAACTGTAATATGATACCTTCTCAATACCTTGTCAATAAAATTTAACCTTGAAGATTGATTGGTATGAATTGTAATATGATACCAATAAATTTTAACCTTGAAGAGCTTAGCCAATATAGCTGCAGACACCATATTATTATACGCTACATTTTTTTAGTCTCATCAATAGCAGCTCTCTTCATTATGATATACCCTTCATTTAATCAAAAAATAGAAGACTTTTTTCTTTTTTTGCAACAAAAATATATAATTTATTTCTAAACAATTATACATAGATATATATGTTATTATTATTATTTTTTACAGAAATGTTAAATTAGTCGTCTTTCCTACAGTTCCGGCGCTGGTAATGTGTCATTCTCAACCAGATAATGCTTAAACTTTTCAATGCGATCTTCTTTTCTGAACTATTCAGAAAATCCTAAGGTAAGTATGCACTTAAAGTTCTGGGTTTCAATGATAATATGTTTACCATACCTTGTGTCGATAGTATTCATATCAATCACTTTATATTTTGCGCCCACCTCCAAGTCTTTTACGTTCGTGAAGGATTTACAGAAAGTGCTAGTGTTCAATGCAGATAGATCCATCTTTATTGATTCGAGAACGCTTATGAATTATAGTTGACACCGGAACTGTCCTATATATTACTGCATCATGATGTTAGAGGGGGGACTGCACTTTGATAATTGTATTGATAGGCTAATCTGCATCTGATGAGGATGAACTGCTACCATCAGGAGAAGCTGTCCATTTTTTTTACATCGTTGCAAAACTGATGCAATTGCACAGCTTTCAGTTCTTCTACAAAACATCTACATATTTTCTTTAAATTTAAAAACTTTTCACATATCGTTACTCCTTTTTCATACTTTTTCACTAGGACGTTACACTCCGCTTCACTATAATCACCTCGCCCGTAAACCGCCTCATGTTCGGCATCGAATACTAATGCCGAAAATTCTTGCTTCAAGCGTTCCACCGCTGTTCTCAGGTCAGTTGCTTTGGTCCATTGCTCTTGAGCGTATGCCATCCACATGTTTTACACAACACTCACTACCCATTACACTATTTCCTTATATTGTTACTCTAAACGACCCCCACTATGTTACATTAGTGCAGATATGAACCATCTCTTTGATTACCATACATATCTGGTTACGCGCATAAGCTACTTTCAACGATGATGCTGTCACTATACTTTTAGCTGTAACGCGATCACCTTTTAGTGAGGACATGAACCCACCATTTTAGCTATGATATACAGATCAATAACCTTTGACCACACTATTTTTAGACTTCTAAGAATTGTAATATGATGATGACATTGCAGTTTCTATTTTTAGCTTCTGACCTTGACATACAAATTTCCCGCCCAAACGTTTGACCGCAGAGTGACCTTGTAATATGATGAGGATGGTGACATTGCAATTTCTATTTTTAGCTTGAAGTGGAGTATTCACCTTCAATGAACTCATGACCTACTTTTTATGCATAGCTTATGAGATCGTCGTCGTGACCTTCAAGTCGAGTAGACCTTGAAAATTCTATTCTTAGATTTATGATTACCTTGCAATTTCTATTTTTAGCTTTTCACCTTGACCTTTTTATATTTCTAAGAAATGTTATATGACACCACCGCAAGTCAATAACCTTTGACCTTGAAAACTATTTTTAGATTTATGATTACCTTGCAACTTCTATTTGTAGCTTTTCACCTTGACCTTTTTATATTTCTAAGAAATGTAATATGACACCACCGTAGGTCAATAACCTTTGACCTTCAAAACTTCTATTTTTAGCTTTGACCTTGACCAGCTCCAACATTTTAAATCTCCCGCTTAAAGTTTGACCTTGAAAGAGCTCCAAAACCTTCCGATTTCACCACCAGAGGGCGAGTGACCAAAAATTTCAATTCCCCGCCAAAAGCATGCTTCAAACGTCCTTGAGACGTGGAGCGCGTTCTAGCATAACGAGAAAACTCACTTGACCTTGAAATAAATCCCGTAAGATTTACATGGGTGACCTTGAACAGATCCAGAATCGGCCTAGTATACCTACTCATTTAATTTTACTGTGCGTACGCTTTCATTTTATGATTGCAATTTTATTGGAAAATTTCAAGATAATGCATTAAACGGATTCAATTTCAAGAAGAAAATTTTTAAGGATAATTCCAGTTTTGGGTGTAGCTTACAACGTAAAGCATTATTACAAGAGATTGCGCAATATTGATGCAAAGATGACATTACCTTAGTTGAAATTTCCGTAATCGTTTAGATACCAGAGGTTATTAAAACATTTGTGTACAAAATTTTAAAAGAGGTACTTAATCTTTAATGATTATTTAGTAATTTAAGGTTTTTACAATTAGTTTTTAAGATATATTTTATTTAACTCTATCACTTTAAATCTTTAATAAACATAGTTGTATATTTTTTGTTGTTTTACATTTTGATCAATTTTTAGTGTAGAACTCGGTTTAGTTATTCCGAGCATTATTAAAATAACTTGGCGTCCGAGATCATTTTATTAGTGTTACATTGCATTTTATTATTTATGTCAAGTGAAAATAACACAGCAGAAATTGTGGTAATTAAACCAAATCAAAGAACGAACCACCCTATGTTAATCTACAGATTTGTGTCAAAGGCATTATTTGTGGTGAATGGTTGGTATCTCCAGTTAGTTATAACGATTTGTTTTTGGAGAACATTTTACACTCATTTACTTTTACATTTATTTCTTTATTATTAAATTTTATACGATTACCAGTTCGACCACATCATTATATGCCTTTTTCCCTTTATTTTCTTGGCTATTAAACATGATGTGAGGTATGTTTATATGCAAACTTGGTTCTTCGGTCGCAGTCAATAGGTAACAAGAATATCAATATGTATCCATTTAATTTAATCTATCCAGGAAATCCTAAGCGCTTTTTCATAAGTAATTCAATGTGAGGATTTGTTTTCATTACGAAATTTTCTGCGTCGTTATTTTCTTAACTGTTACGTACACAGAAATGTATGTCTTTAAGTCGTAGCTAAATGGAATTGATCACAAGATTACTGCTTTCGTATCCACGGCCGAGATCTGACGGAAGTCAAATATATAAACGTATTTTTACTAAAATTTTGATACCAAACACTAGTGACTTATTCCAACTGCATTATATATATTATATGAATACCTACCTCGATCTGAATCTCAATTGGATTCTCTTAGTAATACAATAACAAGTGGAAATTTTTCAATCGAAGTATTTCGCTTATGTTTCTCCCAACCATTTGAAATAATTTTTCTCGTGTGCGTACAAAAATTTTGCCACATTGTATAAAAACATTTGGATGAAGCCTAAAGCCATTATTGCTGAACCCTACGTTTCGATGAAGGTTAGTACTTATTTGCTGATTGTAATAATTTGTACAAAAACGCCATGCCGTTTCAGTAGAGTTATATTGACAATCATAAAGAGGCAATCGTAAAACTTCATACCCATCTTTGTTATTATCAACTACATAATTCTTTCCCTGCACCTAAAGGTTGAGTTTTGTTCCACAGTTCCTGTGTTGTAATTTTCCCTAAATTTCGACCCCGTAAGTAACAAACCACTCCTGCAGCTAGCCGTTGTTGGTAGAAAATGAGAGTGGCTCGTCTAACTGTACCAAATGATACGGTGAGTTACCCATAACTACCACAAAATTTTCGGGTAGTTTGGACAGCGTAGGAATCAGCTGTTTAATCACCCAATTTTGAAACCGGTCCAATTGCATAGTTTTATGATAATCCCGATCTCTGTTTATTCTCCGAATCAAGTAAATGGTCACAGTTTTTCAAAACCCTAAATTACACCCCGCGTATAAAATGGTAGCCTTTTACCATCATTTTTTATTTTGGATGGATTACTTACTTTCGATGTCAGAATCGTATACTTAACGATGGGTACTAGAACGATTTTATAAATCCACGTTTCGTCTAGATGCATAAATCCGACATCTTGGTCTGAACTTTGCAACAGCAGAAATTTTCTAAAACTTAACTATAATCGCGTGTTTTATTTCACATAAAATGTTCTGTCTATTACACTTTGTCGATTTTTCGAATTAAATTGCCAAATTAGTCGTTGTGGATCTTTCCGAAAGGTGAAATCCCAAAAGTCAGATTTTCCGCGTTTACCACAATATGTCGACTATCCCGTTGCTCTATTTTTAAGGTGCTTATATCCAAATTTGCAACTTTGTACTCTTTGCGATGACTTTTGGAATTTTTTCAGCAAACTATTATTATTAGTTCAATATGAAACTCGATCATCATATGCGTTACTTAAGTAAGAAACACAGCACTATTACTTGCGACAGGACGCCGTCATATTCTTGTAATTTTGGTAATGGGAATACCACTAGAAAAAACAAATACTATAGCCTGCTCTAATGCAAAATAAGATGGAACAGAGTATAGTGGCGTAGACAACAAGGAGATTCATTTCTATAACGAATTATCTGTGGTCTGCTCCACTAAACCTAAAAAACCAAGTATGCCAGTTTTTTGTTTAGAAAACTGTCACAGTAAATTTTAGTTTTATTAAAAATTTTTCGTTCATAATACGAGAATGGCAAATACGAACGACGTAAAATCAAAAAATCTGGAAGAATTGTGTCCACAAAAATCTATTCCAGAAGTTCGAAACCCATTTGAACAACCCGAAACAAGTACAGGTAGTGGATCGTATTATGAAAATAAAATTTTAGATTACTTCAACAAATTAAAAATATTTTGGAGAAGAAAACCCTTGGGTTCAGCAGTTAAATCAGATATTGAAATACCATCAAACGACCTTTATAAACGATATCTTGATGAAAGAGAGTTTCGACGTCATCAACGATTGAAAAAGAAAAAGAGCGTCATGCGCGATCTAAACCCACGCTCACTGAGTAAAGCTGCTAAGATAGTAACTGCGACCATCGATTATGGTCTAGCAAATGGTATAATAGGGCAAAAAGGTAAATTCTTTTATTTTAATGTCGGACCACAACGGTATGAAAATCAAAATTATATCCACGCGACTGAAATTTCACCACAATATGGTCAAAATATACAAAATCAAAACAAAAACGAAATTGTATTTGAAACACCTCAAGAGTCGGTCGAAGTTGAGGATCCTCAAATCGCAGAAAACCGTCCGATAAAGCAAGAAGTAGTTACAGATGACCAACCACGTAAACAAAATACAACTGAAGATAATATTAGAATGTACCACGAAAGGCGCAAACATAAACGTAAGCATCATAAAAATACATTAGTTAATAACAAATCCCGAGCTTTAAAAAAATTAAAGAAGAAACGTAAATAGTGTAAACCTTTTCAATGCGACCAAGTACAATAAATCGTTTTTATGTTTTATGTTGTTTGTTTTATTTCTGTTTTAAGTAAACCTTAATGATAAACCGATTAATAACAATGATTACCTTTTTTACTTTTCTACCTGCATCAATGTAGGTATAGAAGGTTATCACTAAATCGACCTTAGTTTACGCCGTTTTGGCAAAATTTTGCCATGCGACGCTGTTCTAAAGAATTGAATTTCTTTCCAATCAATAACCTAGTAAAACACAAGCTATGTACTTTTACCCATTAAGGAATAGACAGAAATACTTTCGTCTTCATATTGATACCATTAAAATAAAAAAACAAGATATAATTTTTTGGCACAGTACTGGATGCCAAGCTTACTTCAAACGCCATATTGAAGAGCTTGCATTGAATATTCTACTTTGAGTTAGCCATATATCATAGTGGGCAGACAAAAAGCTTTACTTAGCTTCCATAAAGCAATTGTGCTTGCTAAGGTGAAAAACCATTTTGTGGTCTTTTTCGGAAATTCTGGATCAGCAAGTTCAACTGAGTTCATCGCGAAGGACTGGGTTTATGTTCGGAAGGTTATGACACTAGCCCTTTAGAAGAGATACCTCGAAATACAATTATGCGACTCGTAGGTATACGATTTCAAGAAACTACTAAGCAAATCTATGGTGAAATCCTATTTCAACCGTTTAACCTAATTTTAACATCCTTGAAGAACCGCTTTTTCTTCTTGTTAACATTGACCTAGTAAAGAACTACAAAATTCTAAATATCTTAAACCGATTTTCTTATCAATATTTCAGTCTCTACTGCCGAATTGTAAGCAATGTATGCAATTTACAGGCAATTTGGTACTCTTTCCTGTCTCACTACATAAGGTGTTTAACCGGTGTCGACTCTCATGCACTAGATAGGCATGAAGAATACTTTATCTCAGAACCTCATTGAACAAAAGGGTGTGTATTATATGACGCAACACATGAGACAACAATTGACAGTCAGAACAAAAGACATCACACGGTTTACAATAACTAATATTATTGCAAAGTAGATCAGCTAGGAGAACAAACGAGTTTTATTCTAAAACAAAAAGTGACAATAAGATCCCTCTAATAAAATGGAGTAGGTGAGAACAGGCCGCATTAATACAGCTGAGTATGGAAGACACAAACCTAACATCATATTTCTTTCAAAGTCATCCTAGACCAATCTGTGCATATTATACAACAGTAATATCTATATCACATCTTGTAAGAAACAAGAAGGAACACTGAAAATATAGTATTACCCAAATTTTTGGTAATTAACCCATTGAATTGGCTTCCACGTGTTCGTGTACGTGTGCGTATGCATGTACGTGTGCGTGTGCGTGTGCGTGTGCGTGTGCGTGTGTGTGCGTGTGGGTGTGCGTGTACGTGTGCGTGTGCATATACGTCTGCGTGTGGTGTGCGTGTGCGTGTGAATATCTTTACCAGTTAAAAATTCTTATTATCACTGTGTATGTAACACAGTAATTTATGAATACATATGGCCCTAAGAGGTAATATTTTAAATTTCTTAAAATATGGTCGGCACGAATCGAAGATGTTATTATGTTATTAATGCGTGAATTTCGAAATTATTTTTAAGCGAGGCCAGTAAGAAATAGGATTGATAAATTTTTGTCAATTGTTAGTCCCAGAAAGTTTATGGAATCGGCTAGGCTGAAGATTTTGCCATTCATCGCGAATTGCAGAGAATCAGGCTTAATGTATTTATTATGAATATGAATAATTTCAGTTTTGTCAAAATTAATTGCTAAATTATTTTTACTGCACCAGTTGGAAAATTCGGCAATCGTAAGTTTAATTTTATTAATAGCAATATCACGTGATTTATCTGAGACGACCATACAAGTATCGTCGGCATACATGATAACTTTGGCTTGCGAGATGTGTAGCGGTAGATCGTTAATAAATAATAGAAAAATTAAGGACCCAAGTTACCCCTTGCGGAGTGCCGATATTAGAAGACATAGTATCCGAGAAATTATCATTAATTTTGACTTGGAACGTTCCTAAAAAGGAAATTACCCACTCATTAAGTACACCTCGAATGCCTAATTTGTGAATTTTTTCTGCAATGAAATGTATATCTATACAATCAAATGCCTTTTGCAGATCAAACGAAATACAAAATGTGTGATGGTTATTGTCAATGTTATTTATTATAAATTGTATACATTCGATATGTGCTAACTCAGTGGATTTACCCTTCCTGAAACCAAATTGATCCGTACTGAGCAGATCAAATCTATCCAAATAATCACAGATTCGATTACAGACTGCTTTTTCTATCACCTTGGAAAAGCAGCTGAACATCGATATTGGTCGGTAATTATTTAAATCGCTTTTATCACCTTTTTGAAGATTGGTATAGTATGCGCTATTTTTATAAATGAAGGAAATTTTCCATAAGAAATCGTGGTGTTGATGATACCTTTTAAGGTACTGCCAAGAGCAGTGAAGCACTTTTTCAGTACAGAAGATGGAACTTCGTCTGGACGGATTAGGTTACTTTTTAAAGCAAATATGATTTTTTTGACTTCATTTTCATCAACAGGTATGAAACCCACTGGGTGCTCGAAGCTAGGACATGCAGTACAAGACAATGAATTAAGATTAAATTTAATTTTAATATATTTAACCGTACTGGAAAATTTATGAGCAAAAGCATTGGCAATTCTTCAGTAATATTGAATTAGGGTTACATTGGTTATAAAATGACCATAACATTTTTACCCTGTTAGGAGCATTATTAACTAATTTTTCGATGTGCCTTGTAATGAGCCAGAATTGGGTAAGACAAATAAATTGTTATTTTAATAAAAATTATTAAGATAATGTTTAAATAATAATTCATTTTATTCCAGTTCTAAATAAAGGTAAATAATCAGCACTTTTGCGTGCGCACCGGTACCCCACTTTCACGATGTGTAGAAACGTTGCGACATTTCCTACCAAAAACCCCACTCATTCGCAAGGTGTATAAGCGAAATTTTGGCACTTTTAAATTAATTCTGTTTGTAGAACGCTTCTCTGCAAATACTCTCCTGCCTGCCTGT
This sequence comes from Vesta saturnalis, assembly GCA_036346205.1. Lineage (NCBI taxonomy): Eukaryota > Metazoa > Arthropoda > Insecta > Coleoptera > Lampyridae > Vesta > Vesta saturnalis. Next base: position 5,957,636 of record JARFJB010002120.1, read on the forward strand.
TTTGTAATAATTTATTACACCTGAAATTCTCTATTCGAGAACATAACCGCCTGACCGCTCTTAAAGCAATTTCAATTGAATTAAATAGAATTCTAACACTCGAAGTATAACCAATTTTACGAAAATAGTTGTAATACCTAGAAATTCCTATTAACAAATCATCCTTAAGAAATTAATTGACGTCAAAGAGGTTTTGCGTATTATACTAATCTTAGGTAGATTGACTGGTTAACACCGGCGGTCACCGGGATTATTATAGGGCTAATGGGGCTCTAAGCCACGTCTGGATGCTCAATCACGGGCTATACCTCAGAAAACGGCAATTTACTAATTCCCTCCTGAACCTCTGTATATAGTTCTACATATTCAAAGTATCCGATACAGCTTTGAATAAATAGGATCTCTAAGATTCGTTAATTTAATCTATTGAGCCCACTGGCTTGGCTATTAACGAGATTATAAGCTAACAATATATCCTGAACCTCCTGTATATAGTTCTATATATTCAAAGTCTCCGATATAGCTTTGAATAAATAGGATCTCTAAGATTCGTTAATTTAGACTATTGAGCCCACTGGCTTGGCTATTAACGAGATTATAAACGAACACCCAATATATCCTGAACCCCTGTATATAATTCTATATATTCAAAGTGTCCGTTACAACTTTCAATAAATAGAATCTCTAGAATTTGTTGATTTAGCTCGAGCTCCTTGCTTGGTTATCAACACTTATAATTTACTCCCCTGTATATCACGAAAATACACCTGAATATCAAATCCAAATTATTACCGAACACAAACCTGAATTGTGTAAAATATTAAATTTATACAACTAAATGTAAATCGTTACGTTTTACTTCAAAGTAAAAGAATTTCTATTTTACAATAAGAAATCCATTACATTAAATAGATTAAAGCAATTTATTTTGCTTTAACAATTAAAACTTTAAGATAATTATTCTTAAAGAAAATTAAAGACAATAAAATTCAATTTCGCAAATAAGTACTCACATTCAATTAAAGTGTAAAGAATCATCCTCTTTATACAAATAAAACGAAGGTCAACGTTCCTTTTAGTAGTGAATGAACTCTTATCAAATTTTAAACAACACATTGTCGAAAATATTCCTGTATCCTATGAACCATTACAAACCTTAAATTGCGAATTCCCAAAACGTTGAATAACCCTTGTACATAATTAATATTATTTATAGTAAATTTAGAATTAGTCTTTCCCTTAGTCCGTGTGTACAAACCCTAAAAATTAAACAAATCACCTACAACCGTTGCCTAACACGAATTTGTATTAACACTAATCGTGTAATTAACAAATCGTGTGTAGGACCTGATTTCCTTTAACCTGTTCCGTATTTCATAACGTTACTTAAGAAAATGTAAGTAATAAAAGAGCCAGTCCACGAGAAAGATTTGAAATACGCCCTAGCCTCGAATTCAACAAATATTGTCTTAAATGTAAAATATAATAACCAGAATCAACTTACCTGTCTAAATCACAGTAATCCTCCTTTTTGAATTGTACACACCCCTTGTATTATTTTCACCTGAACACATTATTTTTGTTTACAAAGAAACAAAACCACAATTATTTTAATTTTGAACACTGCATTATAACGCGCTTGTTTACAGGAAATTTCCAAACCGACGAGCCCGATACACCGGCGACACCTGTCTTGAAACATTATAAATCTTAGGATTTATCGCCGACATTTCAACGACACCAGCATTACTCTGATGTACGGTGGGCTGCCCAAATACCAGGCGCTGTATTAGAAATCATTTTTGTTTATTTTCCGTTTTGTTAAATTTGAATACTTAATTGTTTTACCAGAATATCATTTTTTTTATGTTATTATTATAATTCCAGAAGTTTGTTTTAAATATATGTATTAATCCTGGGTACGAAATTGTTGAACAGTTATATAAGTCTACAAACCCACTTTCCAAAATTCCTCAAATTTTATCGATTTGTTTAATTGACGTTTCTTATTAATATATAACTCTTTAAGTTCGCCACTAAGATTACTCAAGTTACGTAACATTAACAAATAGTTATATTCTAGCTGCAATTCGCTGAAAAATTCGAGTTCAACATTTGTTTAGTTTTTACATACTTTTTTATCGGAAAGGCGGTTTCAAAGCACCAAAATAATGTGGTAATGAACTGATTAATATATTCATCGAACTTGTCAACATTTGCATTAAATTCTCTATTAAATAAGTATTGAAATTCTGTAACCGCATATAGTGAAAATCTACGACGATAACTTTTAATCGAGGTGGTATTGTTTATACTATCTATTTTTGGAATTTTTAAGTGAACTTCTTGAGCATAGAGGTCAGATATGCCAGAACCATAGTTTGCTTTATACTTAACGTATTTATCTGAATTGGTTAAAAAGTAATCAATACCCGATCCACCTACACTTGTGCTAGTGTTATAGACTCGTGTGGTTTCGGCAAATAGAGATGTCATGCAGTGAGCATCAAAGATATCAAATAATGCTAACAAAACTCAGTGTTGCCTTATGTCCGCCAAAAAAGATCGATCATTTCCTGTTGTAAGTATGAATGGCTCAGTTCTTAAGTTTTCAGACTCTATTACTCTGTTGGGTATGACTGTATCTTCAAATCTCTCATGGGTTGACCATCTTCTGTCAGCTACCAAAACAGCTGCTCGTAAAATAGGCTTTTTGTACAGATCTAAGCAGTACTTTACCTCTCGACAACTCCTTCTGCTGTATAAGGCCCAAATTCGGCCTCATCTGGAATATAATTCTCACCTCTGGGTTAGTGCTCCCCAATACGCTCTCGATATCGTTGATCGTATTCAAAAGAGAGCGATTAGGCTTATAAATGACCCGTCCTTAACTCCTCACATACAGTCCCTTGAGCATAGATAGATGGTTTCAGTTCTTTGTTTGTATTATTGTTATTACAACGGCTATTGTGCTGCTGAATTATATTCTTTGATACCATCTCGGGCTATCTTTGCGAGAAACACTCGGCTCGCTCATTCACATTATCAGTATGCAGTACAAATCTCCACTTGTCGTACCAAACGGGCGCAATCCACATTTTTCTACACGGCTTCTAAACTCTGGAATGATCTCCTAAGTTCCTGTTTTCCTCTCACTTATGATATGAGAAAATTTAAGGTAGCTGTTCATAGGCATCTATTGGCAATTCATTATTCCTCTATCCATCCTCTTAAGTGTTCCTGAGTGCTTTAGCACGATAGGCCTAATTTAGCCTGTTCAGCTCCATAATCATAAAAAAAAGGTGATCTTTGAAGAACAATGCTTAAGATAATGAATGTTCAGGTCACCACAGATTACAGTGTGTTGAAAACTATTACATATGTTATCCATTAAAGCATTAATCAGTTTATAAAAATTGTTTAAGTTATACTATACTATACGGCGGTCTGTATATAACAACAATACATAAATTATTTAGACTTATACCACAACATTCAATACAATTTTCTTTTGAATACTTTTTAATCGAATCTACCGGTCGACAGAATTCTGCTAGTTGATTGTTAATATAAATACAGGTTCCACCATGTTCATTATTTTCACGACAATAACAGTCCATAAGGGAAAATCCATTAATGTAACATTCACTTAGTTTTAATTTGTTGCACCAGTGCTCCGAAAAACATAATATGTTATAATCATACAGGTTTGCGATAAATTCAATATTGTTTGTCTTGCGACCAATAGACTGGATATTAATATGCAAGATATTGTATTCAATTGTCTTAGTTGTTGACATGTTGGTTAAAATGCTGGGCGCTGAGGCTTCTAAAAGATGTAATGCGTTACCATAAACCTTCAAGCTATCGACATTATACCTCTTTAATAAGTATCAGTTAACGAAAATCCGATTTATATTAATTAAATCGTTAAACTGATTGTTTTATTTTAGCATCACAGAGCACGCGGGATTCAATACAAAAATTTGTTGCAAAGTACCGCAGATGTCAATTGAATGTATGTAGAAATAAATACTAGATGACGCTTTAATACGTCAATGGCGTATTAAACGGAGTTGAAAATGAAAAAGATAATGAACGTTATTTGTTGAGAACTACCAAATCATTAAAGAAATGTTAATATCTGTAGCAATTAAAGTAAAATTGAGGATCCCAAATGTGTAACTACAACGGATTTACTGATGTATAATATAAGTTAAAAATGAGCACGGGCATGTGCATGTTTTGTGAAGCAAATATTATCCTTTTGCGTTTGAATTGATTCAAGTATGAAAAGTTGTCTATCCATCAGGTATTATAATGTAAAGTTTTAATATTAAATCTTGAAAAAAAGAATGAAAGTAAATTATGAAATTATGTTGCATAAAACAAAGTGTTACAATGTATTACTAAAATAAAGCAATTATCAAATAACCACAGATCATTTAGTTGCCAAAATACAAACTTATTTTTCAAATTTTCTCAAGAACCGCCGATTTTAGAACAATTTGTAATAAGTAATAGTGATGTAAATAAATGTTTTAAAGCGTTCTCCATACAAATCGTTAAATACCTAGAGACACCAAACACTCAATAAAAGATAATGCCGTTAACTCAGTTGGTAGATTAAATCGGGACTGGTGCATGCTTTTGATTTGCTTAATTACCAACAAATTTCTGCTTAGTTATTTCCACCTAACATCAATATAGTAACTTCAATGTAACAATAATAAAAGTTATCTCGGACGCCAAGTTACTTTTTATTACGCTCGGAATAACTAAACCGAGGATACAGTAAAGCATTCACCAAAATGACAAAATAAAAGATATACAAACTATGTTTATTAAGCATCTAAATTTGGGATTATATAAAATAAATCTTAAAACTAGTGTTAATAGCCTTATACTCATAAGTCATTGGGGTATAAATACCTGTTATAAAATTTATGTACAACTTTTTAAGAACCTCTGTTATCAAAAGGAATGCGGAAATGTAAACCATAAATGATGTAATATTCGTACAAATATTGTGCAATATGTCGTATTTTCAATGTTGTACGTTGTAAACCATACCAAAGTTAAATTTACTTCTTACATTGTATAATTTAAATACGCCATTAAAAAAACCCAAAAAAGATAAGTATTTTATTACTTCTTACAAATTTATATTCATTGAAATTTGAATAATCCAGACTGTATTGCATTCTCTTGAAGGTTCAAATAAAAATGTGTGATCTAAATTTACATCTGAATTAAATGCAAAATGTAATCATAGAAATAAAAGTACCCAAAAGTGGTAAAAGTGGTAAAAGTATAAGTGTAAGTAGTTACAGTTTAAGTGTAAAAGTGCCTGCAAAAAGCAAATGTTTCAGAATTTAATATAATACGAGTTAATGGTGTCTTACCATTAAATCAATGGCATTTTACACAAAATTTAGGTGGAAACCAAAAATGGCTTCTTGCTTAAAACAACGTACATCAAATAATGCTAAAAAGGGCGCTCACGGTATCAGGTGATGTAGCGATGCGCGAGAAATATGTGAAAAAATATGCAACTTAAGTTACACCAATGCAAATTAAGTTGCCTACCACATACTTGTAAATCATTAATAATCATAAACTTTTTTTATTTACAACTAAATGAACGAAGAACGTAAAAGATTCGTTACAAATTTAAGAGACAAAATTCCTTTATCTAAAAACGTATTACCAAAACAAAGCAGAAAAACATTAATTTATTTTGCAAAAATATTTTTTTTAAGGGTTGAAGGTTGACTCAACGGGTAGTTCTAATGATTTTTTTTAATTTCTATCAAATCTTGACTTGTATAAGATAGGTATAAAAATCAATAAAAAAATGTTTTAATTTACGGAAATAAAGTGATCTTTCTACATTTTAAATTGAGAGCATATTTTAGGTGTGCATTTTGGGATAAAATTTAAAGAGGTAAAAATGTCCTAATTTAGTACTGGGAACTCACTCTAGAAGTTTGTCGGTAATTTTCCGGGATACAGTGTATAAACATTAATTTATTTACAAAACGTTCGTTGTCCTTTAAATTTTGTATTTAGTTGTATTTACAGCTATTTCTTTTATTCGTTTGAACAGCTGCGAACACGGATGTGCCTTCGTGATACACAAAGATTTATACTGAACTTACAATATAAGAATCCACAAAAATGGTAATTTAATCCAAAAGTGAGGACATAGCACATTAAACACTAATCCTCTTCGATGAAACCCAATAAATGTTACTTCTGACTAGCGAAACACAACACAAAACAAAAGATCCCCGGGTGGCTGAGTACTCTTTAAAATCCACAAAAAGGTGAACGGGAAGGCTTTTCCCACGATAACTTCAAATACCCCGGTAGACTATAAATAAATTCAGTACGCCCCAAAATCAGATCCCACGTTCAGTGTCCAACCTCTTTCTTCTACGACTCGACTTCGACTGCAGAACGAAAAACAAAACTCTCCTTTGCCTACAAGATCACGTCATCCTTTTTAATCGTTGCATAAAAATTGTCCATACCCAAATTGCGTAATTGACAATTCGCATGAAAGAAACATACTCGATATCTAGAAACGAGATCCTGTTTTTCAACCAAAAACCCTGTTACTCAAGGCATTATAGCAGCAAGACTTCAAAATTTAAAGTCTACATATTGTGAGAAAAGCGGAAAATTTTAGTTTTTGGAAAATCTACGACCACTAATTGGCGCAATTTAATTCGAAAAATGAATATTTTACTTTGTGACTTTGGACAAATTGTATAATCATGTTAAAACAGATTTCGATACTAATGGGGGTGGAACAACATTATTGCGAATTTTGAAATCAATGGGTTACAAACACAAATGTGTCAATAGACAGAACATTTAATGTGAAATGAAACACGTCTTTGTAAACAAAATTAAGTGTAGTTGCAAAGTTAAGGACAAGATTTCAGATTTGTGTATCTAGATGAAATGTAGATCTATCAAAATGATTCTAATATCCATTGTTGGCTGCACAATTCTGACATGAAAAGTAATGCATCCAAAATTAAAAGTGAAGGTAAAAGGTGTAAGCTTTTACCATCGGGTTATCACTTAGGGTTTTTGGAAAATTGCAACTACTCGATTTATGGAATGAGGATTAGGATTGTGATAAAATTATGAATGGGGACTGTCTTCAAAATAGAGTGATTAAACAGCCGATTCCTGTACTATCCAAACTACCCGGAAATTGTGTGGTGGTTATGGATAATGTACCATATCACTCGGTGCAGTTAGATAAGGTGCCCTCATTTTCTAGTAAAAAAGATTAGCTGCAGTAATGGTTGGTTATGCACGGGGTCAAAATTTAATGCAAAATTACACAAAAGCAACTGTGGAACAAAATTCAACCTTTTAGATCTAGTGGGAAAAATTATGTAGTTAATATTTTAATTAAGCATGGGTATAAAGTTTTATGATTGCCTCCTTACCATTGAAATGGCATGAGGCTCCGTCAAAAGATAGGGTTCAGAAATGATTGGGAGAAACATAAAAAATTTTTCGAAAATGAAAATATCCCGCCTGTTATTATAGCATTAGGAGAATCCGATTCAGATGGCAATATGGATTAAGATTCTTTTGGTGATATAATGCAGTTGGAATAAGACCTCACTGTTTGGCATCAAAATTTTAGTAAAAATACATTTAAACAGTTGGTTTTCGTCAGATCTTGTCCGTAGATATGAAAACAGTAATCTTTTGTCAATTCCACTTAGCTACGACTAACAAATTTCATCGTGAAAGCAAATTTTCACGTTGGATTACCTATGAAAAGCTGCTGTGGATTTTCTGGATGTTTTGTTTACCTATTGAATTTGCGACCACGTTTAAGCATCAAGAAAAGAAAGAGAAAAATGCAGTACATATATTTTTTCACGAAAGCAAGTCTTCACATTGGATTACTTATGAATTTACCGTCTCTGGATTTCCTGCATAGATTTGGTTAACAAAACATCTTATTGTATTAGATAAAACACAATGTTCTCATTTATGAGCAATGTAAAGAATGTACAGTTTCCATTTTATGTAGGTAATAGACGTTCAAGGTCTCAAGGCTAAAATTTACTTTTTTTTAAATAGGTCACTCGACATTCAACAATTTTCATGTAAACAAAGCGTGAAAAACTATGTTGCAACGCTACATTACTTTCACTTTAAAAATAAACCTACAATTTTCAAAAGTCCAACTGCAGTAGTAATTTATTGTTCTTTTAACAGTGCTACTACATTCTCCTTAAATTTCCATGGCCTGCTCTAATGCAAAATAAGAAGGAGCAGAGTATATACAGTAGAATCCCGTTATAACGAACCACAAGGGACTTGAAAAATAAGTTTGTTATATCCGAAGTTCGTAATAAACCATAACAGAAAAAAGTTACATACATATTTTATTTTTGCGATACTTTAATAAATCACTATATTATATGATATTTACAAATTTATGAGTTAGTTTTTGTTAAAAAAGTCTGTAATTTTCGATTTCCGCGAAATAATTTAAAACAGTTTGTGATACATCACAAGACATTAAGAATCCGTGAACCTTTTTTATGTTTTGTAAAGCCTCTTGAGCACTAATTATTGGCGGTTCCACGCCTGATTCGCTATCTTCGTCGGAATCATCGTCATTTTCTTCAACGCTTTGTATTTGAAAAGAATTTTTTATTTCTGTAGCAATTTCATTTTCGTTTAAAAACTCGGTAGTTATTAGTTCTTCATCAACATTTACGTAGTCCGCTACATCATTCTGTTTAAATTTGTCATAGTTTATCACTTTTATCCATTCCGACAATGGCATGTCATCATCAGGAGGGTTGATTAGGAAAAACCCAGTAAGGTCAGCGAGTACAGTATTGTTAAAATGCATAATTACACTTTAGAATTAAAGATTTAAACACCAATTAGGAAAGTATTTAGGCAGCCATTTCTAAGAAAAGAATTAAAGAAACCTTATCTTTGCACATCAAACAATCTAAGTACCTGTCATGTATTTTACTGGCAGAAAACTTGCTTACTTTTGTGTAAAATTTAACGGACGGAAACAATTTTTCCGAACGTTATAGTTCGTTTTTTAAGGGTTCATTATAAAAAACAATTTTTATAAGGGATCTTTTGGATAGTATGACGGGACTTTTAAAACAAGTACGTTATACCCGGAAGTTCGCTATAAGCAGCTTTGACTGTATTTAAGTTGCTTTGAAAGTTACGAATGTAAATAGAAAAATGTGAGGGATTTGTTCATAGCGTGTGTAATGTAGTGTTAAAAAAAAATACACAGGTGAAGAGAAATTGAAAATGAGACAATTTGAAATGAAGGCCCTATACGGCTATGTAGTAACCTAACGTCACATTACTTAAAATACATGTTTATTTTACAATTCAAGAAATTACAGTCTTTATTACTTACAATTTACTTATCTTTAAATTAAAATTCGATTTATGGAATACTTTTAACAACAAAGTAGTAACAATCAATTTATTTAACAAAATAATTACAAGAGAATAAAATCGAGTATTAAAAAGATTCTCCCATTTACTAGTAACTGCTACAATACAGTTAATAACCTCTAATTAAAACTATCTATAAAATGTACAAATATTTATACAATTTTTTGTTGCTGCTAACTTGTAAGATTTTGATTTGGCAACAGTTGCAACATTAAAAAGAAAATAAATCTCACTATCACTTTTTATAATTTATAAATTATAAGTTCCGCAGCAACGATCATTAAATTGACTCAATGTGAAATATATTTGTCTAGTTTATATACAAAAACTATATGTACTGATGTCACAAATCACAGCACACTTTATTTTACACAAAAGTAACGTACACTGTAGTAATATTTCGTGTCTTTAATATATTAATATATTAATAAATAATTTTCTATAGGAAGTATATGCTATCAGTCTGGGAACACTAATTATAACCTTTTTTATTATTTCTACACTGCTGCTTCCCGGTAATAAGGATTAACACCTTTGATTGGTAACGGATGTGCTTCTGTATTGAAGACCCATTCATCTAGCGAGAGCAAACTGTCATCTGAGTATAATAAGTACAAATACTGAAACAAGAACGATTAATTAGAGAACAATCTAAAACGAAATATATTTTTATGAAAAAATTTTAGTACATATTACCTTTAGGGTTTCCGCTAAAAAGAAACTTTGTTGGACGTCATCTTGTAATGGATCTTCAATATCAACATTCTTCAAACCTGTATAACCACCAGGTACTCTACAATGTTTCTCCAAAGCCTGTTAAAAAATATATAGCCTGTTAAAGAGGTCAATGACACACAACAGACTAAAAATTGCATATATGAATTGCACAAAAGATTGCTTTAAAAAGTTTTGTACACACATGAATAGACATAATCGAATGTAGAAAGTTTATTAATTAACAATCACATTCCGAATAACAAGCTGAAACAAGCTTGAAACAAACTATTACCCCCCATATATTATGTCCCTTCAAATCAAGTCAGCACTATTCCTAACTTTTTTATTTCTAAATGTACAAAATCAACGAAATTATTAAATAGAATAACAATTGAACATAAACCTCTCAAAATTTCGACAAAACCAACTTTCTTTAAATGACTTACGGCATATTTTTAACCACGACCAAACAAGAAGGGTCTTTTTATTTAGTTTTATTTTTGTTTGACAGGTGAATTGATCAAGAGTGTTCGTAACTTTGATTCAATAAAATCTGTTCATCCGTTTGAAGATTATTAGCTCATTTCTAGTTGATGAAGGGTTTTTTCTTTATTTTTTAGTTTTTTTTTTGTGTCGGAGGTTTTTTAAATTCTAAAATTTACATTTGTTCGTTCAATAATATAATTTGCAACATTTATCAGAGCTGTTTACCTACAAAGTGAATTTTTTTCTTGTTTTAAAATGACCACCACCTTATAATATTTTTTAGTTTTTTGAAATTATCTTTGAAATAATCGACCAATTGGGTCAAGATTAGTAATTCAGCTGGCAGAAGAATCATGAGGACCCCCAGTAGGGGTCCTCATATAACTTTTTTTTGTTTCTCTGAATTTATCTTTACGTTAATCCAATTGGATTAAGCGTTAAGTCACAGTTACCAATTTGGTCATAAGAAGAACATAAGGTACCACCTCCAGGAGGTGGTCCCTTTATAAATTCTTTCAGTTGTTTTGAATTTATCTTTGAAATAAAGGACAAATTGGGTTGAATTTATCCAGCAGAAGAATCATGTAGGTTTTGGTAAGGTCAAACCACCCCTAATTTTTTTTACTGAATTTATCTTTCAAATGATTTACCAAATGGATTAAACGTTAGTTAAGATTAGTAGTTCAGCTATAAGAAGAACCTATTGGTTTTGACAAAATTTTTGCTTTTTTTAATTTATTTTTGAAATAATGTATCGATTGGGTTGAATTTTATTGATTTTGATAAACTTGTACAACTCCTATAAGTAGCCCCCTTATAATTTTTTTGTCTTTTTTTAATTTATCTTTAAAATAATGGCTCAACGCGATTGATTTCTAACCATGATTAGTAGTTTGAACAGAGAATGAACCCCAACCACACTCAAGAATGACCCCCTTATAATTTGTTTGTCTTTTTTAAAATAAATTTGAAATAATAGATCAATTGTGCTGATTTTTAATGAAGATTAGTAGTTCAAAGAGGGAAATAATCCTATTGTTTTTGATAAAAGTAGGACCATATAAATTTTTTGATTTTTTGAATTTACTTTTAAAATAATACAGCGATGGGAATCAATTTTAGTCAAGTTAATAATTCCGACAGTGAAAGAATCCTATTGTTTTTGATAAAAATCGGACAATTATTTTTGAAATAATGGGCTAATTGAATTCTAGTTTAGTAGAATTTGTTTTTTGAATTCATCTTTGATATAACGAGCCAATGGTCTGAATTTTAGTCAAGAAGAAAAGGTCGGGCAGTGGAACCTTATTGATTTTGATAAATTCAGACCATCAATAGTGGTCCCCTTTACCACTTTCTTTTTGTTGTTATGAATTCATCTTTGGAATAATGTACCACTTGAATTAAACTTTCTTCAGCGATACCAAGACCCTTATTTCTTTTGGTAAAAATCGGATTACTCCCGGAGTAGCCATTGGATGTTTAAATTTTTTTTGAAATTTGCAAGAGGAAGAATCTTATTGTTTTTTTTTAAAAGTTGGACTACCCCCAAGGGTAGCCATCTTATAAAAGTTTCTAGTTTTTGAAATTTAATTCTAAAATAATAATGCAATGGCCAGCAAAAGGATCCTATTGTTTTTGATAAAAATTCAACCACCTCTAGGATTTAATTTATTTTTTAAATATGGACCAATTAGATAAAATTTTAGTTTGTCAAGTGGAAGTACTCAATTGTTATTGGCATTTATCTTTGAAATTATGAACCAATTGAGTTGAACTTTAATCAAGGTTAGTGATTCAACCAGTGGAAGAACCCTATTGTTTTTGCTAAAAGTCGAACCACACCTCCAGGAGTGTCCCCCAACGGACCAACTGTGTTCAGTTTTAGTTGATAAAGTGGACCACCCCCAGTGGTGGTTATCTTATAATTTTTTTTTGTTCTTCTGAATTTATCTTTGAAATAATAGACCAATTGGATTAAGCATTAGTCAAGGTTACCAGTCGGTCATACGAAGAACCTTATTAGTTTTGGTAAATATCAGACGACTCACGGAGGTAGCCGTCTCACACAATTTTTTTGGGCGTTTATTTTTTAAATAATGTATCGCTTGAGTTGAATTTTAGTCACAATCACTAGTTTGACAAGGGAAAGAACCATATTGTTTTTAGTAAAAGTCAAGCCTTCCTCAAGAGTAACATCTTTCTATATTTTTTCTTTTTTGAATTTATCTTTGAAATTATGGATCAATTGGATTAATGTTAGTCAAGAATAATAGTTAGGCCAGTGAATGAACCTTATTGTTTTTGATAAAATCTGGATCAACCCCCAGAAATGTTTGTTCTTTTTAATTATGTAATATTTAAAATAATTGCCTGATCAACTTGAGTTTTAGTCAGCATCAGGGTTATAATTCTATTATTTTTGGTAAAAATCCAACCACCACAGTGTTATCCCTCAAAATTTTTTTTTTGTTGAATTTATTTTTGAAATAATGGATTAGGTTGAATTAGTAGTTTGGTCAGGGGTAGAACCATATTGTTTTTGGTAAAAGTCAGACCACTTGAAAGAGTGGCCCCTTATAATTTTTTGTTTTTTTTTTAATTTATTTTTGAAATAATGCACCAAATAGGCTAAACTTTAGTCAATATTAGTAGTTCGGTTATAGGAAGAACCTCATAATTTTTGGTAAAAATCAGACCACCCTTCGGGATAAACACCTTACAAACTTTGGTTGTTTTGAATTGATTTTTGAAACTGTACCAATGTACCAATTGTGTTGAATTTTAGACAAGGCGAGTAATTTCCTTTAATGAAGAATAATAAATAGTGTACAGCGGAAGAACCCTATTGCTTTTGAAAAAAAATTGGGCCATCCCCCAAATTTTTTGTATTTTTTTAATTCATTTTTGAAATATTTGACACAAAATAAAAAATCCAGAGTTACCACCCAATTTCTTTTGTTTTATTAAATTTATTTTTGAGATATTGAATCAATTAGGTTGAATTTTGGTCAAATTAATAGTTCGATCAGGGGTAGAACCATATCGTTTTTGGAAAAAGTCAGACCATTCAAAACAGCGGACTCTTATAATTTTTAGTTTGTTTTAATTTATATTTCAAATACTACACCAATTGGGTTAACTTTAGTCAATATTAGTAGTTCGGTCATAGGACGAACCTTTAGTTATTGTAAAAATCGGAGTACTCTTTTGGATAGCCACCTTACTCATTTTTTGGTTATGCTGAATTTATTTTTGGAATAATGTAGCAATTGGGTTGAATTTTAGTCACGATTATCAGTAGTCTGTCAAGGGGAAGAACTCTATTGTTTCTGAAAAAATCGGACCATCCTTAGGGGTGGTCCTATAAAATTAAAAATTCAATGTATTTTTTTCAATAATGGACCCATTGTGTCGAATTTTAATCAATGTGGGTAATTCATTTGTGGTAAAAAATACTAAGAATTTTTTTTGTTTTTTTAAATAATGAATCAAGTTAAACTTTAGTCAAGATTAGTACAACCAAAAATGACCCTATTGCTTTTAGTAAAAGTACGACCACGCCCACAGGTAGCCGTCATATAAATTTATTTGTTTCTTTTAATTTACTTTTGAAATAATAAGCCAATTTGGTTGAATTTTTACGAAAGATTCGGCCGTAGAATAACCCGATTGCTTTAGAAAAGTTGGAGCATGCACAGGGGTAGCCTCATTATGTAAAAGTGTTTTATTTATTTCTGAACAAGTACATGACCAATCGAGTTGAAGTTTGGTCGAGATAAGTATTTTGTGACAAAAATAATCCCAACAAGTTCGAAGTTGCAGCAATGACCTCTTAAGAGTATTGAGATACAAACCATCCTCATGTTTGGTTTCTTTACTGTTCAAACTTTTAACAAATCGAATCCTGTTCTAAAAGTTATAATTGAAAATGGTTTCACCATGTAAGGACCTCCAAAATTTGATACCACACCTGTTTTTTAATTACCGACTATAATTTAATTTTCCATGAATATAAATGTACCGCTTTTAATCGGACTTTATAGTTAAATAACCACAAGTTTAATTTTTTCTCGTCGTTCTAATTTTATTTTTTAATTACCGGTCGGCCATTTAATTATTTTTTGCTTACAGTTAATCACTTTAATTTTAATTACTAGCTGACCTATTTTTAATTTTGGAATTGTTTATTTATATATTAACACTTTAAGTATTGTTTATTTACTTTATTATATACAATGTGTCCAAAATTGGTCTGTGCAGTATTGCTATCTTGGAAACTATAAGAGATCGAAACACGGTTAAATCGAGAAAGTTTTAGAGAATTTTGAGCCCACTAAAATGCCATTCTGAAATCAAGGCTATCTCAAATATTTTCCAAAATATTCGAAAAAAACTTAAAATGGACAATTTTTATTTTTAGCTACTCTCTTTTATTTGAACAGATATAAAAAAATAAATTACACTTTGCCATTGCCACTTTTTATCCTGTATTGATTGGTGAAAGAAAAAAAATGAATCCGACGTTTCGTCGATTAGAGATCATCATCAATTTTATTTTTTCATATGGGGCGGAAATTAGCTAATGGTATAACATGATTCCTTTTTTTATTCTAAATCCAACGATGTATAACACTTAATGATAATTCGACGTTTCGACCCTCATTCTTGACATTTTCAAATATTTCTTTTTTTTTATGAAACATTTTTGAAAAAAAAACTACCAAAGCAATTTATTCTGCAAATATACATTTATTTCAACTGATAATTCATAATAGGACGTTTCGACTTATCAAAAGCATCATCAAGTAATCTCTTATGAGCAGTAGCTGCCTATTCGTAGATAACTATTTATTACGATATCGAAAAAGCCTTTCCAAACCTTGTCTCAAACAATGACAGATAAATAACTCTTTTATTAAGTTTAAATTCAAGTAAACACCTAACAATATATTTACGTCAAGTGAAAATATTTAGAAAAATGTGAACAATCCTATTAAAACACTTAAAAATTAACAACAGCTAAATAATGAATTCGATTATTGTAAATTTCTGGTAGTAGGGTTTGATGAGTTTAAAACAATTATTGCTTCATCAAGTAATCTGTTTTGAACAGTAGCTACCTATTCGTAGATAACTATTTATTATGGTATGGAAAAGTCTTTCCAAAACTTGTTTTAAAAATACTCAAATATTTAAATGGTATTCATAAATAATTGCGCAAGCCAAGAAGTGAAAATAATGAGGAATATTAAAAAAAACACGTAACAAATGTACATTTGCAGAAAAAATTGCTTTGGTAGTTTTTTTTTTCAAAAATGTTCTTAAAAAAAAAATTGAAAATGTCAAGAATGAGGGTCGAAACGTCGAATTATCATTAAGTGTTATACATCGTTGGATTTAGAATAAAAAAAGGAATCATGTTATACCATTAGTTAATTTCCGCCCGATTGGAAAAAATAAAGTTGATGATGGTCTCTAATCAACGAAACGTCGGATTAATTTTTTTCTGTCACCAGTCAATAGACGATAAAAAGTGGTAATGACAAAGTGTAATTTATTTTTTTATATCTGTTCAAATAAAAGGGATATAGCTAAAAATAAAAATTGACGATTTTCAGTTTTTTTCGAATATTTTGAAAAATATTTGAGATAGCCTTGATTTCAGAATGACATTTTAGTGGGCTCAAAATTCTCTAAAACTTTCTCCATTTAACCGTCTTTCGATCTCTTATAGTTCCTAAGATAGCAATACTGCACAGACCAATTTTGGACACACTGTATGTTGTTTTGATTTTTTTTCTCTGATTATTTCATTACATTGCTGTGTCAGTTATTAACTTCATGGTTAATTTTTTTTTCTTACCATCGCGTCGTCCTAATTTTATTTTGTAAGTTCCCTGGCATATATATATATATATATATATATATATATATATATATATATATATATATATATATATATATATATTGAACAAACCTCTTTAGAAACGATTTTTAGTGCGCACAATCATTTTTTTATGAACACTCTTAACACATTGCGTGCCAATTTCCTGGGGCCTCACATTAATTTTTCCGAGTTTATTATTTTTATCTATTCTTATTAGTGTTTATGTACAACTAAATGTATTTTCGATGTTTTTTTTATTACATTAAGTTTTTTGTCCGTCACCCACATATGGGTGACATGGCCCCCTGGGAAATATTTTCATATTTTTTCCATGTGGGACCACGTCACTCATTTAGGGGTGACGGTGTTTTTTTTTGTTTTAAACTCCTTTTTTGTTGCAGGTGTGTACTGAGTTCTTAGAAAGAGACAAGTAGTGAATAGTTATATTGCAGATGTCTTACAGGAGATGACTCTGGAGGAAGAGCGAGAAGCTGCATCAGAAAAATCAGACCATCTCGTACCACCAGAATGTATTTGGTCTACGTATCAAGGCAGACACAAAAACTTTGAGTTTACTGGACTCCATAGGGTACAAAAAGCTATTTCGCCCGAAGTTACCCCTCTAGGTGTGTTTTCCCTTTCGGTGGATGACGAATTACTTAACTACATTGTTGCACAAACAAACGAGTTTGCTCGACAAACTATTAACCCCAGAATTATCAAGAAATATTCGCGACTTAATAAATGGAAAGAGACGAGCGTAGAACTAAGAAAATTCTTAAGATTAACGTAATGGATGGGATTAGTAAAAATTAGTTCTCTCCAAAATTATTGGGCCAAAAGCGGTATTTACAAAAACGAAATTCTGCCTTCCATTATGTCAAGAAATCGGTACCAATGATCCATTTCAACAATAATGAAAACACTCAGGTTGGAAATCGCCTGGGAAAAATACAACCGTTAGTAGACATATTGGAACGCAAATTTCATGAACTGTTTATACCAAACCAGGACATCGTTATCGATGAGACGCTTGTGCCATGGAGAGGCCGCCTAATCTTTAGGCAATATATTCCTAATAACGCACATCGCTACGGCATAAAACTATTTAAGTTATGCTCCATTGATGCGTATAATACCTGGTCCATACAAATTTATCCCGGTAGGGCGCCAAGTGCTATAAGAGAAATTGGTTTTGCGCATAACGTTTGTTTACAATTAGCAGCAACACTTTTGAATCAGGGCAGAACTTTATATATCGATAACTTTTATACCAGTTATGACTTGGCTAAAGCATTGATAGGTCAGCATACCCATGTTGTAGGAACATTCAGAGCAAAGAAAAAACATATGGCAAATGTCCGTCTTCTCTCTACTAAACATTCACCTACATTAGTTCTTGTTAATCGTAAAAATACGCCTACTAGCAAATCTTCTCTTAACACTGCTCCTGGTAGTTCTATAGACCCAATCGAATTGGATCAACCCTCTACTTCTGCGAATGTTGTTCCTTCATTACAGCAATCTTCTGGTCCGGACAAATTTACAGAAGAATCGGATATTCAAGATGAATTCCCTATAAATACTCTGCAGCTGGTGGTTTAGCTATGGAAATGCAACCTTCAATGCCTGCTCGACGTAAGTCGAAGAAGGCGACGCACAAACCACTTGGAGTTTTGGCTTATAATCAAGGAAAGGCAGGCATAGACCTTTCCGACCAAATGGCGTCTTATGTATCTGCCTTAAGGAAAGGTATAAAATGGTTTCGAAAGTTAGGGTTAGAATTTCTCCTAGGAATAGCAGTGGTTAACGCCTGGGTCGTGTACAAGCATGTGACCAAGAAAAAAATTGGAATAGTAAAGTTTAGGAAACAGTTGACAGCCGAACTACTCAATATTGAACAAGGAAGCGAACTGCAACCTAAGCACGGAAAGAAATCAGCACATCATTTGGTCCCGACAATCGAAAATGGCAAGAAGGTGAGATGAAAATGTACATCTTGTTATAGAAGAATTCAAAAGGAACTAGGCCGTAATCAAGCCAGGTAAAAGGCTTTAGTCTATACTCACTGCGATGGCTGTGTAGATTTACTTCAGCTATGTTTGCCATGTTTTAATTTAATTCATCAGAAAAATTAACGAATTGTTATCATATTTATTGAAACTGTTCTAATTTATTTTTTTACGTTTTTTCCCCCGGTTTTAAACGGTAATGTGGCCCTCACGGAAACATCACTGTCATCCCTATGTGGGTGACGTGGGACGCAATGTGTTAAAGTTGCAATTCAAACGGTAAAACATCAAGTTGCAAGACGTCCTACATAATTTTAATGTTAATCATAAATAATTTACCTCCACAGCTTGCCAACCCCAATCTCGATATTTTTGATCTTTAGTTAGTCTATACATATAAAAATAAGATTCTATAACTTCGGGTCGTAGTATATAATATTTTTCCGAGCTTTTTAACGCTCTTGCTTCCACTCCACCCGTAAATCGAAAAGATTCAGGTCCTAACTTGGTCTGTGATCTGGCATATGATTCGTGACAGGTATTTGTGATTTTATCGGCAATATCCATATACCTGTCAGACATTTCATTTTTTAAACTTTTAGAAGCTAACGCCAAAAGTCCACCTACAAGATAAATAACAACAATTTACCAATCTTTTTTACATTTTCTCGTACCAGAAAAGCACCCCAAATGATCCATTTTATGCTCGGGTCTGTCAAATTTAAGCTCAGCAAAGTACATAAGTCCGCTTGGAGAAGTGTGAAGCATATGCTGCATAACCGCCTGCATGGCGTCATCAAACATTTGTCTCGCTTCATTATCCTCCTTATTTGACTGCATCCAGGCTTTAAGAAGATACTCATAGAAACTGTCACCTAGTGCTCCCATCGACATATGATCTGTTCGAATACAACCTCATTATGATATTGTGAGATATTACATATATACTTACGTTGTCCCCATTTGCCCGATTTTGGATTTAGATAATTCGGATAGAGTCCTTTTGGTTTTTCTAGTCCTCTTATAAATTGTCTAATATAATCAACTTTACTACGATATATTGGATTGCCGGTAACGTCACTAAGGTAGGCAAATTCGAGATGAAGTGTACCGAATTCTGATAATATACTAGATCCACCACTCGCCCATCCGTAATTTTTACTATTCTAAAAAAAAAATGGATATTGCGATGAAGCTACAACTTTTTTTTTACTTACCCCCGTCTTAAAATTAACCAAAGCGTTTGGTATCCCCGTTGGAGTTCGGAATGCTGGTAAAAGTTTATCGGCAATTTCTTGCGCTTTGTCTCTGAACACCACATCACCAGTTAAGGCATAACACGAAAGCAATCCACCAACGAATCTAATATTTACTTCAAAGACTGAAACATCTGAGGCCTGAAAAAAGTTTCATTTAATAAAGTTATATACTGTGTCCAATATAATTTATAATGTACGTCATAATTTGTTCATGACGTAATAACTTATTTAATCCACACACTTTAGTGAAGATTTATTTAAATTAGTAAATTAATAGCAATTACAAGTACAGTTTAATTACACACAAACGAGGGCGCAACACTAATTCTGCAACAGTAATAAATTATAATTGAATTCAAGAAATTTGAAGCTATAAAATTTTATGCAGATATAAAATTTTACAACTTGCTATAGTATAATTTATTTGCTATGGGTGTAAAGCAATTGTTTTCTACTCAAACATAAGGATGTTTGTAAAGCCGTAGGTGTAAGTGACAATTAAGTCGAGGATGTAAACTATACTTTATAATAAAGTTGTCATTTTTTTGCATCGCCTAGCTTAATTATGTACAAATGTTAAATATTTGTACCTATAACATAATAATAATAGTAATTAATTATGAAGTACTTGTTAGTATCGACTATACAGTGTGTCCGAGATTCAGCATGCATGTATTGCTATATTCGTTAATATTGAAGATAGAATGTCGGTTAAATGGGGAAAGTTTTAGAGAATTTTATGGCTATCATCATGGTAAAGTCAGATTTGAAGTAACTTTTTTTGTTTTTGAAATAATTGAAGAAAACAAAAATTGTGCATTTTCTACTACCCCCTGTAGCTCTTTTATTTGAAGTCTGACAGCATTTTGATTTGTACATTATTATGACACTTTTAAAAGACAATTTTAAAAAAAGTACCTAAATTTATCTACAGTGTTTTTCATATGGACGCCATCTTGGATTTTTACATTATCGAATAGTATTTTGTATCACCTTTTCAGCGATGTATCACATGATACGAGAACTATCAAAAATTTAAACTCTTGCTAATTTATCTGTTTTTACTTACAAAATTTAATACATTTCTAACTTTTGTTTTTGGACGCTATTTGGATTTTTATATTATCGAATAGTGATTTTAACACCTCTTCTACAATGTATTACATGATATGAAAATGTAGAAAATGTGTGGAGTGTAGAGGGGACATATGGAGCATGTTTTATGATAGTTACTATTATCGGTTTTGTTTTTATTTTAGTTATTAGAAATTACAATAATTAGGAATCTAATTGTATAAATTTTTCATTTATTAATCCATGCCTTCTCAAGGCCTACTATTTCAATTTTATATTTTTACATTTTGATAGTTGAAGTAAATTCTCGTATCATATGATACATCGATGAAAAGGTGATAAAAATACTATTCGATAATGTAAAAATCCAAGATGGCGTCCATATGAAAACAATAGTTAGTGTATGTATTTCAAAAACAAATGACTGTAGATAAATTTTGGTACTTTTTTTAAAATTGTCTTTTAAAAGTGTCATAATAATGTACAAATCAAAATGTTGTCAGACTTCAAATAAAAGAGCTACAGGGAGTAGTAGAAAATGCACAATTTTTGTTTTCTTCAATTATTTCAAAAACAAAAAAAGTTACTTCAAATCTGACTTTACCATTATGATAGCCATAAAATTCTCTAAAACTTTCCCCATTTAACCGACATTCTATCTTCAATATTAACGAGTATAGCAATACATGCATGCTGAATCTCGGACACACTGTATATGAAAAAAAGAGACGGTTACTATTAATGATTACGTACATAACCTACATACACGAACAGCTCGTTTTTTTAACCGAAAAGACACTATACTAACAGTAAATCCAGGAAAAATAAGAAAATACCACGTGTTTCATTCCCTCCGCAAGGGTAGGGCGGGCTAGTTGAGCTTCTAAAACTCAGTCACAATCATGGATTTACAATATACATACATTAAGTATGTATGCATGGTGGGATTAAAGATAGGTGCGGTCAGGATAGGATCGGAAGGAACGGAGTTAAGGTTCTGAGGGGGAAGATACTACCCGCACGTGGTGCCATGCCGCTATATGTGTATGAGGAAAACCCCCTGAAAAAATCTCATACAGGGTAGACGGTAATCGAACCCATTACCTTCCGAACGCTAAACAAATCGTGTTACCACAATTCCACTAGCTTGGTACTATACTATCCCAATTCAAAGGCTTTTATATCGTGCAAAACTATTTTGTTGTTGGAGAAGGGTATATGTTGACATCGGTTGAATCCGTCCAATTCATACGTAATTACATCCTTAAAGCATCTATCTGGCGTAGACGTTGTCAAGGCGATATGGGTAAAGGGGTAAGATGAAAGGGATAAGTATATAAGTACATAACAGTAACAGTGTGTACACCAAAATAGCAGTGTTAAACTGATACTGAAGACGATCATTACGTAATCTTTGTGGTGTCGGTGACCATTACTTAATTCTCACAGCAACGAGGCTATATATTTACCTTTCAATGATGATAATGGTGTCTTCAATACTGATGACTGCAATTTACAAGAACAACGGCTGCGAATTTGTATAAAAAAGAATAAGCAGGAGAAGAGTAATACAACAATGTCTATGACCTGGAATCCAGCGAAAACTATAATCACTGATTCTACTGTCTATTGTACAATAATAAACCAAGTTTACCTGTTAAATCAATCCGGAAATTCCAACACTGCATAAAATATTCTTTTTGATCACTCCGTTCGCTACGACCCTGATAATCCCAATGACGACCTACG
Source organism: Vesta saturnalis (assembly GCA_036346205.1). Taxonomy (NCBI): domain Eukaryota; kingdom Metazoa; phylum Arthropoda; class Insecta; order Coleoptera; family Lampyridae; genus Vesta; species Vesta saturnalis. Next base: position 5,980,309 of record JARFJB010002120.1, read on the forward strand.
GTCTTCAAATTCTATAACTGAATCTTGTTCGTTGTGATCGAGGTGATCGTTGTGATCAACAGAGCAAAGTTCCAGTACACAAATTTACAAAATAAATTAACGATGACCTAATTTTTTTCAAATTAATTAAGTCAAACAGTCTAAACCTAAACTCTTAAGGTTTATATCACAACGGCGACGTTGTGATCATGGTCGGTGAACTACTATTTTCTATCACTGACTATGATCTATCTCAACGGCTAACAACCTTGATAATCACGACGTCCAACGGTCTTCAAATTATAGAACTGACATCAATTACAAAATTACCTCGACCATAAGGCCCACTCATCCCCATAACTAGCAGCGTAATCGTGGTGGCCGTTGTGATGAGAGTCGATTGTAGCAAAATTTAAACAGAAACTGCGGTCGTTACGATGACGAACTCTTTTCCGTTGTGATCGAGGTGATCAGTGTGATCAACAGAGCAAACAAAATTTCACAAAATAAATTAACCATGACCGTTTTTTTTTCTCAAATTAAGTCAGAAAGCCAGAATAGAAACTCGAAAAAAGTCTGCTCTTATTGTTGACGTTGTGATCATGGTAGGCAAACATATATTCTTTATCGCTTCAGCCATTGTGATAATTATGGTGCCAACGGATAACAACCTTATTAATCACAACGACGGCCAACAGGTTTCAAACTCTATAACTGACGCTGATCACAATGGCCACTATAGTTTTTTGAAGTTAATTAAGCCAAATAGTCTGAACATGAAATTCAAACAGGTGTATATCACAACGGCGAGCTCTTATTTTTGACGATGTTATCAACGCCAGCGAATGTTTTATCACTATGGCCACCATGATCTCAACGAATAACAACTTTGATAACCACAACGACGGCCAACGGCTTTCAAATTCTATAACTGGCTCCAATCACAAGCATCACCTCGATCGCAAGGGCCACTCGTCCCTATAACTACCAGAGTGATCGTGGTGGCCGTTATGATCAGAGTCGATTGTAGTACAATTTAAACAGCAACAGTGGTGGTCGTTGTAATCACGGCGATCGTAACAATGAGAAACTGTTGTAATCAAGGTGATCGTTGTGATCAACAGAACAAACTTTCACCACACAATTTTATAAAATAAATTAACGATGGCCCTGAAGTGAATTAAGCCGACAGTCTGAACATAAACTTCAAAAAAGTCTATACACAACGGCTACCTCTTATTGTTAACGGCGAACTAATAGTTTTGATCACTCCGACCATAACGATCTCAACGGCTAACAACCTTGATAATCACAACGACACCAACGATCTTCAAATTTCATACCTGACGCCAATCACATGTGCCACTCGTCCCAATAATCACCAGCGTGATCGTGATGGCCGTTGTGATCGCAGTCCGTTGTAGTAAAATTTAAACAGTAACGGTGACCGTTGTACTGACGGTGTTCGTTACGATGACGAACTCTTGTCCATTGTGATCAACGTGATCAACAGAACAAAGTTCCGCTACACAATTTTACAAAATAAATTAACGATGACCTAGTGATTGTGGTGCCCGTTGTGATCGAAGTAGGTTGTAGTAAAATGTAAACAACAATGGTGACCGTTGTAATCCCGGCGGACGTTACGATGACGAAGTCTTGTTCGTTGTGATCGAGGGGATCGTTGTGATCAATAGAGCAAAGTTACACTATACAATTTTAGAAAATAAATTAATGATGCCCTGGTTATTTTGTAGCTAATTAAGCCAGACAATCGGTTTTTGACGTTGTGATCATGATCGGCGAACTAAAATGTTTCCTCATTCCGGTCACTATAATCCCAATGGCTAAAAACGTTAATAATCACGACGACCAAAGGCCTTGAAATTTTATAACTGACACCGATCACAAGAATTACCACAATCACAAGGACCACTCGTCGCTATAATCACAGCGTAATTGTAGTCGTGTAATCGGAGTCCGTTGTCAACAGTAACGGCGACCGTTGTAATCACGGTGATAGTTACGATGTATTCGTTGTGATCAACACAGTAAAGTTCTACTACACAATTTCACAAAATGAATTAACGATTATCTAGTTTCTTCAAGTGAATTAAGCCAGACAGTTTGAACATAAACTATAACACAACGATCATCTTTTGTTTGACCTTGTGATATGGTCGACGAACTTATATTTTTGATCACTTCGGTCATCATGATCCTAAGGACTAACAAAGTTGATAATCATAACGACGAGCAACGGTCTTCAAATTGTATAACTGACGCCGATCACAATGATTATATGGATCACATGGGCCGCTAGTCTCTATAATCATCGGCGTGATCGTGGTAGCCGTTGTGACCGAAGTCGGTTGTAGTAAAATTCAAGCAGCAACTGATGCCGTTATAATCACGGCGGTTGTTACGATAACGAACTGTTGTCCGTTGTGATCGACATAATCGTAGTGTTCAACAGCAAATGGTCGTTACGATCAACGTCGAATTTAAAATGCGGCGCTCGCTGTAATTACGATCGCTATTATCAAGCAATAGATGAGAGTGCAAAAATTTAACCCTTTTCCGTTTTACTCGAATTTATTTCTTGGTAATGGCAGTTCGATAAATGCAATAACACTCCGCTGAATAACAACAAACTATAGTATACAAATGCAACTATTCTCAGTATGTTAATGAAATAGGCTATAAACTAAACCGGAATCCCTGACAACCCTAACCATACTCCATATCTGCTGGACCTATTCCTTAGAACTAACCCACTGTCTATAAAACAAGAGTCATTTCCCCTTTTTGTCCATCAGACCACTGCTTAATCGAAATAACTTCCTCTGTACCCAATCCCACTGTTACTCGAAGAACAGATAGAACTACGTGGTGTTTTAAATCAGCTAACTGGAGTGAACTGCAAGATTTTTTTGCAACCTTCCCCTGGCGTAAGTATTGCTTTAAATGGTCCTCCTCTTCAAAAAATGCTCTTTCAAAACCTGCAGTTATCCTTATGGGTATGGAGACATACATTCACAAAAAAACATAATCGTGTGGGTCACGCCCGTTCCCAACCCTGGTTTAATAGGGCTTGCACTGAGGCATTATCGCAAAAGCATAAACTCTATACCAAATGGAAATCAAATAAATCTATCGAAAATTACGCCAACTATATTGCCGCAAGAAATAGTTGCAAAAGCATCATCACTAAGGCCAAAAAGATGTTTGAAGAATGAATATACAAAGAATTAGTCTTATGTCCTTTGGGTGGTCGTAAATTTTGGTCATTAGCTAAATCTATCAGTAAAAGCTTTAGTACTTCTTCCTTTTCTCCCATGACGTCTCGCGACGGAGCTGTATGTAGTAGCTGATCCTGCTGAAAAAGCCAACCTCTTTGTCGATTACTTTGCATCAAATTCATGTCTCAATGATTCTGGTAAAACTGTGCCGTTGCCCAAATTTACTCCATACGATATTAAACCAATCTACTTTCATTACAAGCTCCTGCAATCAGTTATAAATAAACCTGACTCAAACAAGGCGACTGGCCGGACGGTATTCCAGCTATAGTCCTTAAAAAATGCTACCCCGAGCTAGTACCTGTATTGTCCAAAATCTTTTCGATCTCCATGTCATATGGAGAGTTTCCGTCACCGTGGAAGTTGGAAAATGTCCAGCCTATTTCTCAAAAGGGCAACAAAATCGATCCCTCAAACTATCGACCAATAGCTATCACTTCCATTCTGTCGAAAATCATGGAGAAAGCCATCAACCACCAACTACTTTCGTTCCTCGAGTCCAACAAACTCTTAAGCAACCACCAGGATGGGTTTAGACAGAGTCGTTCAACGGGTGATCTTCTTTCATGTGTCACCCAACTTTCGAATAACACTTTAGAGAGGTCATAGTAGCTTTAGATATTTCAAAAACTTTTGACCAGGTTTGGCACAAGTGCCTACTTGCCAAGCTCACTTCATTCGGCTTATCCGATTCGCTCATCAATTGGATATCAAACTTTCCTGACAAAAGACGTATACGCATTGTTGTCGATGGCTTCTTTTCGAAAGAAACTACTATTAACGCGGGAGTACCCCAAGGATCAGTGATAGCTCCCACACTTTCCCTGCTGTACATAAATGAACTCATTTCCTCAACAACTAACCCGATCCATTGCTTTGCAGATGACAGCACTCTACATTGTAGTTCTTCTCAGTTTTCCCACAAAAATAAGTCTAGGCAGGGCGTTAAGGTGAAAATGGCAGCCTCAATCAACAGTAACTTAGAACGTGTCCTTGAATGGAGAAGGAATAATCTACTCACGTTCAACGCCGACAAAACACAGTGTTGCCTTGTGTCCGCCAAGAAAGACCCATCATTTCCTGCTATAAATATGAATGGCTTAGAACCCATATCATCGAATCTTTCATGGGGTGACCACCTTTTGTTAGCCAGCAAAACAGCTGCCCGTAAACTGGGCTTTCTATACAGAACTAAACAGTACTTCACATCACAACAACTCCTTTTACTGTACAAGGCTCAAATTCGACCTCATCTGGAATACAATTCCCACCTCTGGGTCAGTGCTCCCCAATACGCCCTTGATATGGTAAACCGTATCCAAAAGAGAGCTATTAGGCTTATAAATGACCCGTCTCTGACTTCTGACCTACAGCCTCTTGAGCATAGAAGAATAGTTTCGGTTCTTTCCTTGTTCTATCGCTACTACCATGACAAGTGTGCCTCCTTAATACCGTCGCAGGCCATCTTCGCTAGGAACACTCAGTTTGCCCATTCACACCATAATTACGCACTCAAAATTCCATCGTGTCACACTAAACGGGCTCAATCTACATTTTTCCACACGGCGACCAAATTGTTGAATGCACTACCCAGTGCCTGTTTTCCTCCAAACTTTGACTTAAGTCAATTTAAGGTAGCCATTCATAAACATTTCTCGACAGCCTAACAATATCCCTAAACCCTCTTAGTGTTCCTGAGTGCTTTAGCAGGTTAGGCAAATGTTAGCCTGTTCGGGAATACTATAAGTAAAAAAAAAGCAGCGCGTTAATTTCATTTTCGGCGACAATAAAATTAATTAGCAAAAGCACATAGCTCTTGAAATAAACTGCATAAGGACAATTAGAAAAAACGTAAATTAATAATGCCAGTTGCATTTTAATATATTCGTATATGCGAGTGTGTGTAGGTCGTGCATATGTATGTAAGCTAGCATACTTGTAATCGTGTATGTGTACGTAAGTGTGCGCACGAGTGCGTGTGTCCGCATGTATGCATGTACACGTACATGCAGTGCGTTCGTATATGCATGCACACACAGATGTTTGTATTCATGTGTCTATGTGCGTTTAAATGTATGCGAATATTTGTCTAAGTGTATTTATGAGTATTGGTAAACGACTATGAACATACGTATAGCATAAAAAAGTATACAAACATGTGTGTATGTTCGTATATTCATATATACGTACGTCCGTACATGCGCCCATGCTCTTATCTCGGTTATCTTTTGAGATAACTAAAAACTAGACCGTGTATAGCCTTTTGCATGGAATTCATAAACGTATTTAGTTGAATTTAAAATTTTCCGATTTTCTTATAACAACATAAAGTCATGTTTTTCTAAACGATACACCGTGTACATTTGATTTCAATCTGGTTGACCATGTCTTAAGTTTTTTAAAAACCATGTTTATATTTTTATTTTAAATTAAAGGCAATATTTGAATTTTGGTAAAATTATAGCCATATTGTAGTGGGCCATGAGCGGCCATTACAAAATAAAACACAAAATATACTTACTTTAAGTCACTTAAGTAATTTTACACAAGCAATCTTATTATTAAAGTTAAGCATAGTTACAGCATGTTTGCATTAAAACGGAAACCAATTCAAACAATACCTTTAACTATGCCATTATTAACTATAATATTAAGAAGGCTTGTGTAAAATATGTTGACTTACAATAAGTATTGTGTTTCACTATGGCAGGCCACGGCGTACTAAACTATAGTTATAACTTAATTAAGATACTTAGCTTTTAGGTATGAAATCGTGTATTTTTTGTTAACTCTTTAAAACTTTAAACGTTTCGATAACAATTACAGTTATCACCTTCAGTAAATAATAGTTTTTGAAAATTAATTAAAATGTCAAATAAATTTATGAAATCTGAAAACACAAATATTATACTGCTAGGGAACGTATATGAAAAAGCCAACTACGGAATCTTATTTTATTTTAGGAAAAATTGGCTAGATCTTTAATAGATCAAATATTATTAAACCGCCTTGAAATTAATAATTAAACCTGTTAGAGATATCCATAAAAAACAATTACCACTTAATGTTGGTAGCTTCTCGTCCTTTGTAACCAACGTTACGGATAAAATTAAAAAAATATTAATTAACCATAGAATTAAAACTATTTTCAGACCTACAAAAAAGATTAAAGAACATTTAAAATCACCTAAAGATGCTTCAAATCCATTATTAGCTTCTGGAGTATATAAGTTATCTTATTCTAGTGAAAAAGTATACATTATAACCACAAAACCTGAGTTTGACACTAGACGTTAAGAGCACATAGGACGTTGTAGAACGAATCAAGCAGGAAGTCTGCCGTAGCTGGCCAAGCGTTAAATAATTTAAATCATAACACATCGTATGCCTTAATTTTAATTTTAACTGTTGGCATGTCTAGTGTAACGTATAAAGGAGGGGGCACGTTTTAAATGTAAAATACCTTTCGGTCAGAATTTAACCAAATTTTGATATGTTCTAGAACTTGACCAATTGATCAAATGTCTTCATTGTCCAAAAGCTCAAAGCTCAACAGTTTTTGATATACAGGGTCTGCAATATCACTATTTGATACTTTCAATATATCATAAAATGGACATTTTTGCCAATATTAACGCAAAACTTAGTGAAATGTTATTTTTTTGTGCTACTGGTTACAACCTTTTCTTTGCTTTCATTATTTTTGTACATACACCTGATATACAGGGTGAGACCAAATATATGTATCTGAAAAGAATTATACGGTGGTATTGTTTTGATATTTTGGTGAATGGAAGTTAACACATATATATGTCCATTTAAATTATTATTGCAAGTTAAGTCCCCTAGACATCCGTTATACAGAGTGTTTCATTTGTTTAATAGATTTAATTGAGTATTATTATACTTCCTAGTTAATTTTCTGATAACTTAATTGAAATGTCTATATTAAAATAAACTATTTGCTAACTGTATATACCTACATAATAGTCACGATGTGTTTATACTGATACTGGGTGTCCAAGTACACCGTATAATTCTTTTCAGATACATATATTTGGTCTTACTTTGTATATCAAGTGTATGTACAAAAATGATGAAGGTAAAGGAAAGGTTGTAACCAGTAGCACAAAAAAATAACATTTCACTAAGTTACGCGTTAATTTTGGCAAAAATGTCCATTTTATGATATATTGAAAGAATCAAATAGTGATATTGCAGACCCTGTACATCAAAAACTGTTGAGCTTTGAGCTTTCGGGCAATGAAGACATTTGATCAATTGGTCAAGTTCTAGAACATATCAAAATTTGGTTAAATTCTGACCGAAAGGTATTTTACATTTAAAACGTGCCCCCTCCTTTCATAAACGTAAATACTTACTTGTATTTTATTCAAAATTATACAAGAGGTAGACAACACACATTACGTGTAACGTCTTGTATTTTTCAAGTTACAATTTTTACATTTAAAGGAGATATTTACGCCCTTTCTCTTATTCTCCCCTCTCTTTCTATGCTCTCCTTTCCTTTAGTGTGTCTACTCGCCTGCGTCTAGATCGCTATCCAGGAGTTGGGATAGTCGTAAGTTTTGCTTCAGGGGAAGCGATTCCTGGCGCCTGAAAAATTAACCGGAAATTCTCTTGACCCCGCCCACGTCGTCTGAACTAGACATGTTTCTATTACCCGCAGGTGAGTGGATAACCTTTTTTTTGTGTAATAGGTGTTTTGCTGTGTTTTTGCTTTACCAATTAGGTATGTTGAGTTATCACAGCATTGCATTCATTTAACATATTGTAACAAACTCTTCACGTTTGTTAATAAAATTTACATTTATTTAGGTAACTTAGCATGCATTGCGTGCAACGTGTGTTGCATATCATAGTTGCATAAAAACATGCATTTAATTATTGTAAAAATAAACTCGCACGGACTTTGTTTGCACATTCGATTCACATGTGTATGCGCAAAGACTACTGTAGTGATTCTTTGTTGATGATATTTTTAAGGTGGATGTAGCCATCCCTTGTGGCTTTGTTAAATTTTGTAATAAGTGCTTTATAATTTGTATGGTAAGTTATTGAAGAGCTATTATACAACAGTTTGAGATGATTGCTTCTTCGGGCATTTTTTCTTCTTATTTACTTCTACTTTACGTTTTACTTTATTTTATCCGCATAATTACTTAACCAGTTGCATTTTACCGTTAGTTGCTTTACGGAGTAATTGCGTTCAACCAATAATGACGCAATAACCTTCGCTACTATGAAGTGGAATTTTAATATCCATTAAACCAGCAAAATTTTATACATTTGGGAATGTTAATCCATCCGAATCCAGTTTTATTTCAACTTCCATGTAAGATTTACGCAGCGGAATTTTCCAAGCGCCGATTCAGCAAGCCGCCATTGCGGAGCCTACCGAAATACTGTATATCAAAATAAGGTATTTTATTTCTATTAATAATTCCATAAATTAGTTTTACTTAAGTTAAATAATCGTTACTAACACTAACTTTAAGATGTTCTCATGTATAATCAAAATTTAGGTAGTAAAATCCTTACTAACATTAGCTCTATGATATTCTCGTCTATAATCAAAATTAAGGTAGTAAATAAACCTTGTTATTGTCAATTTTTTAACTTTATTATATTCGTGGTGTAATTGTTTTTCCATAAAACCAGGTGGCGCCCTTTTATTTAATAATTTAGTTTCCAGTTGAAGCAACATCAATTTGTAAAGCGAACATATCTATATGTGTATATATTGTTTTAAAGCAACATCTGATAATATTTATGAACCCCGGCTATCTTAATCTCGGACTGAGCAAAAGGCACAAAACCTACTAGGTTATAACCAAACCTTTATCAGCTAAAATTGTAGCTGAAGGGGTTGGTTGCAATATATAGTTAAAATTAAGATAAGATTAATCATACACATTATTTTTTCATTGTATAATAACGATTACAATACTACAGTACTACAGTACTAAGGAAGATTATTTTTTTGTTGGATTTGTTATGCCCTAACTAGATATTGATTTTGGTACGTTAAGTTTTTAGTTGTGAATACTTTCACCACTTGAAAATTAGTATTTCTTATGCGTATATGCGTATATGCGTATATGCGTGTATGCGTGTATACGTGTATGCGTGTATGCGTGTATGCGTATTTGCGTATGTGCGTATGTGCGTATGTGCGATGTGCGTATTTCCGTATTTGCGTATATGCGTATATGTGTATATTGCGTATATGCGTATATGCGTGTATGCGTATATACGTGTATGCGTAAATGAGTATATGCTTATATGCGTATGTGTGATGCGTGTATGCGTATGTGCGTATGTGCGTATATGCGTATGTGCGTTTATGCGTATTTGCGTATGTGCGTATATGCGTATGTGCGTATTTGCGTATATGCGTATATTGCGTATATGCGTATATGCGTATATGCGTATATGCGTATATGCGTGTATGCGTATATGCGTATTTGCGTATATGCGTATATGCGTATATGCGAGTGTGCGTATATGCGTATATGCGTATATACGTATATGCGTATATGCGCATATACGCATATGCGTATATGCGTATATGCGTATATGCGTATATGCTTATATGCGTATATGCGCATATGCGTATATGCGCACATGCGTATTTGCGTATATGCGTATATGCGTATATGTGTAGAAATGTATGTGCATATAAGAATATATTCGTATGCACTTATGCGTACATACAGATATGCGCGTGTACGTGTGTGCGTAGTAAAGATTTGGCAGATAATACATTAAAATATAAACATTCCTAGGATCGATGAGACTAAAACTCACCTGCGTTGGATATAACTAGTACATAGAACAGCAACCATTTGGTTTTTTAAATCGTAATAAATACTTTTATACGACAGGTGACGCAAATAGACAATCTATTTGCCTTAGAACAGATGATAATGTTGCTCTTACATTCAAAGATCATGATGCGAATTTTAATTTCATAAATGAATAAATACAAATTTAAATAATTAATACTTACTAAATTATCTACACTCAATTCATTAGCAATCCAATCTCTTCCTTTTTTGAATTCCTCAGTTAGTCCCATTATATACAAAGTATCTAAACCATCCAAAATAGTTGCACCTACTGGCATGCTTCCAAATATACTAGCGCTATGAGCGCGCTTCGTAATTGGCCTTAGTTCATTTTTTCCCCACGCATATTTCACATAATTGTCCCAAGCATGCTTCATCATCTGAAACAAAAATTAATAATCACTAAAGATACTTCCTACCAAAACGTTGCAGATTTTGCCGATTTACAAAAAATATATATTTGATATAATACTGGAGATATCTTATTTATTAAAAATCTAAACTATTTACAACTCAAAACGTTAAATATGACGTGGTTTGGAAGATAAAAGTCAAAGAAAAAAAAGTATGGAAGACAAAAGGTATGCATTTCGTATCGATGATATATAATCATATAACACAATTCACAATGCATAACTCATGTATAAATAACGCCCAAACTGCAATTCAAGGTTAATTCTTTAGGATAGGCACTTTTCAGGCCCGTCACAAATCTACTGTCGTTGGAATCCGTTGGAAAACCCCTTAAAGTACCGATTAATGCTTCAAGCTGTTTAGGAATTATTACACTGATTGATCGAAACCCACAGCCAACCCCATCGTAGTCAAATATCAGAAAAGGGGGTTAACCCTGTATACATTTTCTAAACTTTAATAGACTTAACGCCGTTCACCATAATCGCCTTTAAGTCGCGTAACTACTAGCACAAAATCACCATGCCCACTATATTCACAACGTCCGAAAAATACACGAAGCGACATTTAAAACTGAGAGTAATTAACTTCTAGTAATTGGCTCAGAACCGTCTCTTCAGGAAAGTTCTAGTTTTACTTACATATACATTACTACTACTACTATATATATATATATATATATATATATATATATATATATATATATATATATATATATATATATATACTGTAAATAGCGGACCGCGAAAATTTTATTATTATAATAAACATGTTCAAATTGCAATTGTTACCACGATAGAAGAGTTAATGGGGTTTGATATATTTTATTATATGTTAAGTCGTAATTAGATAGTGTTTTCTGGATATTTTATTTTCTGCATTTTACGTAATTGATATTTTAATAAGGGTTATGTATCTGAGAGTTAAAAAAAACACATGTTAGGATCGAAACAGATGTGTAACGAATTGCTAACTAGTTTTACACGCACCCTCTTGATGTAAAAATGTCACTAGTTTAATAATTAATTACGTCGGTACACATTGAAATCAAACACGTCTTTGTTTGGTACTAGGAAATTTGATAGTAAATGTAGGGTTTGATACGGACTAATGCATATTTTTGAAATTAAGATTTCGTTCTGTTAGGAATGTGAAAAATGTTCCCACGAAATAATTTCTTGTTTCTTTTTTTATTATTACTTGCAATAACGGGGGTTGATTTTCTGGAGTAAATATAGTTAGTTTGAAATCGGAGGGGAGGCAGTTGTAGTTAAGAGTTTCAATTGAGTAGGATCGATCCGGGTGTTTGATTAAACACCTTCCTGGTAAACAGTCTATATAAATATTTGATCGTACGCATTCTTGGAAAACTCAAACCGCGAACTGGTTTTTTTTTACTAAACTAAATATTCGGATGGTAATTGAAGGATTATAATAGTCAACGTAAGTAGGTATTTTTAATGTAATTTAAGCCCGCAGTAACCAATTCTACAAGCCTATGTAACGTATTAAAAATCGAGCATTGCCTTGCAAAGGCATCACATTCGCAACGTGGGCTCATTAAGCTGAAACCTGCTAAAATAAAAGACAGTACAGGGCTCCATCACTCTTGTATTTTGGTAAATTAGCATTGTTGTTTGTTGTTTATATTTATGTTTGTGCAGAGGTGGGCGTGGATGAACGGGTACAGGATAAAGCTTGGTTATAATTGTAAATAAGCAATTGCCGAGTGTTTACATACTCACGTGTCCAGATGACCATTAAACACCTCGAATTTTATTTTTATAGTTTTTATTGTTGTATAGATGAATGTGTAACCTGAAAAAGGGACGCTGTATTTTTCTAACGCACTCGAACCTGTGTATCGGTCACGATGGTATGATTTATTTACAACTTACGTTTGTAACGATTTGTTTTAATGAGCTTTTTTGTGTCAATTTGTTTAAGTAGAATTGTTTGCCTGCGAACTAATTTATCTTTATATGTAATTTATTGTACGTATGTAATTTGTGATTTAGTAGTCACTAAACAATTGTGTACGTGTAAATACCTCATTATCACCTGTTCACTTTTACTGTTGTATTTTATCTGTGCCGTAATTTGCCTTATTGTTTTATTTGCTTATTTACTTAGAGACCGACATGATTGGTTATATAGGGCCACATGTTTGGTATTACAATTTTTATTTTGATTTATTTATGACACAATTGTGGGCGTGATGACATTATGAGTTTTTCTTTATTGTGTTTCTGTATAGTTAAACTGCTTTTTTATTTATTTTTTTCTTAATGTTATAATTTTGTACTCACTTTAACCTGATTTAATGTTTGTTTAACCCTTTCATTGTTTTTTTGTATTATTTGATTTATTAATGTATTTGTGCAATTACTTATTTATGAATAAAGTGGGTTTTATCGGTGGTTCTTTCCCACAATAGTACATTAACGGGTTGAACCACCATTGCGTAAAGGTCGTTAATTTTAATTTGGGTAGTTTCATTTTTTACCTGCCTCGCATTAAGCAATATTTAACCTCATCCAGCTTATCTGATTCAAATAGCACAACGGAGCTACCACTAGACGGTCAATTCTTTTGATCAGATTTGAGGTTTGCGAGTAATTAAATATGAGACTCGTCAATAAATTCTAATGTTTTAATTACTGCCAGGAAAGTCGATGTAAGGCAAGCAATTAATTTGAGTAATAGTAACATTATTGTCAGTTGTTTTGCATTCTTGCAAATAAGTTCAAATTACACTTTTCAAGATAGGGTACCTAGGGGACGCTACAATATATATATATATATATATATATATATATATATATATATATATATATATATATATATATATATATATATATATATATTGATTCAGTCAAAACCATTTCCCTAGAAACCAAGGTAAAACTAAAAGTACAAGATTAGTGCAAATACACAGATGTCACAAAATCAAACTATTAAAAAATCGTTTATTCAAATAAACTTTAATTAAAATATAGTTTCCTAAAACACAGATTCGTAGCAGAACAAAACAGCCCTACAATAGGATTGTGTATAAGTAAACCGCAATTCTCTGGTAAATACACACCAAGCCAGAGTTTTCATTTGGCGGAATGTAGATTAAATATCTTAACCAAACTTATTTCCAGCGCGACCGAAAACTGCGAAGTTGTCTACATATTAAGACCAACAAGGTATATTTGTTTCCTTCCTCTTATAAAATAATTATTCTAACAAAAATAAAACAAATTTATTTTATAAAAAGTCGTTATAAATTGAAGTAGTACCATATTGCAGATACGATTACATTATTAAATAATCTAGCCAAACTTTTACAAATATAACAAAAAAGTTAAGTTGCCCACAGAACACATGCTACGTAGGTAAGTAAATACGTGCGATTGTCTTCGGATCAATACGCTGACTTATGTCTACAAGAATTAATGAAACCTACAAGTGTAACAGCGAACTACTTTTCGATTTTTCAAGGTTCTGTAAACTATATGTAAAACTTCCCTGCATCATAATAATACATTATCATAAAACGGTTAAATATACTTTATTAAACAATTCTGAAGAAAAAAAAGTAAGTAAGGTGTTAATTATCTTTACTTAGTCTACGTGTAGATAATTACAAGATTGTGAATTACTCGTACAACAGCAATAAAAATAAAAATATTAAATCAAACGTTAGTAAAAATCAATTTTCTACTTTTTCACAGTTTAGAATAAGGTTTTACAGTTAAAAGTGAATGCAATAGTATAACAAATACCATAACACTAGCTCCCATAATTTTCAAAGTGGATTTAAAACTAAGAGAGTACCATAACGCGGGAACGCAATGATGTGAGAGCGCGATAATAGGAGAACGCGAGTAAGTGAGGGTGCAAGAACGCAAAAACGCGAGCGCGCAAGAGTGCAAAAGCACGAGAACGCGAGACCGTGAGAAAACGAGAGCACGAGAACACAGGAACACGAGCACACGAGAACACAGACATTTTTAAAAAACGAAAATGAAGTTTTGGAGACTCAAAGCGGAGTTTTCCGTTCTAAGTTCAAAAATTCTTTGATCGAGTAAAAGAACTTTGCCTTTAAGCGCGCAAGTAAAAAAAATGCATTAAGGGATATGGAACGCCTTGTAACAGTTTCATTATTTAACAGCGAGCGAAAAATCTCAATGATGCGGATGTTGACATATTCTTATCTTTTTCCAACTAGATGACGTTAATTTAATAACATATACTAAATATAATTACGAGGACAAATCGAAAAATTTCTAGAACAAGACGGAAAAAACAATTTTCTTGGGAAAAATCGTATTTACATATCTACATAGTCTCCTTTCATCTGTACACATTTAGTCCAACGCTTCTCATGACCCTTCAATCCTTCACAAAAATAAGAACTATCCAAACCTTCAAAATCGCCATTTACAGCTTCGATGATTTCAGTATTCGATCAAAAAATTTTCCAGTCAACCATTTCTTGAGATTTGGGAACAAGAAGAAATCCGACGAAGCCAAATCTGGCAAATAGGGTGCATGTTCAATTAACTGAAATCGTAGTTCGTGCAGTTTCGCTATCGCAATTGCCGACTTGTGAGATGGGGCGTTATCCTGGTGCCAAATGTGGCCATTTAGCTTTGATTTATTTTTCGGTCTGTCTAATAACGACGCATAATAATCGTCCCTTAATCAATAGAAATTAATCCTCAGGAAACCCAAAATACGGTAGCCATGACTTGACCAACAGACGAAATCATCTTTGCCTTCTCTGGATTGGTCCTCCACGTTTTGTGAATTGCTTTGACTGCTCCTTGGTCTCCAGAGTGTGGTGGTGAATCCACATTTCGCCAATAGTTATAAAACAGAAGGAAAATATGTTTCATTACGTTTGAACATGTCTAGACATCCCCGAGAAATGGTCATTTGAACTTGCTTTTGGTCGGTTGTCGGCACCCATTTAGCACTAAACTTTCTTATGTACAAATGTTGATGTAAGAATCAATGCACACGGTCGTATGAAATTTTCTTCGCTATCTCTCTACACTTTATTCGGCGACCCTTCATGGACTTTTTCAATCGTTTCTTCATCGGTAGCTGTTTTTGGTCAGCCAGAACGTGGTGGATCCCCTATGCTTGTCACATCGCGTTTAAATTCAGCAACCCAGTTTGCAATTGTTGCATACGAATGTGAAGACTCACCATGAACATCATCTAACTCCGTTTTTATTTGTTTAGAATTTAAGCCTTTAAAAAAAATGTTTTATCACTACACGAAACTCGTTTTTATTCATGATTAAGAAAATGCACAAATTGTTTACTTGTATCGAAAGTAACGGCATGTGTTTATATCCAATCCGTTTGAAAATTTGACAACTATTGTATAAGTTCATTCGTTTAACTTATCCCGATTGATCGATGAATCAAAGGCGCACTTGTGTATGACTATCCTTTTGTACCTTTTGTACACATAAGATCCTCTATCCCCTTATCTCGAAAGATATTCTGTTTAGGAAAAAAAGTTAAATACAAAGTGTTATTGTTTTTAAGGAAATTTTTATATTATATTCCTTTCACGTATACAGGGTGCTCTGTTTTTTATGGTCAGGAATCAACTCTTAAAAATTAAATGGGACACCCTGTATATTATTTTGGATATGGATTCTTCATAAAAAATAAGGGTGACTTTCAATAAGATATTATATAGCTACCTCTCGTCATTTAGGATTTAATAGCCGTTTATTTATTTTTTTGCTAAAAACGTATTTATTTAAGGTAGTAGGAAAAAATATAGGTGTATCATATTTGGTGAATCTGCCATTTTTATATTACAGACAATACCATAATATATAATTCTAGTTGTTTACTTTGGCTACAAATTATACAGGGTGACGTCAGAAATTGATCCGATCGGGATATATAAAATCACCTATAAGTCGATAATTTTAAATGGAACACCCTGTATAGCATTGCCGATTTCGATTGTTCACAAAAAATTAAGGTAACTTTGCGTAAAATAGCCTATACCCACATCTAGCCGTTTAGAAAATATTATTAGAAAGAGTGTCGTTTTGTATGCCTCTTATTAACTCAAGTAACTAACAAGGATAACATCAACAACATATTTCGTTTACTTGTACGAACAGTTTTGATACCAACTTAACGTAAATGTCAAATGTACATGTCACTATGTTGTTTGCAAATAAAACACAAAGTTTAATTTACGTATCGTAGGTATACGCACTTAAAGCATATTATTTTCAATAAAAGTTGCAATATAATAACGAAGCAGATGAATTTTGGTAAGTTATTCTAAAATGTTGCAAAACTTTTGTAGATATTTGTAGGTTAATACCAATGAACTCTTCCAAAGAAAGGAAGTAATTGTTACAATAGTTTTCTACATAAAAGTGGCGGTTCTAAATCTTTGACGGCATCAGGTGCATATAAATGATGTAAAGATCAAAGTATTAAATGCTAACGCCGCCTTGAGTAAATATCACCGGGTCCGAACACTGCACTCCTTGTCCGAACTATAACGCAAATTTGTGAATTAATGGTTATTTATTTGATTTATTCGTAAAGATTGAATTTTTAGGAATTCTACTAATCATTATGGTTGGAGAAAACATTCGAATTCCAAAATACGGAAGCATAATTTCAATTGTTTGTGTAGAAGATTATTATACTGCAATTCAAAATTATTGGTGTATTTAATGTAATCGAATTATAGTACTTTTTATAAACGTATTCAAAGTGTCGTTTTAAACATACTAATCACATTATAACCCAGTGTTTCGTACTTATTCAGTACATTATTACACCATAATGTAATAAAACGTATGAAAATTTGTCCATTCACATTAAGCATGACTGTGTTGAAAATAATTTATTGTCATAAAATATAATGTTAATGTACACGGTGGCCAACTAAGAATGCGAGGTACTGTATCAGGGAAACTATCCATCGTAGAGGCTCGCGCAAAAAAAGTTAGTACTAAAACCGCCATTACAAAAACCTTGAAAATATTTTCAAGTTTCTGAAATGGCCGCTATGGGGCGTAACTGCAATCTTGAATCTAAAAAAGTGATGTTTCTGTGAATTCTGCTATATTAACCTAATAAAAAAATAACTGATCTTTGAAGACGAGGATAATCTGAACTTTTTTTGTTTAGCACTTTTTGACGTGTCTATAAAAATAAAGTGGTGGGGGGTACTCAAAGGTTTCCTTAAATCACCCCCCGTATCTTAACAAACTTGGGCGCGTTGAAAAGAGCTTTTGTTGGGCTACAAATGTTAAAATAATTGAAGTTTTGTTAGTTTCACATGTCGTTGCTAGAGGGCTTTGTTCGACATTCAGACAGAAACGGTTAATTTTCGCAAAAAAATTAAATTTACGGGGGCATTAAAAATCATCCTCCTTTAAATCGGTCCTTTTTAGGACCACAACTTACATAATAGAAATAATTCCAGAAAAATATAGCTAAAAAAAATAACAATTTACGGGATTTTCGTATAAAGTTTTCTTTGGCCGATATTTTAGGTTAGGAACAAGATATCGAGATGCGGTT
The DNA here is from genome assembly GCA_036346205.1 of Vesta saturnalis. Taxonomy (NCBI): domain Eukaryota; kingdom Metazoa; phylum Arthropoda; class Insecta; order Coleoptera; family Lampyridae; genus Vesta; species Vesta saturnalis. The sequence continues at coordinate 5,998,451 of JARFJB010002120.1, forward strand.
TTCGCGAGCTTGTTTAAACCAATGCATTTAATTTTTTTGCGAAAATTAACTGTTTCTGTCGGAATGTCGAACAAAGCCCTCTAGCGACGACATGTGAAACTAACAAAACTTCAATTAAGTCAACATTAATTAAGTCAACATTTGTAGCCTAAGAAAAGCTCTTTTCAACGCGCTCAAGTTTGTTAAAATCGAATTAGCCGTTTCGAAGATACGGAGGGTGATTTAAGGAAACCTTTGAATACCCCCCACCACTTTATTTTCATAGATACGTCTAAAAGTGCCAAACAAAAAAAGTTCAGATTATCCTCGACTTCAAAGATCAGTTATTTGTTTATTAGGTTAATATAGCAGAATTCACAGAAACATCACTTTTTCAGATTCAAGATTGCAGTTACGCCCCCTAGCGGCCATTTCAGAAACATGAAAATATTTTCCAGGTTTTTGTATTGGCCGTTTTAGTAATAATTTTTTTTTCCGCAAGCCTCTACTATAGATAGTTTCCCAGATACAGTACTTCGCATTCTTAGTTGGCCACCCCGTACAATAACATATATGTTATTAATTAGATTATTATTAAGTATTTGGAGAAAAATATTTGTTTGCGTTAAGAATTCAATTAAAAACAAGAAATTATAAATGTTCACTACACTTCATCTTCTCTATCTGTGTCATCGTTTGGGTTTATAATAATTGGATTCACTTGGACATCATATACTTTTTCTTGTTCCCAACACTTTAGAATTTCAGCTTCTTTTTTCGTTGATGTTCATTTTCCTTGATTTTGATGTTGTCGTAAAGCATTAGAAATAGTGTCAATTTTCAAAGCATTGCTAACCCTTGCATGCACTGCTGTTAATGGTGTTAAGGGCCCGTTGTTCTGTTTTTCTTTACTAAAGTATTCCACTAAATTATGGATCAATTCGTCTACGATAATTGACCTACGGGGCATGTTGATGTGCTACAAATGAAAACATAAATGTTATCTCTTTCTGTACCTTAAATGAACACTAGAAAGTAATATGGTTCTGAAATGAACCGATCTTTTAAAATATTATTAACTCAAGAAGCAATGAAAAACGAATAAGAAATAAACAAACCGGGCGCGTACGTAACCTCAATCAACAAATAAACAAATAAAGAACAGCGCTCATATTTTTGCTTTAAATTGCAGACGACGGTCATTTCCTGATTTAATGCATACATGACGTCATCGGGATAAGTTAAACGAATGAACTTTACGAACAATGGCGCTTTCAAAACAAGTGATCAGCACGCGCGTATAACGCCATCTTGTGATTCACTCTAGAAACATTTCAATCTACCCTCGTATTTTAAATAAAACTAAGGCAATCACTTTATTTATAATTGTAGTGGAATAAAAATTGTACAATAGGTACCTAGATATTTATTTGTTACAGTTTGAACGTTAAAGCAGTATTTTTAGCAAACGTTAAATTAACAAAATAACACGAAATTAAACAGAGATGTCGATAGCCAAAGGCGTTCGTACACTTTTAGTGATATGGTGAGTTTCATAATAGAACGGGACAATTACAGAAAATTATAACATAAATAAAATAGTAGAAATAAGGTTACGCGCCTCGCAATATCGACAAAAGCGAAAACCTACAGAAATAAAATTATACAAATCACAAGGTACACATTGCAACAATAAATTTGCCTTTTCAACCTAGATCCGTAATAGATGGTGTAGTATTCTGCATTTGGCGTAACATCGATCCTTTATAGTTAATTTGGTAAAAAACTAAAACTAAAACTAAAAAAAAAATAAGAAATGTATGAAGATTATAATGTACTTCTTATACAACCGAAAATAAAAAAATGTGTTAATGTATGTGTTCTCACATAAAGAAAAATAATAACAAAACTTTCAACAATGGAATGTAAATACCGTTGACCCAGCATAAGGTACGTACGTTAATCGTTTAAAAGGAAGGTTGTCCTCTATGACGGTAATTACTGTCGCTTTTGAACAAAACCGGTAAGAGATTTAATTTCACATCACAAAATGCAACACATAAAAATGTTTTAATGGAATCCGTACCAAAAGAGATTGTTTGGATCATATAAAATCAGAATAACACTTGTAACAAATTTGTCTGAATTCATTCACAGCTTTCGAAAGTAAATAAAACTGATATTTAATAAAGTGTCTGACATCCAGAACATCCTCGACTCGAATAAAAGGCTAACCGTGAAAATACCACAATCAAGCAATAAATTTAATCATATATTAGTATTGCAATGTTGAAAGAGTGGCGAAGAGCACGAAATCAACTTGCTCTTTTATTTAAAGGTATTACTGTATTTATAATAACGAATGTGTTTCTTTTTGTTTCTTATGTTTAACCTAAGCATACTATATTACAAATTGCAAAAATTTACATTGAAAATTGTTTGGAAAAACGAACATCCAATCAAGCCCATCCATTTTTAGTGATAGACATGAAATTAACCAATCACAGCAAACTTACACTGAAAACAACCCATGAGTAATTATCACGTATGTCATTCGGTTACAAGAATTAACTTTGTTGTCAGTCAGTTATTATACCTTCTATAGTTTCATTAAAATGTGTATCTATCTAGTTTTAAATAAATAATGTATGCGAATAGTGTTGACAATGTTAAACTTGTTACTACATTATCAAAAATTTCATTATGGCATTTGGAAGTGGTTAAATAGTTAAAAAGTGGAAAAATTTCAACAGAAAAAAATAGTCCAAAAATTATGTTAAATTAAAAATTAAGTGCGAAGAAGCCGTAATTATAATGAGAACTATTAAAAAATATTATTAATTTTATTAAATATATAAATAAAAAGTTTACCTCGAGTAGGATCTGAACCTACGGCTTTATTTGTAGTATACATAATGCTATCGAGATTCAAGCGATCGATTTAAATTTTGTCTTGATGTATGTAGAACTGATCTAAATTCTAAATTAATGAGATTACAATCAAATTACTTATATTAATGGAATGTGAGTCTGGAATATCGCAAGGATTCACACATACCAAATCAACTTAACTAGTATTAAGTTATAGTATCTATTATTTACAACAGTTCTACATACATAAACACAAAATTTACATCGATTGGGGCCTGAATCTCGATAGCGCAGTTGATTAGCGCGGTACTCTGGCAAAGTACCGGTTCGAATCTTACTCGAGGTAAACTTTTTATTTATGTATTTAATAAAATTAATAATAATTTTTAATTACATATTTAGCTTTGAACTTATTCGTTCGTAACAAAACTAATAATAAAATAATGAGAACTAAGTTAAAATTTAAATCAGTTTAAAAATAAAATTAAGAATTATAAAAATTAGCTAAATAAATTAAATTTAAGAGTCAAAATATAAGCAAATAAGCGATTACCAAGTAAAAATTAAATAAAAAGGTATGTAGTGTAGGTAGCGGACCGCGAAAATGTTATTATTGTAATAAACGTTTGTCAAACCGCCATTATTACCACGATAAAAAAAATAATTAGTGGATTTTTAATATCTTGATAATACGTCGTGATTTGCTAATGTTTTCAAAATATTTTATTTACATATATTATGTAAGGAATGTGAGATTGTTTGTAACTGATATTTGTCTAGGGTTGTAGAACACATGTTGGGGGGTGAGTAGCAGGTGCACGCTTAAAAATACTTTTCTGAAGGGGCGTAACGAATCATTGAAATTTATTATGCGCCGATTCTTGATGTAAAAATGTCACTAGCTTAATAATAATTGTGGCGGTACAGACCGCGATCTAAAGATATCTTTGTATATTACTTGAAACCCGAGAGAGGAATGTAGGGTTGTTACGGACGAATGCATATTTTTAAATTAAGATATCGTTCAATAATTAATATGAAACTGTTCCAACGGAAATTAATGTTTCTTGTTTTTTTATATTACTTTTGAAAGATGGGGGTGGATTGCGGGAGTGAACTGGTTGGGTTGGAAATCGGGAGTAAACTTAGTTACAGTTGGAGTGCCTATCGAACCAGATCGATTTTTGGGTAAATTAAATACCTTCATTGTAAACAGTTTGTCTTTAAAATAATTCTTGCATGTACATTTTCTTTTAAATTATCCAACACTAATTTGTCTTTTCTTTCGAGTGTTAGTTGTATAAATATGAATATAGAAATGCGATAGTTGAGGCAAAAAAGAATGTACATGATAAACCGATACGTAAATCATCTAATCCACAAAAAACAATGTGGACAATCATTAATAAAAAAAAAACAGTCAAGGCCTTCATCAACTTTGATCTCAGCTGACGATTTCAATCTAAGTTTTACGCAACTCCCTCACACTATTACTAATAACATGACCGTTAGTAAATATTCCTTTAAACACTATCTATCGAAAACAAAACTTAACATTCCTCAAAAATTCATATTTAATCCAGTAAGTGTAGTCCAAATTTTAGACATAATAAGAAATCTCAATAAATCAGATAGTAAAGATGCCTATGACTTAAACATAAAAATTCTTCACACGATCATGTATGTCATTGTATGTCCATTATGTAAACTAATTAATCAGTGTATGATTGATAATACGTTTCCTGATGTTTTAAAATTATCACGAGTAGTACCTATCTACAAGAAGGGTTGTGTAGACGAAATTAGCAATTATAGACCGATATCAATTATCCTCTATTTGGAAAGATATTTGAGATAGCTCTAAAACTCAACTCATTGAATATCTTGAAGAAAACAGACTTCTTAATCAACACCAGTATGGGTATCGACAAAACATTCGACTACTTTGGCTATTAATGACTTAATATCATACATTTGCGAATCCTTTGAAAAATCCAAATCTACTCGCTCACAATTCTTAGATCTTACAAAGGCATTTGATTGCGTGTGTCATGAGATACTGATCGAAAAGCTAAAATTTTACGGTCTTCACTACAGTAGCAGTAACCTAATAAAATCTTACCTGCACAATCGTTCTCAATTTGTTACTTATAACCATTGTACTTCTAAGGAAGCAACGATAAGTTTAGGGGTACCACAGGGATCGGTATTAGGGCCCACATTATTTCTTATATTTCTAACGACTTGCCTTTCTGTGACACAAAAGCAAAATTTATTCTTTTTGCCGATGACACTGTCTTCTCTCAGACACATGATAATCTTGACACACTATATTCAAATTGTGAAAAAACACAATCAATTGTGACTGATTGGTTTCTGGCGAATAAATTGACTCTGAATCTTGCAAAAACCGAAAATATTGTCTTTACATTAAAAAACCACAATACCATTAATACCACCTCCGTAAAGTTTCTTGGGCTACATGTAGATACCAAACTATCGTGGGTGAATCATACGGATTTTGTTAACGCGAAGCTGTCAAAGAGCCTATACTTATTGCGAAATCTGAAATAATGTTTTTAGCAACACTTTTGTGCGCTTATCACGCTATTGTTCATTCAACAATTTCATAGCATTTTAGTATGGGGTCATGCAGAGGAGCGACAGGGTATTCGCTCTGCAAAGAAAAGCAATTAGAATAATAGCCAACTTAAAATATAGAGAAGATTGCAAAGATACATTTGCAAATCTAAAAATTTTAACAGTTCCCTCTACTTATATCTTACAGTGCTTGCTATATATAAAGAGTCACGAAGAAGAATATGTTAAACATAATAAAAATCATGATTATTCAAGAGGCAATGAAAAATTTCAACTTAACTTTTTACGATTAACAAAATCTCGCATTGGAAGTAATTACTATGCAATTAGATTTTATAATGCACTACCGTATGATTTCAAATCTTTAAATTTTAACACTTTCAAAAACAGATTGAAAAAATTCTTATCTTTAAAGGCATTTTATAAAGCTGAAGAGTTTGAAAAATCAGATTTTTCTTCCCTATAGGAACGGGCTATTAATCAGTCTATGCCGTGTAATATATGTATGTACTTACGTGTTTTTCAAATATTAATCCATAAATAACGGTCACCCTTTTTGAAGTTAACGATTTGTGTCTGTGATCAATTATGGGAATATTTATTCTAGTGTAAGTATGTATTTTTATATAACTGAAAGCTCGCAGGGAATCATTTTACCAGCCTATGTAACGTATTAAAAGAATCAAACATTGCCTTGCAAAGGTATCTTATTCGTACGCGGACTCATTAAGCTGAAATCTGCTAAAATAAAAACTCTCACTGTATTTTTCTAATGCACTCAAACTTATATATCGGTCACGATGTTAGTGATCTATTTATAACGTACTGATTTCTCTTTGTATCTGCTTTATTATAATTTGATTTAAGTATGTATTCTGTGCTTTAGTGATCACTAAACAATTGGGTACGTGCAAATTCCTTGTCTGTTTTCTTTTGTCCTTCCCTAATTATCACCTGTGCAATTTTACTGTTGTATTTTATATGTAACGTAATTTGTTTTATTGTTTTATGTGCTTATTTACTTAAAGACCGGCATGATTAGTTTTTAAAGGGCCACATGTTTTGTGTTACCATTTTTATTATGATTTTTATTTTGATTATTTATGAACCAATTGTACGAGTGACTACATCTGTTTTTTTTTATTATCGTGTTTCTGTGTAACTAAACTACTTTTTATTCATTTTCTCTTAATGTTATAATTTTGTACGCACTTTAACCGGATTTAATGGTGTTTTGTTATATATTTAACCCTTTCATTGTTTTTTTTTGTGTTATTTGATTTATTAATGTACTTGTGCAATTACTTATTTATGAATAAAGTGGATTTTATTGGTGGTTCTTTCCTCAAGAGTATATTAACGGGCTGAACCACCGCTGCGCAACGCTCGTTGATTTTAACTTGAGTAGTTTTTACCTGCCCCTCATGATGCAACACTTACCTTGTCCAGCCTATCTAATTTAGATAGTACAACGTACCTAACACTAGACGGTCACTTCGTTTGATCAAATTTGAGGTTTGCTAGTAATTAAATATCAGACTTGTAAATAAATTCTAATGTTTTAATTATTGTCCGAAAAGTCAACTTAATTTGAGTAATAGTGACATTAATGTCAGTCAAGTCAAGCTAAATCACTTAGCGATGGTTTTGTTCTTGAATTTGCATTATTGCAAATAAGTTCAAATTACGCTTTTCGAGATAGGGTACCCAGGGGACGCTACAGTAGTAACAATATCGACGCAATATAAATATGTTAAACTGAGCGAAAACAAAAATAGTCCGTTAGATTAATCAAATTGAATGGTAGAAATGTCAGAAGAACTTGGGGGAAAGTATGAAGAATGTAAACTGCTAAAATGGCGCCAAATAATTAAAATGGGCATAAAAACAGGAAGTAACGACATGCTGAAATTTACTAGCCGGCAGCAATGAAAAACAATGGAATGAAGACGACAAAAACTATTCATTATAAAAAATCGTCTGAAGAAATTGAAAGGACAGGAGAAATAAATTTTATTGACAAAAATTGTGTTGTGAAGCACGTAGTTTATTAGAAAGTATGATAACTATAAAACAATCAGTTAAAATGCAGGTAGTTTATTACTGTATACGGCTGGGAACGAAAAAGTTACAAAACAACTGATCGGGTTGTTTTAGCAAATGAATTACATAATGTAAAACAAAAGATAAAAGAAAAATACTCGCTTTGCAACAGTTTGAACAGTACCGAAATTAGAACCATTGTAAATCACGTCACTGCAAGAATATGAAAGAAACAGTTAACTAGCTTAGCAAAAAACGCAGAAATTAATGTTTGGGTTATATTAAATGTTCATAAGTTTAATAAATCTTATAAAAATAGTTACAATTATCACAATAAATTTCGAAATAATAATTCTCATAATAACAGGTATCAAAAATTAAATCATTTTGGAAATAATTATAGTCACAATCAAGGGTACAGTAAAACAAAAAGTGGACTAAATTTTCAAACATCTTTTCAACAAAATTTTAATAAGAATTACGGAAGTAGGAAATTTTGCAATAGAGAATTTTCCATGCAACAACAAAGTAATAACGTAGGTAAAAATCATGTAAATAACGTAAAATGTGACGATGCGGAGGTAGAAAATGTGAATGACACAAAGGTAGGAACTTAGTTTTTTCGTGAATAAATAAAAACAAATATATTTAAGGCAACTTTGTTTACGAGATAACGATGTACACAGTAGTCCAAGATAAGGATGAACAGCATGGCAGATACGAGGTCAGTTAAATTAGAAGACAGTTGCGCAATTTGGTACTTGATTAAATGCAATTTAAAAATTAAAAAAATTCCGAGTACTTTCGGAGGTTTTCGGAAAAATCGAAATTTGGTAAAATCTTTATTTTTACCAGCTTTATTTTAAAAGTGTAGGTAGCGGGCCGCGAAAATTTTATTATTGTAATAAACGTTTGTCAAATCGCCATTGTTACCACGATAGAAAAGATAATTAGTGGATTTTTAATATCTTGATAATACGTCGTAATTTGCTAATGTTTAAAAAATATTTTATTTATACACTTTTATCGTAAGAAATTTGGGATTGTTTGTAACTGATATTTGTCTAGGGTTGTCAAACACATGTTGGGAGGTGAGTAGCAGGTGCACGCTTAAAAATGCTTTACTGAAGGGGCATAACGAATCATTGGAATTTCTTACGAGCCGATTCTTGATGGAAAATGCTTACTAGGGCATAAAAGATATCATTGTTCTTGAACCGATCAGAAAATGATAGGGTCTTGTTACTTGAACGACAAGAATGCATATTTTTAAAATTAAGATGCCGTGCAATAATAATATGAAACTGTTCCAACGGAATTTAAGTTTCTTGTTGTTTTATTACTTGTGAAAGACGGGAGTGTAGTTAGTTTTGAAATCGGGGGAAAAGTTAGTTACAGTTAGTGTCAATAGAGCCAGATCGATTTTTGGTTAATTAAATACCTTCATTGTAAGCAGTTTGTCTTTAAAATAATTCTTGCGTGTACGTTTTCTTTTGAATTAGCCAACACTAAGTTGTCTTTTCTTCCGGGGGTTAGTTGTAATGTGTTTTTCAAATATTAATCTATAAACAACAGTCACCCTTTGTGAGTTAAACCGCACATGTTAACGATTTGTGTATGTGATCAATTAAAGGAATCAAGTGTAAGTACGTATTTTTATATAAGTGACAGCTTACAGTAAACCATTTTACAAGTCTATGTAATCTATCCAAAATCAAGCATTGCCTTACAAAGGTATCTTACTCGCACGCGGACTCATTAAGCTGAAATCTGCTAAAATAAAAGTACAGGGCTCCCTCACTCTAGTATTTGTGTGAATTAGCATTATTTGTTGTTTATATTTAAATTTGTATAGACGTGAGGCGTGGGCGAACGGGTACAGGATACCGCTCTGGTTATTAATTGTAATGTGCAATTGCCGAGTGTGTACATACTTCCGGGCTCAGATGACCATTAAACACCTCGAATTTTTATTTTTATTGTTGCATAGATGAATATGTAACCTGAGAAAGGGGCGCTGTATTTTTCTAACGCCCGCAAAATTATATATCGATCACAACGTTACGATCTATTTATAACTTACCCTGGTAAGACTTTGTTTTAATGAGTTTTTTGTCAGTTGGTTAAGTAGAATTATTTGCCTGCGAACTAATTTCTCTTTATATGTAATTTATTGTAATTTGACTATGTATTTTGTGCTTTCGTAGTCACTAAACAATTGTGTATGTGTAAATTCCTTCTCTATTTTCTTTTGTCCTTGCCTTTACCTTATTATCAACTGCGCAATTTTACTATTGCATTTTATATGTACCATAATTCGCTTTATTGTTTTATGTGCTTATTTACTTAAATTGGTATTCTGATTTTTATTTTGATTATTTATGACATAATTGTGGGTGTGACTACATGGGTTTTTTTTATTATTGTGTTCATGTGTAACTAAACTGCTTTTTATTTATTTTCTCTTAATGTTATAATTTTGTACGCATTTTAACCTGATTTAATGGTGTTTTGTTATATATTTAACCCTTTCATTGTTTTTTTATTGTGTTATTTGATTTATTAATGTACTTGTGCAATTACTTATTTATGAATAAAGTGGCTTTTATTGGTGGTTTTTTCCCATAATAGTACATTAACGGGCTTAACCACTATTGCGCAAAGCTCGTTAATTTTAATTTGAGTGGTTTTATTATTTACCTGCCCTACATGATGCAACACTTACCTCATCCAGCCTATCTAATTCAGATAGCACAACGCACCTACCACTAGAAGACCACGTCGTTTGATCAGATTTGAGGTTTTCCAGTAATTAAACATCAAACTTGTAAATAAATTCTAATCTTTTAATTATTGTCAGGAAAGTCCATGTAACGCAAGCAATCAATTTGAGTAATAGTAACATTAATGTCAGTCAAGTCAAGATAAATCACTTAGCGATTGTTTTGTTCTTTAATTTGCATTATTACAGATTCAAATTACACTTTTCAAGATAGGGTACCAGGGGGACGCTACAATACTAATTTTTGAAAAAACCAGTGAGTATACATAAAGACTTGCCGACACAAATTACACTGATGTAAGTGTAAGGTTTTCGATAAATAAACTATTAAAGGCGGACACCCCGTATCATGAAAAGGGAGCATTTCCGGATCCACGTTTGTATTTTCATATTTTTAGATGTAAAATCTGCCCTTATCTTTTCCTTACTACATTCTCTAACACCCTGTATAATAAAGAAAATTTCAAAACTTTTGATTGAGCACTCTGATAAGCAATATTTTAGCCGAGAGAGTAAAACTGGTGATAAAGTGTAATAAAAAATTTGTACCGTTCGTAATATATCCCTTCGCTCTATATTTGTGTCGTTTGCATCATCGAAAGCGTATGGTGCAATATTCCAATCGTCATCGTTTTGTTCTTGAACAATTGTCACAGTAGTATCTGGATATTGATGTTTCGTAAAATAAACACCAGTCCATGCGATTACGACAAAGGCAGATAAAATTCCAGAAGCTGCCGCTTTAGACATTCTCTATCGCACAATTTACCACAAAAAAAAAACACTAAAAATTCACACTCCGAAACAGAGAGTTCAGTGGTGGTCGATACACTGTTAAATGATGGTTTTCTTATTATAGATAATTAATTTATCATTAGTGTAACTTATTTTAATGATAAGAACATCAGGCGAGTTTTGTTTACTTATTTTTTTCAATTGATAGTTGTGATGGTGCAAGTATGCGTTATTAATACAATTATTACCGCCCACAAACAGAAGAACGTGATTAATTTTTAAAAAGGAATTATTCATTAATGATAATGCTGTCGAAACAAATTTCTACACACTGACAATTTTGTGCATTTTTAATAATAAATTGAGGATAAAAAACAGAACTCCAAGGATAAATGTGTTGCACTTTAATTATACAATAATATACAGTAAAATAACCAAAATCAGTAGGGGCACTTATGTTAATGACGTCACCTATACAAGATGTTTCAGCGAGACCTAATCATTAGAAGTATCTGGAAAACCACAGCCTATAAAAAAATCTCAAAAATTAAATCTTTACCGACGTAATCAATCGTTGTAAAATATTTTCAACTTTGTGACATTTCCGGTTATATCGGAAGTAGCTCGCCGCTTCGTTATTTTAAATGCCCCCCCCTCCCCATTTTTTACCATTTTCGGATTCCTCGTTTAATTTCCACTTTATGTAAAGTGTGTGCTAAAATGTACCTTTACCGACTTATTTTGAAAAATTAGAAAATGTTGACAGATACAGACGCGGACTCGGACTTTTATGGTTCCAAGAGGCTATGTTGTGATTTATTTGACTTCTAAAAAAGTCTTTCACAACCATCAAAATATGAATTTGAAGTTGCGTGATTTCAAACGTCCATAACTTGCTTATTTCAAATGGACTGCTCCAATTTTCTCAGCGACATCGTGTTCAGAAGAGATTGAGCCACATCAAATTGAAAATGCCATATTATCAGTCCACAATAGACCTATTAAATGTTTGGAGGTTAATAGGGTTGCAGTGTGAGCACTTATTATAAATTGTTTATATTTCACTTTCTTATTATTTTGTTTGGTTTCTTTGAGAATAAATTTTATTTTGTTGCTTTGATTCATTGTTCTGCGCTACTGACGCATCAAGTGGCCTAATGAGAGCCAAATAATTAAAGGCTTGCATCTGTCAAAAATTTTGAAAAGGAAACGTCCGTGTGTAAACAAACGTTACGTCACTGGTGCGACTAGCGAAAATTTAGTCTTGACCCAAAAAGCGGGAAACTTAGCAACGACTGCGTTTAGGGATAAGGTCATGTTAACAAGTGGAGGAAATTGGGACGTTCCATTTGAAATAAGCAAGTTATGGACGCGAAATTTCAGATGCATACTTTTAGAATTCAAATATATCGACTCACAACGTAGCTTATGAGGGCCTCTTGGTACCCTTAAAGCAGCGGTGAGGGCGCAGCACCAGTCTGCAACTGTCAAAATTTTCAAATGTTTCGAAACAACTCGGAAAAAGTAAATTTTAGACATAAGACACTTTACAAAAAATGCCACAAAGCTGAAAATATCTTCCAACGGCGGATCGGGTTAGTAAAGATGTAAGTAATTTTTTCAGATTTTTATAGTCCGTGGTTCTCTAGGTACTTCTAATGCTTAGGTCAAAATTTTTTATTAGGATTTATAATAATAGATCTGACGATTAAAAGTAGTGATTTTATGAAAATCAGTATAAAATATCCACAATGTTTCAGCCCCATCAGACTGTGGGAAGGTTGCGATGTTACTTGTAATTACCTACATACATTTCAAATCGATATTCAAAGGTAATGTTTGCATGAAAATTAGTAATGGCCCGGTACAGTTTAAGAAAATTGTAAGTTTTCAGAAAATGGAAGAACGCCATCTTGCATTTAATCCATGATTCTAATTAGCTAAATAACAACCCAAGGTGTGAAAATAGCATTTAATAACAATTCTCGGATAAATTTGCGGCACTATAGGTCGATTAAATTAATCTTCGGTGTGAACACATTCATTAGTGTTTTAATTAATTTAACTAATTTTGAAGAGCAATTAAATTAATTACCGGATTATTTCAGATTTATTTCACAGTAATCAAAGTCATGTAAATCAATATGCGGTTTTAAAAGTCTATTACATTCATCCCCGATTTTTGATTTTATGCACGGTTTTGGTGGATTAAATTAATTTGCACTTGAATTCTATTAATTCGTAGAATAATTTAATGAGATATTTATCAATTCTTGAAATACCACTAGTACGTACAAAATTATCGATAATCCCGACTCCGAAGGAGGAGGGCTCTTCTTTAACCAACAGAGAAAACCAACGAATGCGGTTTCCTTACGGAAACAACGCTTTTTCCAGAATTATCTAATGAATTTTGATGCACGCGTGGTATTCGGAAAGAGTATTTCCAGATTAGAAAACAAAGAAATATATATATATATATATATATATATATATATATATATATATATATATATATATATATATATAAGCAAACGAACAAAAAATTTAATTACTAAGTAAGCATGTAACAAAATTTAGAAGAATACTTCGAAACACCCTTTTCAATATTGTAATCAAATTTTACGAAATCGTTTCATTTTTACAATAAACTTAACTTAAATTTTTTAACGTGGCTGTCAGTGTTTAACAAATGCTTCTTGTTCATGACAAGAATAGCTCTGTTACTATGGTATTTGAGTACGACGTCATTGCAGTTGAATTACCGCTGTAATTCATAACATTCAATGGGATTATCGCTGTAATCCTAACGAAGTTGCATTGCTGTATTCAATTAAAATGAATCTCAATTTTTTGTCGGTATCAGGGATTAATTAAAATGACTAAATTTGATTGGAAATTTAACCCTTCATATATCGACCGATGCTGAAAAATCTAGTTAATCCAAATTTAATGGTTTTATTTTCGACCATTTGTGTAAGAACGTCACCTGAATGGATTGTGATCGCTACATGCATTATATGTGCGGTAGTTGGCGAGAAGTAGGGGAAATGGTAGAATTATCAACCAGTATGCACTTAGCGTAAGGAGCTTGCGCGCCACGTGTGAAGTATTGTCTCGCGAATTGAAGTTTTTTTTGCAAGTTCCCGTGATAATCTAACTACGAAAATTTGTGAGTGTATGAATAAATGTATGCTAAATACAATGAAAGGATTACTATATCCCTAGCATTTTCGGCTTAGATGTTATAGTCATTCAACTTTATCATAACCAAAAATCTTGTGTCGCATATGTACATTGTATGAAAATTCAATGCGCTCTTTCGTTAAAGGGCCATAATGAATCATAAATTTTCACTAATCGACTTGAAGTCTATGGGCACCGACCAATTTTATGCTCTTATAGACACTGTAACTGATGAACAAGCTGTAGATACGGATATTGGAGGTGATTCTGACGCGAATGATGATTTTCCAAATTGCGACCCATCAACCAACTCCACACACAAGCGTGCCAGACGATCTGATGTTGAAGATGTATTCGATTTCGAAGACTTAGATAATTCTATCGCCGATCCGAATTTCGCACCAAATCAACAAAATCAAGTAGAATCTAATGACAAAGATAACGAACCTCTAATCAATTTAGTACAGTACAAAAGTGATTTCACCTACAATTGGACAAAAATTCCATTCGCAAATAAATATCACACGTCGTCATTTACTGAAGCTGTTGGTCCAAAGTTCACTACTGACACAGACTCTCAGATAGATATCTTCAGTACTTTGTTTGATCAAGAATTAATTGATCCAATAATTACACAGTCCAATCTGTATGCTGAACAAAAAAACACTAAGCTAGATTTGCAAGAAGCTGAACTAAGGGCTTTTATAGAAATGTTGATCCTAATGGGTCTTGATTGATGGGTCATAAAGTCAGAATTGCAGATGCCATTGAAGAGATTCTTGAAAATATTGCGCTTGTTGCATGTAAATGATAAAAATTTATTAGTGGATGAAAGTATGGTTGCATTCAAAGGAAGAACTAGCCTCAAGCAATATATGCCATTGAAACCAATAAAGAGGGGCTGCAGCTTGTGCTAAGACGGGATATCTTCTGCAATTTTCCGTATATGAAGGCAAAAAAGATACTGAGGAACAGGGACCTTTAGGTGAACGAGTTGTTCTCTAACTTACAACGCCATTCCAAGGAAAAAATTATTGCATTTCCTTCGATAACTTTTTCCACGAGTTTTACATTACTGAACAAGCTTCTGGAAAAGTCCTTATATGGGTGTGGGTTCGTACGAATAGAAAGAATTTTCCGAAAAATAGCCTTGCCGATGATAAGAGACTGGCTTTCGGACAATATGACTGTGTGAATTGTCGTGATATTTCTGTTGCAAAATGGAGAGACCGGGTAAAGAAATTGATTACCGAAACATCAACAGTTTTGCGTCTGAACAAAGATTTTGAAACGATTTTAGTAAGATGCCCCTTACCTATAGCTGATTATAATGAGAGTATGGGGCGTAGATAAGTTCCACCAGCTCCATGCCTGCTACAATATAGCGTGGTGGATGAAACTATTTTACCATTTCTTAGAATGTGCAATCGTTAATTCATAAATATATATATATATATATATATATATATATATATATATATATATATATATATATATATAGTATAAAGCTGCGTCAACGAAGATAAACCGAAAACCTAAATCTCATCTTACATTGAGAAGTATATTAGTGAATCAACTTCTAGATGAATATTCTGGCCACAAGCAGCTATCCTCATGGTTGATCATTGGTAAAAATAAGATGAAGAAAACAGAGGGCGTGAAATCACCGTTGAAAACACGATCAGACTGTCAAATGTTGGTGATTATTTACCTAATTTGTCTACTTCTCGCAGGTGCGCTAGATGTAGCACAAGCCAAAAAGATCAAGTGTACAATGTGCAAGATTGCCCTGTGCATTAGATGTTTTGCGCCTTTTACAAAGATGTCTAATGAAGTTCAGGTGCTGGATGGATACTGATTGATTTATCGACCAGGCGGAAAATCCGGAAAATTTAAATTTTTTTATAAAACTCGAAATGTCTAGAATCTTCTTATGCTTGTTGTTATTTACCCTATAAAGGGTTGATTAAATTAATTCGCGTTTTTAATCAGATTAATTACACTAGTGAAAGTCACTTAAATCAATATACAGTTTTCAACGTCAATTGCATTAATTCCCGCTTTTTATTCACGGTTTTCGGGGTTTAAATTTATTTGCAGATTAATTCCTTAATTCAAGCACTTCGCAGAGTAATTTCATGAATTATCTAATTCGCAGTATTGAAGGCCAATGAAGTGAATTTGCGACTTAATTCTCGATATCGTGGCCTAATTAAATTAATTGCCGGTTTAATTAAATTAATTCGCAATGTTTGTATTTATTTATTTAGTAGATTAAATTAAATTCGCTTTAATTCACGGTCTAACTAAATTAATTTGCAGAGTAATTCCATTTATCAGTAGTACTAATTGACAGCTTTCGAGTTCAATCACATTGATTTGCTGTTCAATTAAATGAATTCGCGGTTTGATTTCCGGTCTCACGATTAAATTAACATAATTAACTAATAATTAAAAACGCTTATTATTTTTAAGGTTTGAAATAGTGCACTTGAATAGCACTAATGTTAGTGCTATTCAAAATGGAAGTAAGGTTAAGGAGTATACATTTAGTAAACTCACGGTGTTTAAGATCAATTAAATTAATTATGTTTTTTCGCGGTATCAAGGTTTAGTTAACATGATTAATTTTTAGTTAAGTTGATCGGCCTATTTCCACAGTTTTTGCTTTTATAGCGCCACGTTTCGGAAGCGGACTTTACTTCTGTCATCGGGCTTAGTCCTGAAGGCGCGTTTAGCTTCGTATATAGCTGGTACTCACCCCGAAACTTGTTTCGCGAGTATGTTTCGTCGTGAGCCACTCGTCAGTCGCTATTTATACGCGCATCAGAGAGCCTCGCTTTCCGTGTTTCTTGCAGTGTAAACATTCAAGTATTTCACGCCAAAAATGAACCAGGAGGACAGCATCCGCCTCATTGAACGCACAGTATCGATTTTTATGGGATGCCAAAGATAAGGTTCACAATAACCGGATGTAGAGAGGATGCTCGGAAGGAAATGAGTGAAAAATGCAGCACCCTGTCCTTATCTTAAAGGCGAAAATGAAAACCTGGATGGGCTCATATAGGAGTGAGACGTTCAGGGAGGAAAAGAGCAGAATCACTGACTCCAGTATGTGAATTTTTATTATTTTATGCTTTGTATTAATATTTACTTGTATGTGTGTTTGACTATTTGTAGATGTGTAACGCATGCAACAAGATAACCCCTTTTTTAACGCTTTAAATTTTTCTTATATAAATACACTAATTAAGCTTACTATTTATTATTATTAATATTAAATTTACAGGTAGCGATGATGTATATGATTCTAAATGATTCGCCTACAAATGCTTTGACTGTTTGGTTGATAAAAACATCCCAAGGGAAACTGTGAATACCAGTAGTGAGGTAAGTATGTAACAACCAATTTTGAGTTGTATTAAAATATACCGTAATTTACGTTCTTCGTTCATTTAGTTGTAATATAAGAAAAAATTTTTAATTATTATTGAATTATAAGTATGTGGTAGGCAACTTAATTTGCATTTTGGTGTAACTTAAGTTTATATCTTCTTAAGGGTTTCTACTCCCACTTCTTTAAATTATTTTTTTTTCTGCTCATATTTGCGCGCACCGCCATATCATCTGACATCCTAAGCGTCCTTTTTTTCATTTCTTGTGGTACGCTGTTTGATGCAGGAAGATATTTTTGGGTTTCCACCTAAATTTTGTGAAAAGTGCCATAGATTTAATGGCACTTTTACTTTGGCACTTTTACTTTTTTACTATTACTTTTACTACTTTGATATTTTCGATGCCCTTAATTCAGATCTACATTTTGATCACATTTTTTCGAGAGAATGCAATAAACATTGGATTGTTCAAATTTCTCGAAGATAAATTTATAAGACGTAAAATTCAACTTTGGTATGGTTTACAACGTACAGCATTATTATTACGAGATATTGCACAATATTGGTGCAAAGATGACATCACCTTTGGTTTACATTTCCGTAATCGTTTAGTACCAGATGTTATTAAAAAGTTTGTGTACAAAAATTTTTCGAACAGGTATTTATATCCATAATTTAGTAATTTAAGGTTATTACAACTAGTTTTTAAGATATATTTTATATAATTCTAAATTTAAATATTTAATAAATATAGTTTGTATATTTTCTATTTTGACATTTGTGGTGAATTTTTTATTGTATACTCGGTTTAGTTATTCCGAGCATAATCAAAAAATAACTTAGCGTCCGACATAATTTTGATTATTGTTACATTGCAGTTACTATATTTAAGTGGAAATAACCAAGCATAAATTTGTGGTAATTAAGCTAATCAAAAGATTGAATCGGCCTACTTTAATCTTCCGACTGGGACAACAGCATTATCTTTCATTGAGTGTTTTGATCTCTAGTTATTTTATAACGATTTGTATTGAGAACATTTATACCCATTTATTCATTACATTTAACACCCATTATCATATTATACATGGAATTTATTATCACATTACCTCATTTTATAAGTGGATTCCTAATATTGGTCCTGCCACGGAAACGGGTGATTCAAAATAAAATAATTAGCTAAATGCAAACGGACGTGAGGATGTCCTTCGCGGAATATTGCGGGTTGAACAGAACGATGTCATTGTGCGTCATTGCGCCATCTACCATTTATAATCTCGCCATTGTTGTCAGTATCGAAACTTCCAGGAGGTGTTAACGTTTCGTGTGAAGTAAGTTTGTGTAGAAAGTTATATAAATAAATGGTTGAGTAACTAAAAGTAACTTTTGTTGCTATTTCTGGTTCCACAAGTAGAGGTTTTCTCAATTCACGACATACTGAACTCATTATCCCAAACGCATTCTCCACGACGCGGCGGGCTCTAGAATGAAGGTAATTAAATACACGTTCCGGTGAACGTACCTCGGGATTGCCGTCAAATGGTTTCATCGTGTACTCACTTAAAGCAAATGCTTTGTTACTTAATACGTAATATGGTACTTGTATAGAATATGCAAGACTTCTGGGCGAATATTTAATTCGCGTCTCTCGAATTTATTTTACAATGTCGTATTTTGGAATACACCACTGTCCGATATCCGCCCTTGACATCCTTCATCAGCATAGATAAAATTACAGTCTGCGTCGACTATTGCAAACAGCACAATGCTAAAAAACGTTTTATAATTGTAGTATTCAGTCCCTGAATTAATAGGTGCTTGTAAAACAACGTGCTTTCCATCCATAGCCCTGATGGCGTGAGGAGATCTGAAACCACTCTTCCGTGGTAGATGGTACCTGAAACCATAACAAAATATTTTTTTAACCTCTTATTTCAGAAACACTACGAAATAGAAGTTCCTGTAACGCCAACTTCGCCTTCGGTCACCCCCGCAGTTAATATAACTGAAACTACTACATCTGAAAGTACTACATCTGCAACTACTACATCGGCAGCTACTCCATCTTCGACCACGCAGCAGCAGATGTTACAAGAGACTACCTTTCCTGCTCCAAATACTACCAAGAGAAGAGAACTGGTATCAAACGTAAGGCAGCTGAGCAAGAGTCAGACTCAAAGATGATGATGCATGATCTTAAAGTCATCGGTTAATTCATCTAAGGATGTGTACTTCACCTACGCTTTGAATTTGGGGAATGAACTACGAAAATGCGACCAGAACACGCTGGCGCACGTCAAACGAGCCTTCGCTAATATTATATTTGAAGCAGATACGGGAATGTATTATGCTTCTTCATCATTTGGGTATGGTTTACAAATACACATCCCACACAGTTCGCCCTCTGCGTCGTCAAATAGTTCACATGATTATAGGAGCCAAACGTGCACTTTTCCATCAAACGCTCTCAACACACCATCATATACCTCGGAAAATATCATTCCAGAAGTCGATATAAAATCTGTATTATTAAATATTTGAACATTTTTCTTCTCAAGAAATGTAATAAATAAACTTAATAAAATTATATAAAAAAGAAAGAGTTTTACCTTTGCATATTCTTGAAGTGACTGAACCTAATTATCGCAAACTTCTGGAATAATTCTTGATATTGTGCTTTTCGATATTCTAAAGAGATATTGTACGCTACTGTAAGAATCTCTCGTGGCAAGAAATCTCAAGCAGACAATCAACCTCTGTTTTACAGTTATGGCTTCTCGCATTTTTCATATTTTAGGACCCATTAGTGATATGAACTGTTCAAAGTCCTCTGTGGTCATCTGAGTAAAGTTTCGAATGAGTAAAGTTTCAAATTGTATCTTCACAAGATTCCGCTGTCATATCCCTCAGGAGTCTGTTTCCATATTGAAATCTCCGACGAAATATTTCTTTCGACCACCATCGACGTATTCTTCTTTCTTAATCCAATCATCATCATAACTGCAAATGCTGCACTCGGAGTAACAACCAGAATGATTGTCTCGCGCAAACTGGCGGCGCTTGTCAACCCAAAACGTTTCTCCCCGTGTAAACAGTTAGGCCGAGACAACGACTAGGGAAACATTTTCGCGAAACTGTTGCGCGAAACGCAATCTAAACGCGCCTTGAGAAGGACTGTTTTCGCACTTGAGTGGAATTCATGTTTTTTCCCAAACACTTGACTACTCTCAGATTCTAACTTTGGTACCCTTCACTTACAAGTTTACTTGATTTGACTATGGAACCTTAACCCATTTAATCCTGAAACTATTTTTCTTCAATGCATGCACTTTTCTCCTGAAAACGGTTTAACTAAGGTCACATGAGGCGGGAAAAAATAAAAGAAACATTTTTGATCTTTTAGTTTTCAAAGAAAATGGTGGACTTTTAAAAGGACAGTTTCTAATAGCTCTGTGACGACATCCCTTCTGAACTACAGTTGGTCAAGGGTACCACCGTCATTTATATGAAGGTGCCATGGGTTCTGCACCACCATGTCGACACAGTGAGAATACAACGGAAAATACCACTTCTTACCTCGTATGGAAACTGTATTGGCCTATGTTTTGGTCACTACGATCTACACCACCCATGTTTTCATAATATTTTTTTATTAATCGTGGCTGATCTATGTACACATGCTTTTTCTCAGACTGAGAAGAACTGTACAAGCATTAGTGGCCAAAGTGACGACGCTGTTGTCATTCTATTTGCACAAAGCGATTTAATTGTCGGAAACTCCATACTCAAATGTGCATCTAGCCTTTTTCTTCAGAACTGTCGCATTAGTGAATGGAGATTGAGGTATCCTATTTTCGCGTATAGTACCAGTTGCTTTGATATTCCTCAATTTCAACTCTTAGAAGTGATAAGGACGAAAAGAAGTTATCAAAGAATAGGTGGAAAGGATGATATGGCATATGTTGCAGAATATCGGCATTCTGAAGAACAACTGACGTTCCCAAACCCATATGCTTGTATTTTTCTGGAATTGTCGTCGACGAACCTTGGTACGGGTCGAAATAAACTATATATGCTAGTCGTAGGGTACCTACCCAAAACTTATATCCCCACCTTATGGGTTTTCCTCTAATAAACTGCTTGCAGATATGTCTTTCGAGGTACGGAATCATAGCTTCATCAAAGCTGTGGTTCTCTTCAACTGGTGCATAATCAAAAAACTTTTCACTTAGGTTCTTGAATAAAGGTCGAAGTTTAGAGTACTTATTATCATTACAGTGAAGATTACTCATTATGAATTGAAATCTGTCTCTGAAAACAGAGTCTGATATAATCTTATTCTGGGTATAATGATAGTTCTGCCAATACATATGTCGTCTTGGAACACTTGTGTAACCACTGACAAGTAAAACCCTAGAAAGCAGGACATCTCGTCTACAGTAATGTCACTGGTGCGGTTTTTTTGCTGTGCATATGTATTGCTAAAATCAACAATTTCTCCTACTAAGTTTTCATCAAAAAACATCTTGTAGGTAGTTCCATGTGAACGATTACATTTTGCAGTTTGAATGATTGCCATTTCAAAAACGTAGAATCCTCTTAATCTATATTGAGAGTATAATCGAACGTCTTTATATGTTTAGGTCGTCTCTCTACAAAATTGGATAATGGTAGGTCAT
This sequence comes from Vesta saturnalis, assembly GCA_036346205.1. Lineage (NCBI taxonomy): Eukaryota > Metazoa > Arthropoda > Insecta > Coleoptera > Lampyridae > Vesta > Vesta saturnalis. The sequence continues at coordinate 6,020,722 of JARFJB010002120.1, forward strand.
CATCGCTGCCCCAGTCGTTGTCACTTTCCCCCTCAAATTGAATTTCCGCCTGAGCTCTCAATTGGGCCCCGGGTTCTACATCGTTCTCATCCCCAGAATCTTCTTTTGTATCGTAGGTATCGTTGGCATTTTCCGGTGGAATAATCACAATGCTTTTAGGAACCTCTGGTATAGAATCACCCTCTAACAGTTCTGCCAAAGTTAGTGGTTTTTTCCAATACCTGCAAAAAAACATCGATAGTGACATAAAGCCCTACCGCCCTTTTAAAAGGACACGTTTAAAGTCGTTGGAGCGTTCAACATATGTAAAACATAACCTCCAATACAACAAATGATTGGTTTACTTTGTTCATGATTTGAAATAAATAAAACCAAAAGAAAATTATAAAGAAGTTTTAAAACAACTTACCTTTTGTCATTCATTGTAGAATTTTAATAATCACAATATTTTAGAACCGTCACTATTAATCCAAAATCAAACGAAATTGTTTCTGTTCAAGAAATAATGAAAGTAAAATATTACACAGGCGACATCTTCATATCAATTTCTTAACTGGAAAAGAAATACGGTTGGGTAAGTACTGAAAATCCCTTCCAATGTAGGGGTCATTTGACTCCTCGTCCTATTTAAAAATTTTTAGGGGGTCGCTATCCCTTGCACAGGGTTAAAGTTGCAAAAGTGTTTTTTGCATAAAAGTTAGCACTCTTGATATAAAAATTGATTGTTTCTCAAAACATATATTTTACGAGGGTGCACATTTTCGGTGCGACCACGTGTATTCGTATAATTATGTGGAAACGACAACATAATTATTGCCCCACGTTGTCTGAAAAACTATTATTTCCTCAAAAGCTTGTGTTCACAACTTAAAAACTTATTTAACCGACTTGAAAAATCCAAAAAAAATGCAGTAATTTCGACCCACTTGTCTTGATGAGTTAAATATTTGTCTAAGCTAACATATTTACTTAATACATATCTGTACAGTAAATGTAAATAATCTCTTATTTACTTTTACAATCTTAAACGCATACAAATTTAGGTAAATGAAGCTGTGTTTGTCAACGATTGTTGATATAATAGAAAATGAGCAATGGTTCGCTTATTGTAAGATATTCTACCAATATTAAAAAAAAAACATTAAACACAAACCATAAAAGAAAAATTGGTCAAATACAAACATTAAACAAGAAATTAACGCAATTCTTTTTTTCTTAAAAATGATATAACCACACTAATAATTAAAATACTTATCTTTTGTATAATCAAATCGTGAAAGTTTACATTTTCATCACTGAAATTCTTCAAATTTGTAAAAATTTCATTAAGTTTCCTTTTCGGTAAAAGATAATAATTTCTAAATTGTACATAACAATCACATATGGGCTTACCGTTAACAAAAGTCAGTGACTTCGTTATAAGGTCATCGCGTCAACTATTTTATTGTTTTATACAGATACACTTAATCGAAGATTTATATAAATTGAAATTATGGGTACAATCAAATTCAATTAAATCTGTCATTCTGAAAATCAATTTGATTTATCTAGTTTAGATAGACAGAAGAGTCATCGTGCAAAAACGATTTGTATGTTTTGGTTAAACCAAACAGTTATTTGAATCACACGTCCAGAAACGATAGTTTTGCGAGTATGAGCAGAATTGCAAGCCCAGTAGTGTCGAAGTCTGCAACTGCGAATGCTCGCAAAACTATCGTTTCGGGAAGTGACACACGGCATTTTTTGTGCTTTTTGGTAACATCACATTTTAAGTTACGTTGCCATGCCTGAAAAGCGAAGTATACATCCATATCTCAAGAGTTAGTGGTATCGAGGCCTGCAATTGCGAATACTCGCAAAACTATCATTTCTGGTTGTTGTGCTTGTTGGTAACGACATCACATTTTAAGTTATGTTGCCAGCAGTGTACGTCCATGTGTAAACAGTTAGTGTTGTCGTAGCCGGTATTTGCGAATACTCGCAAAACTATCGTTTCTGGACGTATGATACACAACATTTTGTACTTTTTAGTGACGCCATCAAATATAAAATTATGTTGCTAGCTCTGAACATCCACGTATTAATCGGCTTAACAGTAATGAAAACTCATTCGTACCGATGCCTGCAATACTTGTAAAACTATCGTTTCTGGAAGTGTAACACACATTTTTTGCGCTTCTTGGTAACATCACATTTTACCTTACGTTGCCAACACTGAACATCCACGTGTCAAACGCATTTAATAGGTATGCAAAGTCAGTGGTGTCGAGGCCTGCAACTGCGAATACTCGCAAAACGATCGTTTCTGGAAGTGTGATACACGTCATTTTTTGTGCTTTTTGGTAACATCACATTTTAAGTTACCTGCTAGTACTGAAAATCCACGTGTACATCCATATGTAAAGAGTTAGTGGTATCGAGGCCTGCAATTGCGAATACTCGCAGAACTATCGTTTCTGGAAGTGTGATACACAACATTTGTTGTGCTTTTTGGTAACGACATCACATTTTAAATTATGTTGCCAGCAGTGTACGTCCATGTGTAAACAGTTAGTGCTGTCGTACCATGTATTTACAAATACTCGCAAAACTATCGTTTCTGGAAGTATAATACACAACACTATGCTTCTTAGTGATGCCATCAAATATAAAATTATGTTGCTAGCGCTGAACACCCACGTGTCAAACGGCTTTAACATGTATGAAGTCAGTGGTGTTGATGCCTGCAACTGCGAATACTCACAAAACTATCGTTTCCGGAAGTATAATACATTTTTTTGTGCTCCTTGGTGACGTCAGCACATTTTAAGTTACGTTTACAGCCCTGTAAATCCACGTGTCAAACAAATATGCAAAGTAAGTAGTGTCGATGCCTGCAACTGCAAATACTCGCGAAGTTACAATTTCTGGAAGAGTAATACAAAACGTTTTCTTGGGCTTTTGGTGACGCCATCACATTTTATATGTTGGTAGCACTAAACAACCATGTGTCAAACGGCTTTAACAGGTATGTACAATCAGCGATGTTGATGCCTGCAACTGCGAATACTCGCAAAATTATCGCTTATAGAAGTGTAATACACAATACTTTTTTGAGCTTCTTGGCAACGACACCAAATTTTAAGTTATGTTGCCAGCACTGAACATTCACGCATACATCCGTATGTAAAATGTCAGTTGTATCGAGTCCTGCTATCGTTTCTGGAAATAAGACACTTTTTTGTGCTTTTTAGTGACGCCATCACATTTTAAGTGATGTTGTTAGCACTGAACATCCACGTGTCAAACGGCTTTAAGAGGTATGCAAAAATAGTGTTGTTGATGCCTGCAACTGTGAATACTCACAAAACTTTCTTGAAGTGTAATACATTTTTTGTGCTCGTCACATTTTAAGTTATGTTGACAGCACTGAACATCCACGTCTCAAACAGATATGCAAAGTCAGTGGTGTCGAGGCCTGCAACTGCAAATACTCGCAAAATTACAATTTCTGGAAACAGTCCTTGCGCTTTTGGTGACGCCATCACATTTTATATGTTGGTAGGACTCAACAACAACGTGCAAACTGCTTCAACAGGTATACAGAATCAGTAGTGTCGAAGCCTGCAACTGTGAATACTCGCAAAATTATTGTTTCTGGAAGAGTGATACACAAGACTTTTTTGTATTTATAGTGATGTCATCACATTTTGACTTATGTTGGCAGCACTAAACACCCACGTGTCAAACGATTTCAACATGTATAAAAAGTCAGTGATTTCAAGGCATGCAACTGAATACTCGCAAAACTATCGTTTCTAGAAGTGTGATATACAACATTTTTCATGCTTTTTGGTGACGTTATCACATTTTAAGTTACGTTGCCAGCACCGCATGCACGTTTCAAACGGCTTTTCCATGTATAAAAAGCCAGTGGTGTCAAAGCCTGCAACTACGAATACTCGCAAAACTATCGTTACTGGAAGTATGATACAGAACATCTTGTTGGAATTTTTAGTGGCGCCACCACATTGTAAGTTATGTTAGAAGTACTGAACATCCGCGTGGCAAACGCCTTTAACATGTATGAAAAGTTAATGGTGTCCAGACCGGCAACTACGAATACTCGCAAAACTATTCTTTCTGAAAGTATGATGCACATTCTTTGTGCTTTATGGTAATGCCATCACATTTTAAGTTATATTAGAATCACTGAATATCCACGTGTCAAACGGTTTTAACATATAACAAAAGTCAGTAGTGCCGCGGCATGAAACTGCGAATACTCGCAGAACTATCGCTTTTCGAAGTGTGATGCTCAACATTTTTTTAGCCTTTTGGTAACGTCATCACATTTTAGGTTATATTAACAGCACTCCAGTGACATCGAGATTAGCTCTCGATATTTAATAAAGTTGATAAAATGTCTAGAATCAACAAAACTTACACAAAAGAAAGAATAAGTGAAACCAGAAGAAATCAGTTCAATTTACAAGAAGCAGAGCACACAAGTTGCAGATGCAGATCTGAACATAGCACATGAAACATTGTCGAGAGCCAGGAGAAGACTGTGTGACACAACACTCGGAATACACTAGATTGTTTACTTCATTCCGTAAAATGACTTCCTAAAAAATAACAATAATAAAGCTAAACAAAAATTAACTCACAAAAATAATAATATACATGGTAACAACGAAATCATTACACACGGCGCATCTCAATTGTCAGCTAAAAATACAAAAATTACATTAATTAAAAATTTAATATTATTAAATTAAATGTAATTACTTATACTGTTCTAACCACTTAAGCATATTTTGAAGTCACAACACTGTAGAGAATACTTACAGATACAATTAAGCGAAATTATCAAAGGTGATTAATTTTATTATAATTAATTATAGTAATTCTTTAAAATTGGTTCATTAGCGACAACTCTGTAAATGATACAAAATCGTTTAAAATAATGTTACCTACCATAATTTTCTGAAATTACAAGAATTTTATACTAATTGTAGTTAAAATTAATTGAAATTAAATATAATTACTTATAATGTTCTAACCACCTTAATTTATGTAAATTAAATTAAATTTTAAGCAAATAATATTGCTTAATAAAAAGTAATTTTTAGCAATATTTACCAATTTAATATAATTTTGAATTGTTTAAAAAAATCAAAATTAATGGTAATGGGTTTTTCGAATTTCAATTTTAGATCATTTTTATCATTCTAATTTCATCACTGTAATTAAGATTCTTAATTCTTGTTATTGAGCTCAAAGGCTCAAACAATCTTCCAATTGAGTCACGAGTCGCCGCTGATTTCAATGTTTATTGTAATTGTAGATTATTCTAAAAATAACAAATTGTTGACATCCCAATAACATTTAATTTCTCATCACAGAAACTTAACGTGATTATTAATTTACCATGAATATAATTTCGAAATTACAATTTATTTATATTTATTTATCTATTATTTCAATTATGCAATTTGTTGAAATCTATTTCTATTGACAACAAATCAAGCTGTGATTAATTAAAACTAGTGCTATCAATGTTCTTGATTTTCAAAATTTTACAGGCCACATTTTCATTTATTAAACTTTGCCGTAGATATGGACAATCCTCCTACTCAAGTATACTGTCCTTAAATTTTGTTAAAAATTTATATCACCAAAGATTTTGTGAAACTTACGTTAATCTGCAAGTAATTACTTACTCATTTTGCAAAATTACAGTTAATTTGCGTTAAATTACAAAATAATTCTCGAAATTTCTCTGTAGAAATTAATGCTAATAATGGAAAATTAGTTGAAATTTAACAGAAATGCTTTAAGTGGCCGTCAATGCTAATTAGGAACTCAAGATTATAAGTTTGAAATTTGTTTCTTATTCAAAATGTTATTGAAATTAAATGTTTTATTAAAAGAACGTACAAATGTTGATCATTTTAATTAAAATTGCTTTAAAAAAATTACTTAATACGTTTTCATTTCTTTTAATTTAACTTATCTAAAATTCTAATTACAAAATTACATTAATCTGCATTTTTTTTAATTTGTTAGAGACTGAATAATTTGCAATTAATTACTAAAATACTTATTTTTTCCAAATCGAATGCAATTAAAAACTTATAATTTGGAAAATTACGTTTAACTGGTGATAAATTGCAAAAAATTACTTGAAATAATTAGCTTAGAACTTATTTCTAATAATACAAAATTGGTTGAAATTGACCTAAAGCGCTTTTAAACAGTAGAAGAGATTTAAGTGTAACTTAAAACTAAAATCAAACATTGCTAAAAATGTAAGTATTATACTTACAAAATCTGACCAATTTAATTTAATTTAATCTACAAATAATTACTAAAATGCTTAACATTTTTCTAAGTTGATTTCAATTAAAAACATTTTAATTTTGAAAATTAAATTTAATTTGTGATAAATTACTGTAAATTGTTCTGTAAAAGTTAATTCTAATTATACAAAATTGGTTGAAAATTAAGTGAAATGTTTTTATGTGGCTGAAGAACTTTAGTCATATAAAAACTTAAAACTAGGTTTTAATTGTACTCTTCAACACTAATTAGCTTAAGTTAGAAATTGTTTCAAATTATTCAGAATTGCATCAAGGTGAAGTATTGCTCAACAGCGTGTGTTTTATTGAAATAATAATAAAAATAATAATTTCAAATTAATTGCAGTTGAATACTTTTTAATTTAGCGAAATTAAATTTAACTTGGTACTAATTTGCTCGAAATTATTCTATAGAAGTTAATACTAATTATTGGTTGAAATTTAAATGAAATGCATTTATGCGTCTGAAGAGTTTTAATCATACAAAAAAAAAACTTAAAAACTAGACTTTAATTCTACAATAGTCTTCAATATTAATTAGCAATTGAATATTGCTCAACAATGTGTTTTATCGAAATAACTTACCAAATTTGATCGATTAAAACGACATTACGAAAATGACTTAATACATTATCATTTTAAATTTAAATCATCAATAATTTTGTGAATCTTAAATAATTACATTAATCTACAGTTTTTTTTATTCGATTGAGACTAAATCATCTGCAATTAATTCCTAAAATACTTATATTCTCCAAATTGATGGTAACAAAAAACCTTTAATTTTGAAGAATTACGTTTAACTGATGACAAATTGCAAAAAATTAGATGAAATAATTAAATTAGAACTGAATTCTAATTATCCAAATTGGTTGAAATTTACCTGAAATGATTTTAAACAATTGATGGGATCTAAGTGTAACATAAAACTTTAAAACCAATTTTTAATCTTCAGTATTGGTTAGTAATTTTGAAATTAATTTTAAAATTATTCAAAATTGTACTAAAATCTAACAGCTAAAAAGTGTAAGCGTATTAACCTACAATTTTTTTTATTTGATTGCGATTAAATAATCTGCATTTATTTACTAAAATACTTATTTTATCCAAATTGGTCACAATTGAAAACTTTTAGTTTTGCAAAATTGCGTTCAACTGGTGATAAATTGCAAGAAATTACTTAAGACAATTAACTTAAAATATTTACCTAAAATGCTTTTAAGCGGTTGAAGGGATTTAAGTGTAACTTAAAATTAAAATTGAAATTTGCTAAAAAGTGTAAATTACAAAAATTATATGACACTTACAAATTCAAATTACTAAAAATTTTGTGAAACTTACAGAATTACATTAATTGCAATTAATTACTAAAATACTTATACATTTTTTAATAGAATGCAATTGAAAACTTTTTAATTTTGCAAAATTACATTGAATTTATAATAAATTACAAAAAACTACTCGACATTGTACTGTAGAAGGTAATTCTAATTATGTAAAATTGTTTGAAATTTAACTAAAATGCTTTAATTAGCCGAAGAACTTTAATCACACAAACTAAATTTAAATTGGACAGTAGTCTTCAACACTAATTAGATACTAAAGACTAGAAGTTTGTAATCGATTCAAATTATTCAAAATCGTGTTAAATTAGATATTGTTCAATAGCCTGTTTTATTGAAATAACTTGCAAAGTTTAATCAATTTAATTAAAATGGCATTACAAAAATTAACACATTTTCATCTTTTTAATTTAAATTATCAAAAATTTTGTGAAACTTAAAAAATAATTATATTAATCTGCAATTTTCTTTATTTAATTGAGACTAAATATAAGTAATTACTAAAATACTTAACATTTTTCGAAATTGATTGTAATGGAAAACTTTCCATTTGCAAAATTAACTGGCAAACAATTACTTGAAATAATTAACTTATATCGTAATTCTAATTATGCGAAATTGGTTGTCAATGCTTTTAAGCCATTGAAGAGATTTAATTGTAGCCTAAAACTAAATTTGAGATGCACTAACGGTGCATAATTATTAATTGGTAATTTTGAAATTGTTTCAATTACATTAATCTGCCATTAATTACTAAAATACTTTTCAATTTTACCAAATTTAATTTAATTTGCAATAAATTACAAAAACTTACTCAACATTTTTATGTAGAAGTTAATTCCTAATTATGCAAAATTTGTTGAAATTTAACTGAAATGCTTTAATTGGCTGAAGAGCTTTAATCACATACAAAAAAAATTTTATTTGATTGAGACTAAATAATCTGATATTACTTACTAAAATACTTATTGACAACTTTTATTTTACTAAATTACGTTTTATTGGTCATAAATTGCAAAAAATACGTCAAAAAATTAACTAAGAACTTAATTCCAATTATGCAAAATTAGTTGAATTTGAACCTGTAGTGCTTTTAAGCGATTGAAGAGATTTAAGTGTAATTTAAAACTAAAACCAAACATTACTAAAAAGTGTATTGTAATAACTTTACAACATTTGATGAATTTAATTAAAATTACATTACAAAATTTAATACACTTACATTTTGTTAAAAATTAAAATTACTAAAAATTTTGTGAAAATTAAATAATTACGTAAATTACTGAATACATTTTCATTTTTTTATTAATTATGAAAGATTTGGTGAAACTTAAACAATTACATTAATCTGCAATATTTTTAATTAGTAGGTTTGATTACGGTTGCAATTGAAAAACGTAATTTTGCAAAATTACGTTTAACTGGTGATAATTGCTAAAAATAATTATTTCTGTAAAAGGAGGTTAAAGCATTAAGATGATCTTAATCAATGGTTAATTGTCATTAATCTCTTAATTATTATAAAGTCAATCTTAATTATGGACAATTGTCTAAAATTTACCAAATTTCTTTGCAAGGAGATCGCAATACAAGTAAAAGTTCGTCAATCTTACAAAGAAGCTCTTGAACTTTTTACGAATGAAAGTGATTTTGAATAATTAATTTAAATTCGAGTTTTAATTATTTTGTAACGTCCATTTTGCAAATTCGAATTTACTAGCTTGATCAAATTTACACAATCAACTTTAATTTGGATTAAAATTAATTCCAGCAAAATTTTCAAGCTACATTTAAGCGATTAAAATTTAAGCAAAGGCTTTCTTCTGAAGTTGAGACCATTTGATCTAATTTTATTTTGAGTAGTGTATCTGTCAGTTGTAATTCTCTTTTTTTGAGATTTGAGTGATATTTCAAAGCTCGTGGAGCTCATTTTTTAAATTTAATAGGTTCTAGAAGATTGTTATGTTTCTTTACTACCACTCGCCCCATTTTGTAAGCGTAAATTTTTAGCAAACAATTTTAGTCATATTAAAATGCTTGGTTCATAGTTCCGGTTGTTTAAAAAAACTGGTCACTTGTTTTGATGTTCAACCACCAGATACGATGATTTCTTGTAGTTGTACAAATATTTCAAATGTCTGGCCAAACGATAGAAAGATTGTAAGTTAATTTCCTTGGGAAAAGTTTACTAGAACCAAAAGAAACAAATAATTTTTGTGCTTGCTCAAATGATTTCCAGCGTCTCATTAGAATTGTTAGTGTGTCAATCAATGCAGTCTCTTGCAAGAAAAATCGATATACAAAAACAACCTTGTGTTTGGCTTTGTGTGCCTTATTCAAAACTTATTTTCAGCTGTCCTAGTGTCGCTCCCGAGAGAATTCTTTTATCCTACCGAGTTTTGAGTGGCAAAACAAAATTTTTGGCGCCTATTTTTTTTTCCTGACCTCACTTGTCCACACATATAGTGATGCAGTGAAATATTACTAAATTCAGTATAATTTTAAATTTATTAAATATAGCCAAATTTAACATTTTGTAAAGTTACTTTACAAAAGTACATTTTTAAATAATTAATAATTTTCCTAGGGGTTGGACTACCTGCTAGGCACGTCCCCAGGTGGCGGATAGGGGAATGACCTTCCAAATGATCGTAAGTGATGCAAGGCCAACACCGAAATATGAGCTCGTGGCGTTAAACCGCCACTGTTAGCTCTAGAGAATAAGGTGTCGCGGACCAGTCCACGTGGGGCCTCGTACCTAACGAGGACAGGGATGGCAACCCTGCGTCCCCCTTGCTGGAAGTACACCTTGCTTATACTAGTCTTGGGTGACTTCCCTCACTTTAACTCTTTTCTGTCGGAGCACCCTCGTTCCAACTCTTGTTCTCTTCAGGCTCCCAGTGAAAGCTGAGAGACCTCTTCCTTTTCTCTTTACTCTTCCCAGGCATGCGCTGTCATAAGCGTACACGGGTGAGGCTAGCCCGGGATGTCCTAGCTGGGGGCGGTTGAGCGCTAGTCGTCTCCTAATACCGCAACCGCGAACTGTACCTCAGAGACTCTAGCTAGGGAACGTCGTACAGGTAGCGGCCGGTGGCCTTGGCTTAATTGCCTGGGCTGCGAAAAAGGTAACCTCTATAAAAAAATCCCCCAATCCCAAGGTCGTTTTGTAGTTTTATGTGCCGAACGGATTGCGCGAAGGGAAGCCTAAGCGTGGCCAGGGGGAAGCCTGGTCGTTAGCGCTAAAACGCCTGTCGAGAAACGGGCGCCTCTTCACAGTATCAAGCCCTGCTATAGTATGGGTGCACTGCTATAGTTGAGGGTAGACAGCGTTGTCAAGCTGCCGAAAGAGGCAAGCAGGAAAAGGAGTCCGCATGGTCCCGGTTTCTGCTCCTGGAGAGGAAAGATGATGATTTTGTTAAAGTTAGCCCGTTTCTAATATCTAAAACTTTATTTGGACTTGTTGGTGATGTAAATAGTATCAAAAAGGTTAAAGGTAAAATACTAATTGAATGTAGATCAGGACCACAATCTAATAGGCTACTACAAATCAAAAGATTTGCCGAAATGAATGTTGAGGTAACCCCTCATCCAACCCTAAATATATGCAAAGGAGTCGTATACTGTCCCGACTTATTGAACTGCTCTCTCGAGGAAATTAAAGATGGCCTTAGCCATGAGTTAGTTACAGAGGTGAAAACGATAAGAGTTGAGAGGGAGGGTACATGGGTAGATTCTCCAAACCACACACTCACCTTTAAGAGAGAAACCTTGCCCAAATTTATTAAAGCAGCTATATACCCTTTAAAGGTCAGACCATACATTCCAGCACCACTCCGGTGTTTTAACTGTCAACAGTTTGGGCACTCGGCGATCCACTGTAAAAATGTAAAGCTATGCGTATGCGGAAAACCAACTCACGAAGGCACTGCATGTCAAGACCCAAAAGAGTGCCCTAATTGCAAAGGGGAACACTCAGCGGTACGGAAAGGATGTCCTTCATACAAAAAAGAATTTAAAATTAAGGAGGTCATGGTATTACATAAGGTACCGTACTTCCAAGCAAAACAAATGGAGGGATCGACAGTCACCAGTCACGCATCCTTTGCTGAAGTGGCTGCATCTTCCAATCATGGTACAGCGTTAAAAGATCTAATTCCTGAAATCAGAAAGATAATTAAAGAAGAAGTCTCGGTATTTGCGAGAAACAAAATCGGTCCAACACCTCACATCGCTCAAAACGCAGAAATAGTTGTCGCACTAAAGAAAATTATAAGAGAAGAGTTCAGCTTTATGCAAAGAACTTCATCTGCAATATCTAACCGGACCGAATTAGAAGCTATGGAAGATGAATCCCGAGGCGAAAAAAGAAAGTCAAGTGCCAGCTGTTCATCGCCATCAGGGGATAGCGAGGAGATGAACCTAAATCCGGAGTTCATTCGCCCATTTGCTCGTAAAGAGAAAAAAAAGGTCGGAAGACTAAGAAGCAAAAATAGGAAAAATAGCGCTAGCCGGCCCATCAGCAGCGCAACGTCTAAGTGATAGCCTATCTGTGATATTTATGAAATTTGTCATAACTCCAAATCTGTGATATTTTACTTGTCTTATTGTCCATTTAAACGTATATATGTCCTTTGTCACATAGTATTTATTTATATCTATATTTATATATACACAAAATATTTATTTGTTTATTTCTTATTCATGTATAACGAAATCAATCTCATGTCTATCTACACTCCCCAATCCAAATTAGATTACTCAACTTCATCCATTGTAAATAGCACCCACTAACCATGGCAAAAATAATACAATGGAATTGCAACGGAAGTAAAAAAAGCTTAGAGGAATTGAAGATCTTAATTGGGGAATATGAGCCATTTGCCATCTGCTTGCAAGAAACCCATCTTCGGGAAGGCAGTACGTTTCAATTAAGAAACTTTAATTGCGTTAGATACGATGAACCATGCGGTAGCAAAGCAAAAGGAGGAGTCGCAATTTTATCTACAACTAACTGCGTATACAAAGCGGTAGACTTAAAAACAAGACTACAAGCAGTAGCGATATCTTTAGACTCCCCGGTAAAAATAGCACTATGTAACGTATATTTATCAGAAGATAATTGGAAAACCGAAGATCTCGAAAACCTTACAGCACAACTACCAACCCCGCGATATCTTTAGACTCCCCGGTAGAAATAGCACTATGTAACGTATATTTACCAGAAGATAACTGGAAAATCGAAGATCTCGAAAACCTTACAGCACAACTACCAACCCCATACACACTAATGGGAGACTTTAATACTCACAGTCCAGTGTGGGGGTCTACAAAGCTTGATATTCGGGGAAAGAAAATAGAAGAGTTTCTGGAAAGAAACAATATGGTTATCCTAAACAACACCAAACCCACTTTCTTCAACTAAAGATCTAACTCTTTCTCTGCTATTGATCTCACCATAGCCTCTCCACAACTGGCTTTGGAATATACATGGGACCAGATACCAGACCTCCATGGAAGTGATCACTTCCCAATTATAATATTTAAGGACATAAGAGTTGCAAAACCTAACATAAAAAGTAAATTGCTGCTAAAACATGCAAACTGGGAAGAATATAAAGATAACATCTCACATATAAACAGAGACGAAGTGATTTAGGTAATGGTTGTTAGTTTCTCAAATGATATAGCCCACGCAGCAAAGAAATCTATACCAAGTTCAAAGGGGAAGCTAAAAAGACCACCTGTACCATGGTGGAACCAAGACGTAGCTAATGCTATAAAAAACAGAAAAAGAGCTCTAAATATCTTCTCACGAAACCCTACAGTAACAAACCTGATTACCTTCAAAAGATCGAGAGCAATAGCAAGAAGACTAATATTGGACTCCAAAAGAAAATCATGGTAGAGGTACGTATCAGAACTTACCCCAAAAGTACCATGCACCGAAATCGAAAATCTTACTCAACCCGGGACAATATTTTGTTTCTCTCAAACACCATTCAGGAGACTTTCACTAACAGGGGACATTGAACAGCAGTTTTCTTCGACTTAGAGAAAGCATATGACATGGTGTGGAAACCGGGAGTCCTAGAAAAGATACATGAATGGGGAATCAAAGGAAACATGGCATCATTAATCAAATCCTTCCTAACGGACAGAAGTTTTTATGTTAAAGTAGGCGATCATATATCTACAAAACGTATGCTAGAAAACGGCATCCCCCAACGTTCCCCCCTAAGTGTCACGCTATTCATTATTTCAATAAATGAGCTAATATCCGGCTTAGATGCTTCAATCGGACGATGTATCTACGTAGATGACATTGTGATTTTTACCTCATCCACAGGAAATACCTCACATAACGCAAATATGCAGCATGCCGTTAATTCAATACATCAACAAGCAGATGCTAAGGGGTTTCGTATCTCTTCCACAAAAACCGTATGCATGCATTTTTGCAAATTAAGGAGTCCTCACCATCAACCCCGTCTATACCTTAAACACAGCAAGATACGATGCGTGCCATCCTATAAGTTTCTAGGAGTAATCTTTGACTCGACTTTAACATGGAAGCAGCACATAAATTCAATAATCACAAAAGTTAAAAAACACCTTAATGTAGTTAAATGCATATCAAACTCTAAGTGGGGCGCCGACAGAGAAATATTAATAAGACTCTACAAGACATTGATCCAACCTACTATCGACTACGGATCTATAGCGTATGGAGCAGCATCTAGGTCGCACCTCAAACCCTTAGACGCTTTACAAAACTTATGCCTACACTACGCAATAGGTGCATTTGTTACAAGTCCCTCGAGCAGTGTGTCAGGTTGCGTTGACGCACCTTGTATGTAGGATGTTATAATGACGTGTATGACGTGTTTTGAGTGCGAGTGTATTGAGTTCGAGCGAAAAAAAAAATTTTTTTTTTGTGTATGCATAATGTATGTGGGTGGATGTTACGCCACTGGAAATTTAGGAGAAATACAATTCAGTATGTAGATACGTGTATTTGAATATTATAGAGACATTGGTGTTGGAATAATTAGATTCTGATGAATGTAAATGTGAAAAGAAATTTGTCGATGGGACGATAATGGTTGCTACTGTGTCGCTACTGTTTTGCTGCTGTAAGGAATGGAATGTTTGAGGATAAATGAGTAATCTTTGCCAGAAGATGTGAGTGTATAAGTGTAGAATGTTTTAGAAAATATGTAGAGAAAGATTGGGTATGTTTAAGTGTTAATTTCCGAAGGTTTTTGTAATGTTGTGCAATTGTTTTGAGAATATATGTATGTATATGGGATTTGAGACCTTAGACGGTACTTATTTTTGCAAATGTTGCGGAAGCAGATCGAGCGCAGGTTGAAGATAAATGTTGAAAGTTGTGTAATGGACCAGAGTGGCTACTGAATGAATGTGGTGAGGAGAAATAGTTTCTTTATGAAGTAATTGTAAAATTTGTAAGTAAGAACAAATATGGCGATGTATTGTAGTTATGAGCGTGGTTGTACAGATGGTAGTAGCTATTGGAACTATGAAATTTTGAATGAATACTATTGGAGAATATAGCGCGGAAGGAAGACATGTTTAAAGATGGATGACTGAAGTTATAAATAGGAAAGTCAGAGATTGACGAGTTAGTTAGGGGGTTAGCTTTGGCCTTTGGTGAGAGACGCGCGCGAGGTGATGGGTTAAATTAGAATGGGTTGAGTCGGAGTTATATTTGTGAATAATAGTGTTTAAACAACTGCGTTACCCGAAAGGAGATGAATCGTATAAGACATTCATAAATAGAACAATTAATTAAATTGAGATTGAAGATAAAATTAGTTTGTTTATTTTCAAGAAAGTAAAAAGTGCATAAGCAGATTTATAAAAAGTTAACAGTTATTATGTTAGTGTTAAGTGCAGCGCGTGTTCTTGTACCGATATTGAGTTAAAATTATTTATGGGACCACCTTTAAGTAAACGAAAATTTATGTAATAAATTAAGCCAATGTTGAGGTAAATTTTATGTGACATTAAAAGTTTATTTGTATAAGGAAGGACTAAACTTTCCTAAAGGTTGCTAGAAATTTTATTAGGCAACCAAACGTGTACAGACTATTACGTGTTATTGGACTATTTGTGAGTACAGAAAGGAATAAGTGTTTGTGAAATTGTGAAGCACTGGTTATGTGGCTTCATGCAATTTAAGGAATACAAATGGACTACAAATAATTGATTTACGGGAAGAAAGAAGAAAGAAAAGCGTAGGATTAATGGACGATTTTAAGTAAGGTTTTTATTTAAGTACTTTGAAAATTTAGTAAAGCACGATTATCTTTTTGTTTAGTTCATTTGTGTAATGTTGAGTAAATATTAATTAGTTTAGAAGCGAAAAGATAATCGTTCTCGAGTTATATGGTTTTGAATGGTTGTTTTAGTATTAAGAATTTTGCCGAAATTGGTAGTGACGTGTGGTTTTGATTTTCAACCACGTTGTTGTGGTATATGTAAATATATTTGTGTTTGTTTCTTTGTCATTTGTTTATCATTTTATGCAGGCCAATATATATATATTTATCGTTAAATTTTTTTATTCTGTTTATTTAGCCAGGTATGAGACATATTTGTGACGATTACTTAATTGGTGACCTAGTAGTTTTTGACAAGTTAAAATGTAAACTTTGCATGTTTTGGGTTTTTAAGATTAATGAACAACCTGAAAAGTTATATTTGCCAGGTTGATTGCAAAAATTTTCATGTTAGTTTCATTAGCGCAATGCACTAGTGACGGATCAGCTGTTAATTAGAATTTCATTAAGTATAATAAAAAGTTGGAGCTTTGAAACCTTAAATATTTACGAATGTCAAATACGATTCAGAAGTTTTATAAAAAGTAAATTAAATTTAAAAGATATCGTTCATGTTAAGAATTTTAAAAATTAATTACCGTTCATTGAATGAATTTGAGTGATAAATTTTATTTTAGAAGTTTTGGTATACGAGGTGTATTCAAAAAGTTTTTAATAACCTGGGTAGTACTAAATATATTTGAGTTTGAGTTGAATTGTTTTGGACGAGTGTTTGTTTTAGAACCCTCGTGTACGAGTTTACTGAGTAAGCACAATCCTACTTTCCACAATCAAGTAGGGTTAATTAACATCCAGCTTAAGACAATTATTTTAGCGAAGTTTCGATTGTGGTGGCGCCTAGAGGCATATTTTCCCGGACTGAGCTGTTTGGATATCGGTGTAAGGTGTTTGAGCATATTAATCATTCATTTTACTTATTATTTCGACCACGCCCATCTCCCTGTTAGCTGGCTTGGCAACCCGCTTACATTAGTAAGCATGCACGACGCCTAGTGCGGTTTGGACGTGTAACAAGTGTAAGAGCAGAAGCAGGCAAAAACTAGAAGAACTTGGCAATTTCTAAAATATGCGGCCAAAATCCGTGATGCACCTCACCACTACAATAAAGCTGTCCTATTTAAAGAGGAACCAATTACAGAAAAAAGATTTAACCTTCCTGTAATCTGCAGACTTAAAGAAGAACTTCGCAAAATACATCTGGACGATATAAACGCAATAAATGAAACACTACTGAAAAGTAAAATTTGGCAAATATGGGAAGAAGAATGGAACAGCGAAAACAAGCTGCTGAAGAAACATATTTCTACGCCGCAAATGAGAAAAGCGTATCCAAATCTAAAAAGAAAAGAGAGCATCATAATGACCAGATTGAGGATAGGACACACTGCAATAACTCATGCATACTTACTAACGAAAAGTGAGAGACCACTTTGCGACCACTGTTCTCAAATACTCACCGTAGTACACATGTTTGAAGACTGTATACAACTTCAGCCAATAAGAACCCGACTAATGGTAAATAATGGAATTAGCCAAGCCCTAAAACCAGAAACAGAAAAAATTAGAAATGTGCTAAAATTCTTGAAAGAAATACATCTATTAAATAAAATCTAAATGTACTTACCAAAAATGCTAATAAGAGAGACATGGCTAGTAACTTAACAGTTGACGCAAACAAATTCTATTATGAATAATTTATTTATATTTAGGGCTCAACCGGTTATATTACCTTATTAAAATTTATTGAAATATTACATTAAACGATGAAAAACGGGCGGCTATGGATGATAAGCACGGATTGTCTACATTTTTCCGGATTCGGAGGTTTTTTATGGGTCACGAATTCGTTACAGTCCTTTCGATGCAAAGTTTACTTACGCACCTTGTACAATGCGAATAACTATTATTACTTTCAAAAAATTTCGGTAATGAGTTACAGAATTAATGTAATTAACCAGTGTTTTTGTGTATTGTATTAAATTAAAAAAAAATTCAAGGTCATTAAACTTGATTGTATGTAAATCCAGAACATGAATTCACATTTATTTCATAATAATAACTTTCAATGTCGGAAATTAAATGAAATTGTTAATGTTATGGTATGTGAATTTATTGCTATTGTTTATTTTTCACTTAATTGAGGTTCATGGCTATAAACAAATTTACTGGTGCATATCAATTTTAAATTTTTTAAATTTATAACTAAAGTCTGTCCAGAAACGAAGCGAAGGAATAAATTAAAATAGTTCATTAATTTTACATATAAGCGGTACACGATTTTGTATTAAGTACTTAATAGATTTCTTAAACTAGTTTTAGGATGTACCGTTTCCATACTATAGCGTTACAAGGTAAGTTATTTATCAATAGCTGCTAATCCTTTAACAATGGAACGTACCTGGATTTTGCAGGCAAACACACGACGATTGCAATGTTTTATTGAAAACTACGTCTCCCCTAATTATATCATTAACAACACATTAAAATCTGTTAAGGGCGATTCCAAATACAGTAGATTCTGTCTAGTTCAATTATTAGTAATTAATTAAAATATTAAAAATGTGATTGATAATGGTATTAGCAATTTGTGATATATATGGAATTGACAACTCAAACAATCAATAATTACCTAATCAACCACGTAATTCTTTTAATCTGAAAACAGAAAAATTATATTACAAATAAACAATACCCTCGTTCTTTCCCAATTTTTAATTATTATTAATTAATTTCATTATGACATATCTAATCAATATTACTTCAGTTTTATAAATTTTGATTCATAAGACAACTCAACGCCACTGGAATCTGCCAAACATGTTGATTTATTCCTTCGTCTCGTTTCTGGACAGATTATAGTAAGTTGTGGCGAATTATGAAGAGCATAAACTAATTAATAACGTTGTAGTTTCAAACAATGGTAATGCATTTGCAGGTGTGATTTGAAAATGAACTCTGAAGGGAACTATTGGATTAGTACGTTCACACTCGGAACACATGTAATATTATTATAATATATAACAAAAATTATAATTATTAAAATCAGCTAAATTTACCTCGCGATTTTCATTAACGTGAAATTATCGAATTGCTTAATCTAACTTTTGTCGATTACATGCAGATATTTAATTGATTTTTTTTTCATTTTTGAAGTGTTGTTATGGAAGCTTGAAGCTTGGGAGCAGAGATAAAAGATAACATAATGTAATTATATACAATGTTACCAAATTTCTCTTGTAAATGCTTTAAATGTTGGTGTTATGATGTTATATAAACAGTTTAAAATAACGAAATTCTAATTACAAATCTTACGTTTATTATTAAATATTTACGTTGCTATTTTTAAAAATTGCGCGTCTAAAAAAAATTTTTTTTTTCAAAAAAGATAGCCCAGTCGCTTATTAATAAAAGTTATTGTGTTGAGTTGTGCTAAAGGTGTGCTATGTTGTGCCGTACAAAATTTGTTTGTAGCTTTTAAAACTTGCGCATTTAATGAAATCATTTATAAAAAAATAGCCCAGTGATTTTTTTCCATAACAATTATTTTTTATTAATAATAATTTTTAATTACATATTTACCTTTGAACTTATTCGTTCATAACAAAAACTTATAATAATTATTTTTTTAAGTTGAACTTTTAAATAAAAGGTTTCTCATATAGTGCCTTAGATTTATAATTTTTAAAAATTGTGCATTTTAAGAAAAAATCATTTTTTTCAAAACAGATAGCCCAGTCGCGTATTAAAAAAATTATTGTGCTGAGTTGTACTATGTTGTGCATTACAAATTTTTTTTTTATAAATTTTTTTAAAATTGCATTTAAAGAAAAAATCATTTTTAAAAGATAGTCCAGTTACTTTTTTTAAATAAAATAATTATTGTGTTAAAATAAACGGTTCTCTATATACTAACTTAAAAATTTTTGTATGATTTTTAAAAATTGTGCATTTTAAGAAAAAAGTCATTTTTTCAAAAGACAACCCAGTTGCTTATTAAAAAAATATTGTACTGAGTTGTGCTAAAGATGTGCTATATTGCGCCGTCTAGAATTTTTTACAAATTTTTAAAAATGTGCATATAATGAAACAATCATTTTTAAAAGATAGCCCAGTCATTTTTTTCAATAAAATAATTATTGCGTTAAGTTTAACGAAACGGTTACCCTACAGATTTTTTATAACTTTTAAAAATTATTGCAAAAATCATCTTTTCAAAAAAGACAATCTAGTCGCTTATTTAAAAAAATGTTGTGCTGAGTTGTGCTAAAGGCGTACTATGTTGTGCCGTACCGAACTTTTTTATAAATTTTTAAAAAATGTACAATTAATGAAAAAATCATTTAGCACAGTAATTTTTTTATAAATAATTGATGTTGAACTATACGGTTCCCTATATAGTACCTTACATAGTTTTCTATGATTTTTAAAAATTGTGCATTTGAGAAAAAATCATTTTTTCAAAAAAGATATGAGTCGCTAACTACAAAAAATTATTGTACTAAGTTGTGCTAAAGGCGTGCTTATAGTGCCGTACAGAATTTTTTATAAATTTATAAACATGTGCATTTAATGAAAAAATCATTTTTAAAAGATAGTCCAGTGAATTTTTTTTAATAAAATAATTATTGTGTTAAGTTGAACTAAACGGTTCCCTATATAGAAACTTCCAAATTTTTTTATAACTTTTAAAAAATGTGCATTATAAGAAAAAATAATTCTTTCAAAAAAGACAGCCCAGTCGCTTATTAAACAAAATAAATGTGCTGAGTTCATTTTTTTAATAAAATAATTATTGTGTTAAGTTGAAATAAAGGTCCCCAGTGTAATGCCTTACAGATCTTTTATAATTTTAAAAATTGTGCATTTTAAGAAATATTAGTTTTAAAAAACAGCCGTCACTTTTTTCAATAAAATAATTATTGCGTTAAGTTGAACTAACATGTTCCCTATGTAGTGCCTTACAGATTTCTTGATAATTTTTAAAAATTGTGCATTTTATGAAAAAAATCATTTTTTTCATTTTTCATTTATTTAAAAAAAATTGATATTGTGCTGAGTTGTGCTAAAGTGTGCTATGTTGTGCCGTACCGAATTTTTTGATTTTAAAAAATTCCACATTTGTTTTCAATAAAATAATTATTAAGATGACGTGTGCTATGTAGTGCCGTACAGATATTTTTGTTTTGGTACATTTTATGAAAAAAAGTATTTCCAAAAAAGCCATTTTTTCCAAAAAATAATTATTGTGCTTAGTTGCACTAAAGGTGTGCTATGTTGTGCAGTACAGATTTTTTTATAATTCTTAAAAATTATGCTTTGTATGAAAAATCTTTTTTTCAAAAAAGCTCGCCCATTTTTTGTTATCAGAAAAATTATTACTGAGCTGAGTTGTGGCAAAGGTATGTTAATGTTATGCCATACAATTTTTTTTAATTATTTTCAAGTGTCCTAGTATAGCTCTCGAGAGAATTTTTTGTACCCTACCGAGTCAGCATACGGAAATCGTTGGATTGGCCGGGGTAGACCTCCCCGGACTTAAATCTCCTTGATTTTTTCCTATGGGGCCATTTGAAGTCCTTGGTGTACGCTACTCCATTGGAAAACGTAGAAGACTTAAGAAATCGAATCATTGCGAGAGAGTTCGCCAGTCAATGAGGAGAAGGTTGGATTCTTGCATCCGAGCTCGAGGTGGCCACTTTGAACAGTTTTTGTAATTTTTGGTTGGTAAAATTTTTGGTTTGATGAAATATTTGTTTTTGCCCTTGAATGAAACCCTTGATTTTTAAAACTTTTTTTCTGTAATAAATGGACATGCACTAAAATGTGTTTGTTACTCAAAAACGGTACGTCGTACGATAAAGTCAAGAGAGCTTTTTTCTTCACAATTGAACAAAGAATTAAACAATATTTTTTATTTTTAGAGAAATCAGCGGCATCCTACTTTTTTCTTGAAAAATAGCCTGTGACGTGCCAATACGCGCGCCAATGGTACGACTGAAACATCGTGTTGTATTGCAAAGTATGCGTCTTCTACAGCTATTGACACGCGTAAAATTTCATTATGATATCTCAAGCTGTTTTGGAAAAATCTAATTTTGACTGTTTTTAAATTAAACTTCAACACGCTGTAGATCGGTAACGAAGCGTTTGCGAACCTATGTTTATAGGAACTTTATTGTATAACATGACCTGGGCAATCACCCCCTTTAATATTGCCGCATCTTTTTTAAACACCCTGTATATATATATATATATATATATATATATATATATATATATATATATATATATGGTCATGGCATATTCACTTTTCTGTGACCGCCAGTATAAAGTACTTAAGGGTTTTTCCCAATCATTAATATAAAATAATTATTTTCTGAATTTGTCAATTATGTAATCAACAATAACATCCTTTCACTTTTCAAATACCTCTAACGTGTTTGGAAAAGTCCCTAATTAGTTAATTACGTAAAAGGTGAGTGGTGTTTGAAATACAAAAGCGATGTTTTAAGTTTTGTAATTAGAACGAATTTTATAAAAACCTGTATAGTATCTTAATCAAATTCATAAACAGAACTTACGATGTTGCCTGTAGTAAAACAATTGAAGATTTTTGATGATTGAATCCCAATAAGGTAAGGAGCATGTCAAAACGTATAAAATGAGGATGATAAGATTACTGTATATGAACGTTATAAGCTTATTTAGACGGGTGCCGTTTTTAAATTTACTATCACCTTTGTTCCGAGAATTATAACGAATAGCAAAAACCTTTACTGTTTGTTTTAGTTGTCAATGTCTACATCTTGTTTCAATATCCTCTAGATGCAAACGCTTCAAAAATATCTGTTTGGCTTAACTTACAGCTTGCAAAAAAAATCTTGCAATTCGAAAATACTGCTTTGATTCAAGTTACAGCCTGAAAAGGGCAACTTTCATTACAAAAATGCTGGCTAAGTTACAGCATACACAAGGTGTTGTATTAAAAAAGAACAGAAATTTTACAATTAGCCAAAGTTGGCAACACTGTAACGCGATTCAGGCTTTTTAAATTGGCTCCTATGAAAGTTGGTTTTACAAACACTAACATAAAACAAACACAAACGCAATCACAAACACAAGCACAAAGACAAAGACAGGAACAGGGACAGGGTCAAGGTCAAAGACAAAAACAAAGACAAAGACGAAGACGGAGACGGAGACGAAGACGAAAGCGAAGACGAAGACGAAGACGGAGACGAAGACGAAGGCGGAGACGGAGACGAAGACGAAGACGAAGACGAAGTCGAAGACGAAGACGAAGACAAAGACAAAGACAGTGACAACGAAGACAAAGACAAAGACACAAAGACAAAGACAGTGACAAACACAAAGACAAACACAAACACAAACACAGTTGCCAACTTTGGCTGATTGTAAAATTTCTGTTTTTTTTTAATACAACTGTCTATATGCTTAAATCAAGCCAGTATTTTTGTAATTAAAGTTGGAGTTTTCCAAGCTGTAACTTGAATAAAAATAGTATTTTTGAATTAAAAGCTGGTTTTGCAATCTGACAGTTAAATCAAAGCAGTATTTTTGAAATAAAAGTTGATTTTGGCAAGTTGTAAGTTAAATCAAGTTGGTATTTTTTAATTGAAAGTTAGTTTTTGCAAGCTGTGAGTTAAGCCAAACAGATATTTTTTGCATCTAGAGGATATTGAAACAAGATGTAGACATTGTCAGCTAAAAAAAACGCAGTAAAGTTTTTTGCTATTCGTATAATTCTCGGAACAAAGGTTATAATAAATTTAAGAATGGTATCCGTCTTAATAACCTTAAAACATTCAGATAGAGTAATCTGATCATCCTCATTTTATGCGTTTTGACATGCTTCTTACCTGTATTTGGATTCAATCAATCAAAATATTAAATTGTTTTACTATAGACAACATCTTAAATTTATTTCTATATCCTTGACAATTTAAAAATTGAATTGTTATTAAAAATCTGTTTTTACGAATTTGATTAAGATACTACAAGTTTTATAAAATTCTATCTAATTACGAGACTTAAAACATCTCATTTGTATTTCAAATACCACTCATCTTTACGTAATTAACTAATTAGGAGTTTTTCCAAACACGTTAGAGGTATGGATGTTATTGTTGATCCAGAAAATAATTACTTTATATTAATGATTGGGGAAAACCCAATGGAAAATCCACTTTCAAATTTAAAAAGAACGATTTCGTGGCGGTCTTCCATTTTGTCCAGTTTTACATTAATTCACATCCTGTTAAGATTCATTCTTACATTTTACCCATATTTAATACACTTTTCATTAACATTATTTAGTCCCGATGAAGAAATAATATGATTTCGACTATAATAATGGAATTTAAAATTTTATAATATTATCAGTCCGTTTTAGACCCTATACCCAAATTTCTTCCTTATATTAATGTGTGTGTGTGTATATATTGTTAGAAATCAGATGTGTTATTGACTTTACAGTAAATAAACAATATAACAATTTTTACTAGGGTAAGCACAATTATTGTATTTTCGTTATTGTGTAATTTCTGTTAGCTAGATTTTATGTGTCCAGGAAATCAGATGTTTTATTGCCTTTACACTTTTTACTAGGACAAGCACTTTTATTGTATTTTCGTATTGACTTATTTAATCGCACACTAATTAATTCTAGGAAACGTTTAACTTTTGTTCGCATCAGCTGTTTTATTTTTTTAAAATAAAACTACTGCTTTTAATGGGTCAATGTAACCCCACAGATATTTCAGAAATATTGTTATCAACTACGAAATGTTTATTCTGTAGATGTATGTAATTCCATAAATATGTCAGAATTTTCTAACTAAGAAATGCTGACTTTGTAGGTTTATGAGAGCCGCTACCGGTCAAGGAAAACGTTGCGGTTGACTACGCCTAATTTTGGCATATATTTAGAAATAAAAGAGGATGATGGATGATTTTCAGCTGCTCGGATATATTGCCGTCCTCTCATTTCTTTTGTACTCGAATAAATCGCACGTGTAGTGAATCTGATGTTTAGTTTTTTTTTTATTACCTTTAATTGTAAAATTTCTAACAATATATATATATATATATATATATATATATATATATATATATATATAATTGTTTACAAAAAATGGTTGGATTATCTTCACTCACATTATTGCGGACAGCTTATTGTACAATTTAAAAAAAAACTATACGGCATAATACAGCACACTTTGCGCAATAATTATTTCTTTGATAACAAAAATCCGGCACTTGAAAATATTATTTTGTACAAATTATGCAAATTTTCAAAAAAAGAGGATGATGCATGATTTCAGTGCTCGATAATTGCCGTCCTCTCATTTCTTTTGTACTCGAATAATGGACGTGTAATGAATCTGAGTTTAGTTTTTTTATTACCTTTAATTGTAAAATTTCAATAACAATTATATATATATATATATATATATATAATTGTTTAAAAATGGTTGGATTATCTTCACTCACATTATTGCGGACAGCTTATTGTACAATTTAAAAAAAACTATACGGCACAACTTAGCACAATAATTATTTCTTTGATAACAAAAAATGACCGGACCATCTTTGAAAAATATTATTTTGTACACAATATGCACAATTTTCCAAAAATAAAAATTAGACAGCATGACGTAGCACAACTTGGCATAACACTTTTTTTCTGTCAACGGAAAATAACTGGACCATCTTCTTTGAAAAAAATATTTTCCATAAGTACAGTTTTCCAAAATAAAAAACTACATGCACAACGTAGCACACCTCGAGTAGAACTCAGAGCAGTATTCATGTTTTTGATAACACTCAAAAATAGTTTATTTTATAATACGCACCAGACTACAGTTTGACCGCGGCAGAGCTATGGCTGAGTTCGTGCTTAATTTGCGTTCCAAAAAATATTATAAATCTAGAAGAAGTACGTGTGATCGTTACTATAAAGCATTGTAAAGAAAATGTCGAGTGGCTATCAAATAACTTTTGGGTGAGAATCGGAAGAAACAAGAGGGTGCTATATTAACACTGATAAAAATATTTGGATAGTAGGATCGAGTTTCAAACAGGAGTAAAAGATATTGGTGTTCACCAAACTTCTGTTTCTAAAGTTGTGACGCAAGTTGCTGACCCTCGCACTCAGGCGGATGTAATAGAAGCCAAAGAAAGGTGGCAAACAAAGTATAGTTTTCCATGTGCCGTGGGTGTGATCGATTGGACCCACATAAAAATAAAAAAACCATCTCTTCATGGTGATGAATATATTAATCGCAAGGGATATCAATGTTCAAGCCACTTGCAATGCAGATGAGTGGTTTACAAGCGTAGACGCATCATGGCCAGGATCTGTCCATGACTCACGGATATGGAGCAACTCACAAATTTGTAACATTGCAGGGAATAAGTTTCAGAGGTCGTAGGCATTACTTTTAGGAGATGAAGGATACGGCATAGCACCGTGGCTAATGGTGCCCTTTAGAAATCCTAATACTCCGGCAGAGCATGCTTATAACAATTTATTTGCAAATGAGCGTGTAATAATTGAAAGATGTTTTGGGGAACTAAAACAACGACTTCCGATGCTTTAATATAAAGTTCTGGTGTCGATAGAAAAAGTTCCAAAACTTGTTATATGCTGTTTTATGTTACGCAATGTAGCAAAATATTTAAATGATGAGCTCGAGCCCCCATCACAAGATATTCTGGTTCCGTACATGGTAGAAGATGAAGTTGAGAATAATATTAGACAAAGTGGGCAACAGAGGCGATCTGCATTAGCAGAAATCATTCTTGCTCTACCTTGAGGTAAGTAAAAGTCGGAATACAAAACAACACATTTATGATTTTTATTGTTAACATTTTCTCTCATTATGAATTGAAATTTTATGAAATTATGAATAGTAAATTTATGAACAGATTAAAGTGTAATGGTAGTCCTTAGTCCTGTTATAGCTAATTTTATATGGAAATTTGAAACATTAACGTTACAAAATACACCTAAACCTTCAGTTTGGTATAGATATTAGATGACACATTTGTTATTTGGAGACATGGAGAAGAAGCACTGCATGAGTTTGGTTTTATAAATGGTATACATCCAAGTATTCAGTTTACCATGGAAAAAGAAACTAATGGAAGTTTACCATTTCTTGACATATTAATATCTAAAATAATAATTCACTATCTTTTAAGGTTTACAGAAACCGACACAACTGATAGATACCTTCATAAATTATCCAACCACCATCCACGTCAAAAATTAGTGTAATTAAATCTTTAGTAGATCGAGCAAAACGAATTTGTGACCCTGAATTTGAATGATGAATATAAATATTTAAGAAAATCCTTACAAGATAATGGATATTCACTTACAGATATTAATAATGTTATTACACCTTCTAGGCGTAACCTTAAAGAAAAACCAGTTCTTAATGTTGGTACTGCTTTTCTTCCTTTTATAGCTAATGTTACAAATAGAATTGAAAAATCCTAATCAAATATGGCATTAGGACTATTTTTAAACCTACAAGAAAAATTAAAGAACATTTAAGATCACCTAAAGATGTGTCAAACCCTTTATCATCTTCCGGTGTATAAGTTTCTTGTTCATGTGGAAAAGTATACATCGGACACAAAACGTAGCTTTGATACAAGACGCAAAGAAATATGAGATTTTGTATGGGTAACGATGGCCCTTGTACCATCCCTAATAATCAGTATGACATTCAATTGAAATATGAAATTTAAGCACTGCAATGAGATGTGGTTTCAACGTAGACGCATCATGGCCAGGATCTGTCAACCACGAATAATGCGAGCAACTCACAAATTTGGCATTAACATTGCAAGACATAAGTCTTCAGAGGTTCGTAGTTTGCATTCAACTTTTAGGTATGATGAAGGATTTGCGTGTTTCTAGCACCTGAAGCAAATGGTGCCTTTAGAATATCTTAATACTTCCAGAGCATGCTATAATTTAACATAATGTAGTTTGCAAATGAGCGTTGTAATTAATTGAAAGATGTTTTGCTGTGTTTGTAACTAAAGACAAGATATCTTTGTTAGCTTTAACTATATTTAAATGTTCTGGTGTCGATAGAAAAGTTCAAAACTTGTTATATTGCTGTTTTCATGTTACGCAATGATAGCATTAAATTATTGTAAATGATGTTAGCTGGCTTATTGTTAGCCCTCATCAGAGATATTCTGGTTCCGTACATGTTTGAAGATGAAGTTGAGCAATAATAATTAATGACAAAGTTGGTTCATTACAGAGGCGAATCTGCTATTAGCAGAAATCATTTCTAAACTGTTCTACCTTGAGGCTTAATGTTTAATGTTTGAATATCAAATACAACACATTTTATGATTTTAACATTTTAAAACATTTCTACTCACAAGATTACATGTTTTATGAATTTGCAATTGTATAATTTAAATACACCATTATAAAATCCCAATAATTATAAGTATTTTATTATAAATTAATGTTTCCGTTTTCACCATCAACGATAATTGTTTGAAGTAGATTGTTCACTGACATCTGGATTTAGCTCTCTCTTCAGTTTTTCCTCCTTCGTTTCCAAAACTCTCAGTTGTTTCAGCAAAACTAGCCTTTGTAGTTCGGTATTTGAAAGTTGTTTAGTAACGTTTGTTTCATATTTTTCGAGAGGACTAAGTGTATTATGTTTCTTTTTATTAGGTGGATGTATTTCACTAGCAGCATCATCATTTGGGGTACACGTTTCAGAAACAGAAGTTTAATGTCTGCGGATTGTATCTTCATGACTACTGTTTGTTGTACGCCGACAGATAATGCTCTAAATGAAAGTGTAAACTGAAGTAATAAAAAATAAAATATAAAGAATATGGAAGCAATTAGGTAAACTCGGCTTTAACAGAAACATATTCTTTTGGTTCTAGATAAATTTGACTGGCTGTCTTATTTCTATTATTACTTATAAATATTACATTACCTGGAATCTTTGTAAGAACTGGATTTGTGTCGCCTTCGATGATTTCCAACCAAATCTTTTCCCAATCCTGCAGAACGATTTTCTTATTTCCAGTTCTATTAATATCAGTCTTTTTCTTGAGTCTGGATTTCATGTTGTTGATTTTCTTGTACATTTGACTTGTTATTTGTGAACCGAAATTAAGCTCCCATTGTTTTTTCATCGCTTCGACTGCTTTCGATTTTGAAAGTCGGACAGCTGGTGTTTGTGACTTGGACAAAAGTATGGGAAAATCACGTAACATATGCAAGTAGAAGTGAGGCACCTTGTCCGCCATCTTGGATATTGACGTCACAAGGATGCCCCACGTGGGAGACTGTATTTTCCACCCTTATTTTTTAAAGTTTCTTTTCGGAGGTCTTTTTAACCCCTGGATTTTCATCCCTAATTAAGGCCTTTTTGTTACTATTCGCTTACTTGAGGGGGTGTATTTTTCACCCTTATTTTATGGCCGCCCACGTGTGAGCTCGTATTTTCCACGCTTATTTTTGACGACTTCTTTTCGGAGGCCTTTTTCAACCCTTTATGGAATTTTCATCTCTAATTACGGCCTTTTTGTTTTTACTCGCCCACGTGTGAGACCGTGTTTTTTACCCCTATTATTGGCCTTTTTCAACCCTTGATAGAATTTTCAACCCTTTTTGTTTGTATTGAGAGCCTTTTTGACAGCCAAGCCTTTTTGTACTTGCTCACGTGAGAAGCATATTTAGGTCTTGGGTTTGGTCTTGGACTTGAGGTTGGTCTTGGAGCTTGGGGTTGGTCTTGGACTTGGGGTGGGGGGAAGGCTAAGGGTGACGGTTATTTTTGGATAATTATATGCCATTTTTGACCCGGTGATTGGAGGGCTAGCATTCTGATTGGGGTGAAATTTGAAACAAGGAAACCCTAATCTTATAAGACAAGTGTAGGCCTTCGCCCCCTGTCGTTACCCCTGGTTGGAAATGGTATTTGTTTTTGTGGGTTATGACTGGTAATTTGAAGTTGTATTCTAATAAGGAGGTTCTTGTAAGACACGTGTATGAACTTGTGTTAGGGTTTGATCTTGCGTGGGGAATTTGAAAGACAGTAAAATTTAATTATAGAACACTTATTTTTATTGTAAATATCACAATTAAAAAATCCTCAGTGAGTTATAAAAAAAATTACTGACATTCAGATTATTCTCTAATGAAACAAAAATTTTTATTAAGTTAATTAATTACATAACAGTTATTACAATATTGTTTTCTAAACGAATATTAAAACTGATTGCTTTACCTGCATTGAATTGTTGTATATTGTACACCTTAATATTTTTTAAAGAAGCTTGTTGTTACGTATAACTGTAATTAAAAATCTGTACAAGTAAATAAAATAAATAAAAGGTTAAAAGCCTACTTACCAGCTCTGTATTGAAAGAATATTTTTGAGGGACTGATTCACGAGTGGTACCCGTTTTCTGTTAGCCACACTAAAAAACTTTCTGTTTTACGTTTATGAATAATTGATGCAAAACTAGCTATTGATTTCCCCATAATTAATTTTTAGAGTGTAAATATACAAACAACCTAATTATCTTTATCACACTTACTGCAACTCGTATTTACCTTTCCCTTAAAGTAATTAATAACAAAGCGGGTTGAACAAAATATTATATGCTGCACATACACGCGCAAATTGTTTTTTTATAAAAACCTCATTAAAAGTTTGTAATGTAATAATTACGTGTGCAACATACAGTTAAAATTGAACGTGTATTTTCCCATATTATTTTTATTAGAATTTTTAAATTTTTATTACCATGATTGTTATTAAAATTATTACATTTCTATTAATAATAATTTTGATATAAAAAGGAATGCCTAAAATTTACCATTGCATTTTCAATTTTGGTAAAACATAATTTCGTTTTGAGGAAACAACCTTCAAAACAATCAATCAAGCCCGATACATAAGAATGTTTTAATTATATCCATTTAAATATCGAAATAAATAAATTCAAGATGTATCTGAAGATGACTTCTATCAAAAAAAGTTTGTGTCTTTTTAAAAAACCTTAGATTTTTATAAAACAAGACCGAACGTCCTAGTCGTTATTGAAAATGTACCTATGTACAGTATACAGTGCAATAACAAATATAATTCAACTCATTACTTTAAAAATAAATGTGTAATTAAGAACTGGTTGGTATGCATCAAAATGTTATTTGTTAACATGCAATTTAAACACGCGTTGAATAAGCGGTCTCGCTTGCTTATATGTTTTATTTACACAGACTTTTTGAGAATTTTATGCCAAGGGTCCGCGACAAATATACAGCTACGTGGAGCCACGATCAATCTCTATTACAGAAAAACGTTTGTTAGCTCATACACCACTAGATGGCGCCACAAACAAGCTCAAACTTTCAGCCAAGCGGACACGACA
Organism: Vesta saturnalis; assembly: GCA_036346205.1. Classification (NCBI taxonomy): domain Eukaryota; kingdom Metazoa; phylum Arthropoda; class Insecta; order Coleoptera; family Lampyridae; genus Vesta; species Vesta saturnalis. The sequence continues at coordinate 6,052,228 of JARFJB010002120.1, forward strand.
GACGTGAGAGACGAAAGGGACAAGAGAAACGCTGGGGGATGGGAGATACGAAAGCCACGTTTAATTTCCAACGCTTTTGTTTTTTGTATTAAATCCAATAAGATTGATAGAAACGGGCTTCTTAAATATACAAATTATAAACAAACCCGAAAGACCATTCCGAAAACATGATTATTAATAAAAAATTTAAACAAAACTTAGCGTTTAAAAAATATATTTAAAACAATACATCATTTATTTATTTAAATTACCAGTCATAACCTACAAAAACAAATACCATTTCAACCAGGGGTAACGACAGGGGGCGAAGGCCTACACTTGTCTTAAAATGTTAGGGTTTCCTTGTTTCAAATTTCACCCCAATCAGAATGCTAGCCCTCCAATCACCGGGTCAAAAATGTTCCTATAATTATCCAAAAATAACCGTCACCCTTAGCCTTCCCCCCACCCCAAGTCCAAGACCAAACCCAAGACCTAAATACGCTTCTCACGTGAGCAAATACAAAAAGACATGGCTGTCAAAAAGGCTCTTAATACAAACAAAAAGGGTTGAAAATTCTATCAAGGGTTTAAAAAGGCCTCGCCAATAATAGGGGTAAAAAACACGGTCTCACACGTGGGCGAGTAAAAACAAAAAGGCCGTAATTAGGGATGAAAATTCCAGAAAGGGTTGAAAAAGGCCTCCGAAAAGAAGCCGTCAAACATAAGGGTGGAAGATACGGTCTCCCACGTGGGACATCCTTGTGATGTCAAAATCCAAGACAGCGGCCAAGGTGCCTCACTTCTACTTACGCACAAATCCCATTTGGGATTCGCAACTTGTATTACTGCTTTCACTCATTGTACCAACAAATGCACGCTGATTGATTGCTTCGATAATAGACACTGCAGGAATATGCCGAACGCCTCACCTTCTTCTGTTTTAAATAACATCAGACTTCAAATGCTGCATATACGAGATGTTTCCTTACGCTTGAATGTGCGGGCGTAGGTTACGTTTCACGCGAAATACAGGAAAGTGATAAAATTGATATGTTGTGTAGTATTCTGTTACATTTGCGGTCTCCGAGAATTTTTACTTGTAACAACAAACGATTCCTATGAAAATGTAAACTTTCACCATTAACACTCATAATAAAATACTTATCTTTTTTGGGATATACGATTCCTAGTTTCGTATAGGTACAAAATTTACCTGTGCGTAATATATAATGTGTATATGTACTTAGTTTTTAAAGCGTTTAATAATTTCGAATTTCAATGAAATAAAATGTTTCATCGGTCAAAAAATTTAAAATACATGTACATAATAATACATCTGCAATGTCAAAAAAAGTAATGAATAAATTCAATATGTTCCTTGAATTAAATTTTATAGAAAGTTGCAAGGCATATATTACTATAATTTTCATGTTGAGTCATTTATTTTTGAGGTGTTCAGTTTTTCTTTCAAAATGAAAATTGAAAACGAATCTTTCGCCAGCGACATTTCGCCAAATTCAGCCCACTAGAAGCAATTTTGTTAAGTTAAGCTTTTCATATTTTGAAATGTAAGTTTTTTGATCTGTAATAGCCTGAAAATTTTATATTATTAAAATATAACTAAAAGTTCCTACTCTCGAAATCAATAAGAAAAATTATAGGTTGCCGTTTAAAAAATGGCAATGACGTCATAACTTTAAAAATAAATGACAAACATAAAAATGGTTGTAGTAGATGCTCTGTAATTTAAAACAAAATTTTTTCCCAAAATTGATTTTCAACGAAATTACTGAATTTATCAGTGTTTGAAATAAAAACTTCATATGGGATAATGTGACTTTCTTATACTAATAATTGTTGTAATATACAAGTACTAGTGGAGTAGTAGTAATGGTAATAGGGGGGTATGAGTCGTGAAACCGCACGATCTATAATAAAGCTGGTAATCCATGTGTAATATACAAAACATTTCGAATAAATTGGCTATGGTCGGGCAGGCGAGACGCGAGAGGTGTCATGACTCATCTTTTAGTAAAGCATGGTTTAAGATTTTAAAAACGTATGTCGTTATTGGTTCATATAGTTAGTAATTTTGAATACCAGCAAAACATCGTCAATGTTCTAGGTTATTTTCAAATTTAAGCTGTGCTGTCAAATTTAAATAAAATTATTGTTCGAATATCTCGGATTTAGCATCCTAAAGGTCTTAAAATCCCCATCCACTCGTATAAAGTCGAATTTCGTTTAACGTCTGTTTGTACTTATTCTAGCATATAAAGTCCACCTAGTGTGGGTAGTCATATGATAAAAATATATTGTACAGGGTGGCCAACTAAGAATGCGAGGTACTGTATCTGGGAAACTATCCATCGTAGATTAGACCACGGAATAAAAAATAAATGGCTAAAATTATTTCAAATAATCCAAATAAACGTATCATTGAGTTTATCCGCCCATTTCTGGACACGGTGTATACCTACCTATAAAAAGTAAATTAGTAGATAATAAACACCTATTTTCATTAAACATCTATTGTACTAACTGATGAAGTATTTAAAATACTAGAGGAACATAAATGATACCTACAATATAAATGAAATATTTAAATTTTGCTGTTTTCTTTTGTGCTAAACACAGAATTTGACAAAAACCACACAGAGGGATGTAAACAAAACAATGTGTTAGGTGCTCCATAACAACTAAATTTGGGACATAATAAGAATAATATGTTATGAAATTTTATATGCATATGTTATTTATTATTCCTTCAACAATGAAGTTTTTCTTAATTATGAGGTAATTTTACAATTTGGCCCAACATGTGTTTGAAATAAAATCGCGAAGTTTGGGGCGCATTATATTCTCGAAAAACTCGTCATCCCGCAGAATTTTTGACACGAACCCTTTGGGGTCCAGAGAACAAAATAACAAAAGTCACGTTTGGTAATGTGTAGCTGTCCCTGCACTTGGTAGAAGTAGTTGTGATTTGTTTTCAAGTGCATTTCTTCATTTTCCAGAATAACATAAGGAAGTTTTCGATCGACTCTTTTGGTGTTAATGTTCTGCAACTGTAGGGGCATTTAATTTCAATGAGACCTTGCGTTCCGATAAGGCCGTCTGGAGTAGCTCCAAGATAATTTTCTTCTTCGTCGATGTAAAATCCACACGGTTCAATGGACGTTTCTAGATATTCTGAAATATCATTTATTGCTATACGTTCGTTTTCAATTCCGTAAGCTGTACTCTGTGACGAAAACGATGTAAGAAGAGCTTTAGCTGTTTTAACTGGATCTGTTGTTGCCCGTAAATTTTGCCAAACATAGAAGCGGTAATCCTTTTCCTTCTTTCTTGAAACCAAAGTGCCGATTCTCTTTGATCTTTGGTATTTTCTGCAATTTGCAGAATTTCGTCTTTATTTTTTTTAATTGAGCTTAAAAGGATATTTTTTTCGTCTTGAAAATTCTTCCTCGGCCAAAATTTCCTCAACGGCGCCGTAATCTTCGTCAGCTTGAGCCGCAGGTTGGCGTGTATATTTTCTTTTTTTTTTTTTGAATTCAACTGTCTTCTACATTTGATCTTGTTTTTTGTAGAGATAAACCGTTTAGTATGGGTTCCTGGACTTTTCTGGGTTATTGCTTTGTGGATTATAGATTGGAATTCGGCGCCCCCTATTGAACGCAATGCTTGCCGCTTGACATCTCATTCTATATCCTCCTTTTTTGGAAAAATCTATTCTCTTTCCTCCAATAAATTTTGCAAGTACACTGTTATAGGATTCAGCAGTATTCGTTGTCATATTTTTTATTAAACTTCTGCTATTGTATATTAGTCTGTTTGCCAGTGAAATTATGTCATTACATAATCCACACTGTTTCATAGCCAAAATAAGATTTTTTTCATTAGGCTTGTTTCCTTTACAATAATAGCTTTCACATTTTAGATGTTCGCCAAAAACGTGACAAATACTATTTTCGATGTCCTTCCTTAAATTAGTTACTTGTTCCTGGAAAGTAACGTCCTGGGATCTTCTATACTTTATGGCGCAGTCCACTGCTGTTCTTAATCGTTGAATATTTTGTTGTAGGGCTTGGCGGAGAAAAAGCGGGATGGGAAGTCCTTTTGAACTAAACTTTTTTGTTGTTAAATTTTTCAAGTTGTTGCAATAGTTCCTTAGTAGATGATTCAAACACTCAATTTTTTCAACGGGATAGGGTCCTTCCGTGTGAAGTTTTTTTAAAACACTGCTGTCACCGTCACCAACAAGATATGCATACTTTACTCCGTGATTAGCGACACTTTGTTTAAATCCTTCTAGGATAATGTCACTTTCCATGGAAGTTGATGTTCCGTCCCAATTTTGAAACATAAGTGTTCTTTTCACCCATACAGCACATTGAGCAGAATTTATTTCTTATTCCTAGGTATAAAGTTTACCAGTTCTTGCCCCAACTATACATGCAGCACCAGAACGTGCATTGTAGGCAAAACGGTAGGATCTTTTACACCATGCTCCGTCAACAATTACTTTAATTAATGGAATACCATTTTCATCCACTTCACCTCTTTCCCTGGCCATTCTTGCTTCTTCCTTCCCAGCTTCAAGCATACATTGCCATGACTCTTCGTCAATTATACCTTGTAAATTTTCTTCGATAGTTTTATAGCGGTTATGCGAAATATTTGGTACGTTGATTGTTCCGGCAAATTCATTCAATTGTGAAAACCCACATCCAACGCTTATTGCACCTAACACTGCAGCCCCGTTTGTATTTAACATGCCTTCATTCGGATCGGTTTGAACTCGATGTTCCACTTGACATAAACCACATTTTAAAACAAATATAGAAATGAACCCTTGACGAATTTCTTTAATTATTCGCACAGATTGTTCAGGTGTTCCTGACGTGCAAGAAAATAATTGATGGTGTGGAAAAGACAAAATTTGGTTGATAAAAGATTGTACTTCGACAATTCTTCGTCCCTCCACGAATTGCTCTTTACATTGTCTTCGATGTCATTTTTAGGTCTATCTTGGTTAACATTCGAAGATTCCGATTCATCATCATCAGACATGTTTTCAGTATACGAACAACCGGGAACTGGAGAAATCGAAGTCCTAGAAGCACTATTGAATTCATGATCCTGTTCATGATGAAGACTATCGGCAGTACTAGTGGAAGGTTCCTGTTCGTCCACCAGTGCGGCTACGTTTTGGATAAATTTTGACACACGACGATCTTCATTCAGAAGAATTCTGTGTTTTATCTCTGCCAGTCTATAGAAATAGAATATGAATAATTTTGTAAAAGATAAAGTTTTGAAGCAAATCACTACCAATAGGTCCGTCGTACGGGAATGAGATTACTTTGGAAATTAAGGGAAAGTAGAATGAGTAAACGATTTCATTTTGAAATAACAGCAGTTTCCAATGTTAGTCCCAGTAAATGTAGTTGATGTCTGATAACTTCTTTCTTTTAAACAGGTATAAGCTGTGCATGTATTTGTTAAAAAGCATCTGTCACTATGACAACTCGTAAAGTATACTAGTTTTTTAAGAAATGCACAGCTTATACCTACCTCAGACACTCCTGGGCTATTCCACCATTCACTTTGCAACTTTGCAGCTTTACATGTAACTTTTCAAACTTATTTTGCGTTCTACCATATTTTTAATTTGTGAAAAGTTAAGGCAAAATTAAAGCTAGAATTTTCACTATTAGACTATCTTTAAAAAATAAATAAAACGGTGAAACGCAAAATACGTTTGAAATGTAACATGTCAAAACTGCAAAGTTGCAAAGCCAGTGGTGGAATAGGGTCCTGATTTAACTTGATTAAAAACAAAGGAAGGAATGATAAGTATAAAAATTAAACAATGATTTGTCATAAAAAAAAGATTGTATGACGAGCCACCTGTACGTAAACAGACAAAAAAAGTTGCCCTTACCTACGCTTTACCAGCAATCTTTTATTTTTTCGATGCTGAGTAAGTCCCAGCTTCTTATTCTTACTTCTTCCCACTGTTAGGTGTATAAAGGTAAATATTAAACACTCACACAGGTATCACTTCAACTCAAATTAAACAACTCAAAAGTCCTACGAACAATAGGACTAAAATTTTATGCAGAACTGAACAATAAACTACATAATAAATAATAAATGAAATTTGATTCTTACCATACGTATACTATTCTTTCTTTTCGATAATCAGTTTTATTAGCGTTTCGGGAACCCGCTTGTAATGAAAGCGCCGAGTGCTAACGGAGACGGCACATAGAGACAGAACATTTGCAAGCTGTTTTTAAAATCAATGCACGATTGTCTTTTAACTGAATTAACGGTCCCAAAAATAAAGTTAAGTAGTTTACGATGGTACCAAATCATTATTGAAATTTTGATGAATGTCGCTGCCTTATTTATTGTTACAAATTTATGACGATATAATATAAAAACTGCATGAAAAATGCAGTTTTTTTTACGTTTTTCCGATTTTTATAAAGAAAAACGAACGGATTTTGCACGGTTTCAAGTAACCAGCGACCTTCAGTTGGATGTGTTAAACATTCATGATTTTTTATTTACAAATCAGTTGTTTACTTTACCTGTTATATTTATTTAAAAATCGATAAAGTTATGCTCGATTTTACCACAGAAGAATCCCCTTAACTGCTGTTGATCGAACAGGCTCTGACAAGTTTTGAAATTAAACAGCGAGTATCTACTCTATGTACTAGGAGCAGAAACTCAATTGCAGTACAAACTCACACTTTATGCTCATGCTCATGAGAACATACTCGGAGTTTATACTCTGGTATTATTCATACCACCCAATGTAGAGTTCAGTACAACAATTATTTATTGATAACGAAAAATGGTTGGGTCGTATTGAAGAAGTTTTTTTTTCATATGCACAATTTTCAAAAAATAAAAAAATATATACGGCACAATGTTGCACATCGCGAGCACAATTCAGCACAAAAATAATTTTTTGATAACAAAATAAGTCTGGGCCAAAAAATATTTTTTTCTTCAAAACTTGCAGAATTTTCGTGAAACAATAATTATTTTTTTTGTTAACGGAAACTGCCCGGGCCAAAAAATATTGATTTTTCACAATATCCACAATTTTCAAAAATTACAAAACTATACGCTGCAACTTAGCACACCTCGAATACAACGCAGCACAATAACTATTTTTTGAAAAATATTTTTTGTCTCGTAATATGCACAATTTTCAAAAAATCAAAAAACGGCACAACGTAGCACATCTCGAGCGCAATAACTAATTATTTGATAACGAAAAATGTCTGGGCCATCTTCTTTGAAAAATATTATTTTGCATGCACAATTTTCCAAAAGTAAAAACTAAACGAATAATTATTTTCTTGATAATTAAAAATGGCTGTGCTATCCTCACTCACATTATTTATTAAGACATGATTGCTAACTTTACATCGGTATTAATTTATTAAGCCATTTTCCGGTGTTTGGAGCGATGAAGTATCAGGTGTCATATTCAGGGGCAAAGAGAAGTGTGCCCAGAGTGGTTGATGCAAGGTAATTTTACTTATTCTTACATCTTGACAGTGCTCGCGATTTGTGATTGTACGATTTACGCGATTAAAAGATAGGGTGGTGTCTACACTTAATTGACCAATTACGACGAAACCAACGAAGACGTTTTTCATGAACGCTGCTACGATTTATACTCCGACGATTAGCTAGGCCATTCGGATTTCTACTCTCATTTAATCAAGGCTGATTTGTTCCGTGATCAAGAGTGACTAATGGTCGCATTCGATAACATGAAGTAAATATAGATTACTTTTCCTTAGATTTATGTAATGTTTCACAATAAAAAGTAAATAAGTGAACATTAACGTTTAACTATTACTAATATAATCCTAAAATTTGATAAAATGATCACGAATACAAAGTTTTAAGAAAGAAAATCTGGTTTAAACAATTTTATTCTGAAACGTAATTTACTTTTTAAAGTTTCATCAAGCGAAACGTAAAATATTTAAATTCATTTTGTGCGAGAAGTTTAAACTTTTGAAAAAGAATTGTTATCAGTTCGTAGTAATATCTGTTTTTTAAAAGTTAGATACTCGAGTGAAAATATTAAAAAAAAATCTGAGGATGTTAAAACTTTTTCACTAAGCTGTAATTTTAAAAATACAAAAGTTTTACAGTGATTTCAGTTTAGTAGTTTTATTTTCGTTAAATTTAAATACGATAAAGTGTTAATAACCATCATTGATCAAGTTTAAGTTTAATTTCATTTTGGAAATTTCTTTAGGACATCCATTCACAAATTTAATTAAAACCACAAATTTACAACGAAAAGATCAATTAAATAATATTGCTTACATTTCTATCAATAAAATAAAATAAATCAACGACCTGTAACAAACTTGTATTAATAACTCATTTAATTAGTGTTACAATAATAATGTGGTGCTTGTGATGAGCACGTTCAGATTTTGGAATGTTGATATATCTATTGCCATTTTGAAATTAAATTACTTCAAGCGCTTAAGTTCATATCACAGCTGGAAGCTGAATTTTCATAATATAATAAAGTAAATGCAATTACTTATCACGATGTAAGCGTCAAAATATAATGGCTATCGTTATGCGTACAATCGTTCTACATCGTATATAAATGTTTAAATAAGTATAATTTGTATTAGGGCAACACTTGCTTGGATTATATTATGATTGATAAAGGATAAGTGTTTGCCTAATACACACAACATCAAGTATAAATGTATTACTTAAAACTCAAATAGAAGCTGATAATATGTTAGCTATAGGATGGCCGATGGCCCATTAATAAAGTCCATTAATTCTTGTGTAAGATTTGCTTAAAAAAAATACAATTAGTCAAAAATAGGAATATGGTTGTAGGTAACAGGACAGAGAAAATGCTTATTATTGTAATAGCAACAGAAAATCTCAGTCGTTACCGCGAATGAAAATCATGTCAATAGGTCGTAATTTGAAGGTTATCGGCGTATATTTTATTTTATGTATTATACTAGGTGTCTCAGTTATGTTGTTCCGTCATATCTCTGTTGTTCCGAAAAATTTTTAAGCGTTTTATATACATCTAACGTCCTCAAAAATAAGCATAATAACAAAATTCAGCCACTACCGATTTGACCGGAAATGCACCTAACTTTAGAAATTTAAATGACACCCTATATATTTAATTCGAAATTTGATTCTGCGCAAAATTTTCTTTTAACAGTGGATCATACTTTTTATTGAGGCCTAATAGTAAGGAATAGAGAGCGGATTTTATGCACTATAAAATGCCGAAATATGTGCATATATATGCACTTAAAAACCTTAAAATATGCATCAAAAATGCATTATTAATTCAAAATATGCATAAATATTGAATCTTCTATTTACCTGTGTTAATTCCAAATTATAACATTAATATATAAAAAAGTATATATGCTTGTAAAGATAAATTGCATACAAACTTATTATTTTAACATTCAAAATTATGTGTTATTTAAGAATAGACATATTTACTTATACACTATACATTTATAAAAACTGCATCTGTCATTACTACTTACAAAGCAATTATTATTTTAACATTATTTTAAAATTATGTGTTATTTAAAATTACATATTTACTTATACGCTATAGATTTATAAAGATTACACCCTCTCATTACTATTTGCAAAACAATTTATAACTAAATATTTTTCCAAGTTTTAAAAATTTTGGCATCTGTCCGATAGTATGTTTTACAAAGAAAACTTCTTTCTACATCCACAGAAGTTATGGGTGCATATTTTAATGCGGCTAATATGGCCAAATCTAAATTTATAACAAGATCATCGGAATTTTCCTCAAGTTTCAGAGCTTTATTAGCTTTTAGTAACAACTGATATCCACTATTTTTTGTAAAATTTTATTTAATTTATTAGAAATAGTTTTACCAATATTTCCTGAAGCAACAGAAATCAGCTGTTGAAATTTATTAATTATTTCCATAGATTCATTTAATGACAATGCTTCCGTTTCTAATTTAGCAATGGTTGAACTTACAAAATAGTAATTTGCTTTTATAAATGCCAGCTCATTGCGCAATTGTGTTTTCTTTAAAATGGATTGAGCTTTTGAACGTAAGTACTTGAATTATCAGAAATTTCTAAAACTAACTCCTTTATTTTTCCAAATGATCTGCATAAAAAAGAGCTGCATTTAACCAAGTACCCCAACGCGTAATCACAGGCTCTGGTGGTAGAGGAATATTAGGTAACTTTTCTTTGTACAATTGAATTCGTAACGGAGGTTTTAAAAACACTTTCTTTATACTACTTATTAAACTATTTACTAATGGAAATTGATTACGAATTGTTTCTGCTACTCTATTAATACCATGTGCGAGACATGTTACATGTATTAAATTTTCATAAAATAATTTTAATTGCTGTCCAGCTTTTACCATATACGGTGCTGCATCAGACAGCATTAAAACTATTTTATCTGTTGCAACAATACCAGGAATAAAAATTGCATGAAATCTTCGTTTATAAAGCGAACTATTGTTGCATGATTGGTTTTCTCAAGAACTTTGGAAGCGATTAAATATGATATACTAAACTGCGCCTCACTTAAATAACCAATCATTAAATTTGCAACATATCGCCCGCAACAATCTGTAGTTTTATCTACTATAAAACAAATATATTTATTTTTTGTAATTTTCTTTATATGCTCCATAGTTTCAAGATATAAATCATTAATATACCTTTTTCGAAGCGTGGCACTTGCTTTTTACTAATTTTTTCTAAAAATGACCTAAAACAAGGATTTTGCAATTTCTTTAATGGAATATTGGCTTTTAACAAGTGCACTACACAATTCGAAATTAAATTCCTCTTGTGCATTTCTTTTGGCCGTTTCTTGAAACAACGACTGGCGCAAAGGTGTCTGACAAACTTTGTTTTCTTAAATGTTTCTAATTTTCTTTTATGAAGAGAGGTTTCAATTTGCTGTGTAACTTGAGATTTCCTTTCGCACATGATCTAAGGAAAAATTAATTTTAAAAATAAGTATCTAATTGCGTTTAAAAACTGATAAAACGGTAAATTCAATAACCTACATCAATTAATAAGGGTTTAATTTCCGAAATCAATTAAAAATATGTAATGGTACTTACTATTTTTCCACAGGCTATGCAAAACACTTTTTCATCATCCAGACGTAGCTCGGATATATTTTTTATCCATACTTGAACTAAACTATTTTTAACTTTCCGCATCTTGAAGTTCACTTAACAAAGCCGTACCATTCAGTAACGTCTTCGTCCAAAGAATGTTTAAAATTTTGCATTTTGTTCGTTACTCTCAAATTATTTTCAAGAAGGATTAACTAACTAAACACTTACCTTGAAAAAGTCCAAATAACTTTAACCCTTGATTGAGGAAATTCCCTCAATCAATGCTTTAACTATCTACTTAGGTACCATTGGAATTTTCAAATACTACGAAATAGCGGCATTGAAACTTCATAATCCGGAAGTATTAACGTTGCACTTAACTGCAGGTAATAATCTTTCTTTAAACCTGTCTTATTCATATAAAAATACATTTCTTAGTTAGACACAATAACAAAATTTAAAATAAGTTAGAATAATGCATTTTAAAGCGAATTTGGAAGATATAGAAAAAATGCGAAATATATGTTAATTATGAATAAAAAGGCAAAATATGCATAAAATTGCAATATATGCAGTATTTGGCGAAATATGCAAAATATGCAAAAATTAATTAATGTCAAATGATTGCATTTAGTGCAATTCGTCTAAAAACAAAACGATATTCTTCAACTATAAAAAATAAGCGATATGCATTTTGCATAAAATCCTCACTCTAGTTATCAACAACAAAAATTTAACACACTTAAATATCTCCGAAACTCTTAGAGATAGGTATAGAACAATAGAAATGAAAGCCGATTAACAGACGAAGACAAGGCATTAAAAAAATAAAGGGTGTGCCATTTAAAAAAATGAAGATATAGCATTTTCAAATTTATGTTATTGAATTAATTTTTGTGATCACTCTGTATATTGAAATCCGATTTTGACAATAGATTAACCCATTAACGCCGAGAAAAAAAATCAAAAATTTTTTTTAAATTTTAATATAAACGAGTAGCAAATATGTTTATTTAACATATTTAGTCATCTTAGGTAATTTATTTTCTCAATTAACCAAAAAACAAGGTGTTCCCATATGGGACCTTTAGGCGTAACCTCACTAGTGAAATGCACAATAAAAAAAAGTAAGAAGTATCTTATCATTTGAACAAAACCTTAATTAAAATTAGAAGTAAATATTATTGTGCAGTATGAAACTTTCGAAAACAGTCAACACATAGGCCTATATTGCATTTGCAGCACATTGTTCTTCCTCGGCTGCTACAGTTTTCACCACCGCAACGTCTTCTTTTACCTTCCGGAAGTGTGGTTACATAATGATGCATACCATCATACCTGATATCATTACTGACTCGAAAATCACTTGCTGCAGCACGAAGCATTCTCCCTGTGGAGCGAGCTGGTATTTTGTATCTCGAAAATAAAAGGAAACATCAAAATATTTTCTCCATAACAATTGTTTGTTCTACTGTACCTGTAAGATATTCCTCCTAAAGTCGAGTTCATTGATTTTTCGGCCACTTTTCCTGCATAATATCCAGGCGTTTGAAATAGCTGCATCTATGAGATACGTAAAAATCGGCCAATACCATCTTTTGGCACGAATTCCAATTCGATAGCTAGAAATTGAAGAATCATTTGAATCAGTTCTTGTTCCTAAAATATCTCACCATGAAATATTGTTATCCATTTGATCTGTTCCACCCATATTTTTATTGTAGCGCATGATCAAATCGGGTCTGGGAATGGAAACTGTTTTCTTATCACTCCTACTAAATCTACCAACTGGTTTTACTGGTGTCACCCCATATAGTGAACTTGCCAGCGTAACAACTTTATTATCCACCCATCTTACATAAATAACACCACTATTTTTTTCCAAAATATACGAAAAATATCCTCCAACTTGCTTTTCCAATTGTTTTTTTGGAATCAGTGGAATATCTCTAGGCAGCCTATTCTCGCGTATGATGACAGTGGCTCCATATCCATTTACTTTCAGGGTACACAGAAGATTTGCGTTAGTGAACAGATTATCAAAAAAGAAACTATATCTTAGAAATCTTTTATCATCCAATTCTTCAATCATTTGCAACAGAGGAGCTGCAGGTTTACCAACCAACGTTTCATAGTTTGGGTTTGATCTGGGATTTTTACCTTGGTAAATCTCAAAATTTATAAGGTAGCCACTTGGAGCATTCAAACACCAAACTTTGTACCCGAACCTTATTGGGTTTCCACGGATGAATTGTTTGCATCCGTGTCGACCATAATATCGAGTCATAGGCTCATCGTATGATAAATTCTATTCTGGAACAAAATGCTCAATACATTTTTTCTTTAGATGGTTGGTAAGTGGTCGTAATTTACACATCTTATCTTCGCCGTCTAGGGTGTTAAAGTAAACAAATTTACAAACTTGTAAAAACCTGTCACGTCTCATTGCTTCGGATACCATTGGAATTTTCATATCATTAGAATTCTCCCAATAATGCCTTTTTGACGGTAAGATGTTTATACCACTCAAACTCAGAATTCCTTAGTTCCTCAGTGGTTATTTGTGGGTCAGGGCAATTCTTCTGTAAAGCATAATTTTTAGTTTCGATAAGTATATTTTGTAACATCTCATCGGAAAAAAATAATTCAAATAATTCAACGCAGCTCATTGTGCTGTACTTCGAATAATTTTCTGCTGGAAATTCACGGTAGCCCTCTTGCAATTCTCCTTCGATAAACTTGGTTGTAGCAGGTTTTGCAGCCAATACTAAAGGGGATCTACTGTTACTATCACTCGGCTCTAAAGCACATGGCACTCCTTCTGGTTCCTCCATATTATCACAATCCATGCCTAGTCTATCGTTGTGGCACAATAAACAATTTCTGCTTTAGCAGTAAGTTGCCTAGCAGTTAGATTATCGACTAAACCACCTACATCTTCATCTGCTGAATCTTCATCAGTCAGCTCGTTGCTCTCTGGAGGCTCAATTTGAATATTTTCAACATTTTCATCGTCATAAGCCATATCTAACGCTTCCTCAAGGGAAATTACACTAAACAAAATGTACCGGGTGGCCAACTAAGAACGGCCGTCGGCCATACCTCCGGAATGAGAAAAAAATTTTTATAACGAAAGTGGCCTCGAGAAACGCCTGGAAATTATTTTCAGAATTGTAGGTCCACCGCTAGAGGGCGTATTTGACAGTTAAAATTTTAAAAAGCAAAATTTTTCAAAATTTACTCAATTAAGGGGCATATTAAATATTATAATCAGATTACTCGACAAATTCTGCATATTTTTTATTTGACAAGTTTTAGTCTATCTCTTCAAATAAGGGGTAGGGGAGAGTGGAAACTTTGTTACGAAAAAACGCCTTTAATTCAGGTTCTGTTTGACCGATTTTAATAAACTTGATGTTGTTTGAAAGAGATTTTATTAAACAATAGAAAATTTGTAAATTTGAAGCAATCTGATTAATAACATAAATGCTAGAGGGCGCTGTTTAATATTTTTTTAATATTGTGTTTTCTCTTTACAATTTTAAATGGAAGCATAAAAATGTAAGTAGGTCTTTAAAAAGTAGACTAAATTAGTAATAAAACAGTGAAAACTGCAAGTCGATATCTTTTTCCTATCCTGAGATATCGCAAGAAACAGGTAAATGGCGGGAATTGTTCTTCTAACGTCTAGTAGGCTAGTTCGCGTTAACGGAAATTATTAAATTTAGCCTGGATGAAAAAATCTTACATTATATACAATGGTAAATGGTAATACTGAAACAGTTCTAAGCAAACATTGAATTCTTAAACTTTAAAGTAAATGTTCAAAATGTTGTTGTTGTTGTTCCAGGCAACATTCTGCTCTACGTAAAAGTTCACGAGACGTTACAGATCTCAATACTACTGGAGCAGCATTAAGCACTTCAATTTCATTTCTTATTCTATTTTTTAAATCATCTAAATCTAAAAGTGGTGTTTGGTATACTCTGTCCTTCGAATAACCCCATAAACAATACGGGAGATCTTGCGGGCCACCTTATTGGTCAAAGTGTGCCGATCCACCGGTTTTGAAATAGTTGGTTTAAATAACCAGCTACCATAGCAGAATTGTGTGTGTGTGTGTGCTCCATCCTGCTAAAAGTATATATTGGTACGCATATTAAGTGAGAAATCTTCCAACAGCATAGGTAAATCGTCTTATAGGAATTCTAAATAACCAGTTAACGTACCTTCATAAAATTTCGGTCCAATTATGATCCCACACCATACATTAATTCCACAAATTCTTTGAAAATTAGTTTCCCGTATCTAGTAAGGATTATTTTGAGACCACTAATGGCAATTAAGTCGGTTCACTACTTCATTGTTGTTAAACCGGCTCTCATCTGACCACAAGATTGAATTAATTATACCACCTTCTTGTGCTGTGGTTAACCACGAAAGAAAATTAAGTCTTCCATTATAATCTCTTTCTTCTAGTCCTTGGTGTAGATGGATTTTATATGGTTTAAATTTATAAATGTTTAGAACTCGTTGTATGGAAGATCGTGATATATCGCACTCTTTTTCAATTTGTCTTGTAGAAATATGTGGATCAATAAGAACTCTTCCTAAAATATCAGCACTGTGACCATCATCAGTAGCAGTCTTTCTTTTAAAAACAGTTTGTTTCTTGGAGACGGATCCACTTGTAGATAAATTAAATGCTAAGCGGGTAAAGTACATAGCGCTCGGCATGCGTCTACCGGGACAACGCTGTCGGTAAACATTTAACGCATTTCGAGGGTTTTTTCGACATTCAACATAAATTAAAATCATATCTAATTTTTCTTGATTTGTAAAACCATCAATATTCATCCTGAATAATTAAAGACAATCTAGGATAAAATTAACCTTTAGTCTCTCATCCAATTGTGCTAAAGGTTCATTTTATCCAATATGAGAGTGGGATCATTGAACAATTAAAGGCAAGTTTAAATTTACAAATAAATACGTTTTAAACACCGTCAGCGACAACTGTCAAACAAACACTTAACTTACTTCATTTGATTAAAACGCCTACTTAGTGGTAAATCTAAACTGTTTCAATAATTCAATGTTAAATAGTGATTTAATAACAATTTTTGTAACTTTGATTTATTCATTAGTGTTAAGCCTTAGTATAAAGTGTGATACACCGTTGAAAAGGAAATTTTGCGCACGATCTCCCGATGTAACACCCTTAGATAATTTTTTATGGGGTTATTTGAAGGACAGAGTATACCAAACGCCACTTGTAGATTTAAATGATTTAAGAAATAGAATAAGAAACGAAATTGAAGCACTTAATGCTGCTCCGGAAGTATTGAGATCTGTAACGTCTCGTGAACTTTTACGTAGAGCAGAATGTTGCCTGGAACAACAAGGAGTGCATTTTGAACATTTACTTTAAAGTTTAAGAATTCAATGTTTCGTTAGAACTGTTTCAGTATTACTTAACATTAGTTTATAACTGGGTTAAATAAAGTAATTTAATATTTTTTTAAATTTGATTTATTCATTACTATTAAGCCTTAATATAAAGTATGATATACCGTTTAAAAGGAAATTTTGCGCAGAATTCAAATTTCGAATTAAATATACAGAGTGTCATCTAAATTTCAAAAGTTAAGTGCATTGCCGGTCAAACCGGAAGTGGCTGAATCTTGTTATTATACTTATTTTTGAGGACGTTAGGTATATATAAAACGCTTAAAATTTTGATCTTTAATTTTTCGGAACAACGGAGATATGACGTTTGAACAACACAACTGAGACACCGAGTATAACTAGTATTTAAATGTACGTAATTAAAAGGAAAAAAACACATGTAGGAAAGCCCCACACGACCCGAAGCTGCGTTATTCGAATAAACCCTAAAAAATCGCTTAGAATTTTTATACGCACGAAATTTGGTAAGGTGTGACCGTTTGATAATTAACTACACTTGTAGGTAGCGGACCGAGAAAATTTGATTATTGTAATAAACGTTTGTCAAATCGCAGATGTTACCGCGATAGAAAAGATAATTAATGAGTTTTTAATATCTTGATAATAAGTCGTAATTTGCTAATGTTTTCGGAATATTTTATTTTATGTATTTTATTAAAGAAGTATGTGAATGTGTGAAACTGATATTTGGCCAAGGGTTGAAAAACATATGTTTGGGGTTTAGCTTTACTGAAGGAGTGTAACGAATCATTGCATAGTTTTACGCGCACATTCACTAGTTCAATAATTAATTACGTCGGAACATACCGCAAATCAAAAGGCATCTTTGTTTGGTAGGTACTTTGAAACTCGAGACCTAAATGTAGGGTTTGTTACGGACGAATGCACACTTTAAAAATTAATACTCATTTTGGTAATTACGATAAACTATTCCCACGTAACGTTTCTTGTTTTTTTGTTACTTTTGAAAAACAGGGGTTGATTTTGGGAATAAATATAGGTAGTTGAAGTCGGAGGAGGGGCAGGGTCAGTGAGAGTTTCGATTGAATAGATTGATCTGATTGTTTGATTAAAATACCTTCATTGTAAACACTCTGCCTTTAATTATTTTTGCGTGTACATTTTCTTTTGAACTAACCAACGCGAATTTGTCTTTTTCTTTTGGGTGTTAGTTTCAATGTGTTTTTTTAAATATTAATCTATAAATAACAGCCACCATTTTTGAAGTTAAACTGCGTGTGTTAACCATTTGTGTCTGTGATCAATGTAACGTATTAAAAACCAAGCATAGCCTTACACAAAGTTTCTTATTATGCACGAGGGCTCTTTAGGTTGAAATCTGTTAAAATAAAAGGGCTTCTCCCTCATGTACTTGTGCAAATTAGCATTGTTGTTTGTTAATTATATTTATATTTGTGTAGAAGTGGGCGTGGATAAACGTGCAAAAGATAGCTTTAAAACACCTCAAATAATTTTTTTTCTGTTTTGTTTTCTATAGATGAATGTGTAACTTGAGAAAAGGATGCTGTATTTTTCTAATGCAGTCACTCAAAATTGTGTCTCGGTCACGTTGTTATTTATTTGCACATACCCTTGTAAGGCTTTGTTTTAATGCATTTTTTTTGTCTGATTTAGTTTGTTTAAGTAGAAATGTTTGCCTGCGAACTAATTTCTCTTTATATGTAATTTATTGTAATTGTAGGCAATTGTGACCAGTGCAAATTCCTTGCGGTTTTTTTTTTGTTCTTGCAGTTACCTTATTATCACCAGTACAATTTTACTGTTGTTATATTTTATATGTACCATAATTTGCCTTATTGTTGTATTTGCTTATTTATTTAAAGACCGGCATGATTGGTTTTAAAAGGCCACATGTTTGGTATTACTATCTTTATTCTGATTTATTTATGACACTATTGTGAATGTGATTACATTGCGTTTTTTTGTGTTTATATGTAGGCTAAACTGCTTTTTATTTATTTTTTCAACGTTATAATTTTGTACGTACTTTAAGCTGATTTAATGGTGTTATGTTGTATATTGAACCCTTTCACTGTTTTTTTTTATTTGATTTATTAATGTACTTGTACATTACTTATTTATAAATAAATTAGGTTTTCTCGGTGGTTTTTTCCCAAGATAGTACATTAACGGGTTGAATCATCATTGCGCAAAGCTCGTTAATCTTAATTTGAGCAGTTTCATTGATTACCTGTCCCACATGACGCAACATTTAACCGCATCAAGCCTAACTAATTCAAATAACACAGTGTACCTACCACTATACGGCCAATTCTTTTGATCAGATTTGAGTTTTGCGAGTAATTAAATATCAGAATTGTAAATAGATTATAATGTTTTAATTATTGTCAGGAAAGTCAATGTAAGTAAAACAATTAATTTGAGTAACAGTAGCATTATTGTCAGTAAAATCAAGATAAATCACTAAGCTATTGCTGTGCTCTTGAATTTGCTTTCTTGCAAATAAGGGTGTCTGGGGGACGCTACACACTGGAACATACGACGAAATCAAAAGGCGTTGAAACTTAATATACAGGACAGTTCTATAAGCGATCGATCGTTACTAAACCGTTGTACATAAGAAAAATGTTTCTTAATGAAACTTATGATGTTATCTTTGCTACAACTTAAAATTATTGTCAAGAATACAGGATGTACCAAAAATTATATTTTTCTTAAATGAAATACCCCAGCTTTTTATATGGCAAATGAAATCTCTGTAGGTTCTATATTCAACTACAAATTTGTAAGATTGTCAAATGCAGTGTTGCTGAGTTATGAAATGTTCTTTAAAAACGCGTAGATCTTGGTTTGAAATACGGTCGTTTTATGTTCCAGGCTTCCAGAAATTCTGTGACCTGGTCCGTTGCTTCCTTATATTCCGTAGCCGGTACCATTACTGGTTTTAGAATCGTCTGTATAGTAAGCGATTACATCCAACTTTGGTTTGTTGTCCTTACGTGTGGGAATTTTGGTCCCAAACAATTTCTTAAAAGAGACTGTTTTTGTTATTCTCTGAGGATGTCTGTCTTGGAGATGTCTTTAAGGATGGCAGAGTGCCCAACTCTGGGCGACTTATCATCTCCAAGGATTTTAAGTCTAGCCCATCTCAACGCCACAGCCTTAATTACAAGCTGTAGAGGCTGCAAGTTCAAGAGGGTCTCCATAGCTGAAGTTGGGGTCGTTCTCATCGCCCCTGTTAATTCAAGGCAAGCTAGTCGCTGAACCTTGCCAAGTATCCGTACACTGCTCTGGGTGTGCATCTTGTGCAACCCACCAGAGGAGCGTACGGTATGATCAGTTTGGTCATCGATATACAGTGGGTCATTCTTGGACGTAGTCCCCACTTGTTTCTGAACGTTCTTCTACAAGCCCATAAGGACTTAGAAGCCTTGTTCACTGTTGTCTAGGTGCGGCTTGAAAGTATGACGCCCAACTATTTAACTTCTTCGACTACCTGGAGGTTTTCGCCATACATTAATATGTTATTTAGCTTTGCAGGTCTCTTTCGCCGTGTGAGGAAAAGAAGGTTTGTTTTGCCGGAATAACAGACAAACCTTTGTAATATGATAATAATGTTGTAATGGTGCCACGTATAAATAACGTTTAAAGAGTGCCTGGTGTAAATAATTTAATAATAAATAAGTTGTAATTGTTCTCAAAACAAATCGTTAAACTAACCCGATATCCAAAACACTCATTAAAAGATAATGCCGTTGTCCCAGTCGGTAGATTAAAGCAGGCCCGTTACATTTTTTTGATTTGCTTAATTACCACAAATTTCTGCTTGGTTATTTCCACTTAACATCAATATAGTAACTGCAATGTAACAATAATAAAAATTATCTCGGACGCCAAGTTATTTTTTTTTATTATGCTCGGAATAACTAAACCGAGGTTACAATAAAAAATTCAACCAAATGTCAAAATAAAAGAAGTACAAAGTACATTTATTAAATATTTAAATTTAGAATTATATAAAATATAACTTAAAAACTAGTTGTAATAGCCTTAAATTACTAAATTATGGATATAAATACAATGTTCGAAACTTTTGTACACAAACTTTTTGATACCATCTGGTATCTAAACAAATACGGAAATGTAAACCAAGGGTGATGTAATCTTTGCACCAATATTGCGCAATATATCGTAATAACAATGCTGTACGTTGTAAACCATACCAAAGTTTACAATTTTACTTCTTATAAATTTATCTTCATGAAATTTGAATAATCCAATGTTTATTGCATTCTCTCAAAAGTTCAAATAAAAAATGGGATCTAAATTTAGATCTGAATTAAAGGCAATCATAAGCATCGAAAATACCAAAAGTGGTAAAAGTAGTAAAAGTAATAAAAGTAGTAAAAGTGTAAAAGTGTAAAAGTGTAAAAGTAGTAAAAGTGTAAAAGTGCCGCCAAAAGAGCAAATGTTTTAAATTTTAATATAATACGAATTAAATATACCTTACCATTAAACCAATGCACTTTTCACAAAATTTAGGTGGAAACCCAAAAATGGCTTCCTAATCAACACAGAATACATCAAGGAATCAAGAAAAGGACGCTTAGGATGTCAGATGATATAGCGGTGCGTGAAAAAATGTGCGCAAAAAATAAGTGTAGAAAAAATAATTCACGATACGGAAGCATAAACCCCTAAAAAGATATGCAAATTAAGTTGCCTACCACAACTTATAAATCATTAATAATTAAAAACTCTTTTTTCTTATATTTTACAACTAAATGAACGAAGAACGTAAAAGATTCGTTACATCTTCCTCTCGACATCACTGTTCTACCATATTTAGGGCCCTTTGTATCACAACTGATACGGTTTCCCCAAATCCGCCTTGTATCACAATTGCTATGTCGTCTACATAGACAACTGTGTTGTATCCTGCGTCACTTAATCTTCACAGCAGTGTGACGAGACACCACAGAAGGAGTGATAAAACTCCTCCCAGTGGGCATCCACAGGCGGCCCGGACTATTGACGTTATTGACCCATACAGTCCTTTATTCCAGCATGGTACGTACCCATCTACTGCACTTTGACTGCCAGAAGACAATTCTTTCAGCATTCTTCCTATTAAGGATTATACAAATAATTTGTTACATCCATTTTGTCGTGCCACGCCGCCGATGATTTTTCTCATTTTCTGTATAAATTTTCAGAGAAACACTAATGTCTTAAAAGTAGGTTGAGGTGGATATGACAAACATGGTATTTTCTGAACGAGCACTTTCTAAGCTTTCCAACGGCAAAATAATATACAGGGTGTTGTATTTAAGAAATTCAATTAAAATAGAAATGAAAGTAGAGATGTTTGAAGGCAAAGATTTTTTTCATAAAATACACAATTTTTAAAAATAATATAAAATCTGGACAGCACAACAGCACACACCCTTAGTACAACTCAGCACAAAAATGATTTTTTTTTAAATTAGTTTTTTTTTAAATTTCATATTCACAAAATTATAACAAAATCTGTACGACATAACATAATACAACTCAGCACAATAACTACCCTTTTGAAAAAAAAATGAACTGGGTTAAGCTGTGTGGCACAATAAAGCAAACCTTTTATTTTAACTCGACACAATAAATATACTTCTACTAAATTACCAAATAAATGATTATTCTTAATTCATAATAAATGTAGTGGTGACTTTAATATTTAGTGCATATTTAATAATAAGCCCCAAATTTATCGTGAACAGAACTATTTGCATAACATCGCAACACCCAAATTTAAATTATTTGAAAGAGAAATTTGGTAAATGTTATATATACATGTCAAAACTTCCCACCAAGGATTTTTCAAAATGTGGAAATGTTTTTCAAATTCGCTGAAATATGTAAAACGGATTATCGAGGGGACAACTATTTAACCAAAAATTGGTTTGCCTCCTTTTACCCCCTGCCCCCGGGAATTACCCCCTTCAAAATCTTAAATGGTAAGAGGTACGGAGTGATAGCTCTTTTGAAAGATCATTATGATTCCTTTATTTTTTTTAATCGATCCATACGTTTGGGAGAATAGCAAGAAAAACTTTTTTCGCTCTATGGAAGTTATCCCTTAAGTCCCAAATTTTTAATGCACTATTATCTTTATTAAGAAGAAAACTGTCAAATGTTAATTTATTAAATTGAAAATTTCAAGTAAGGCAAAAGGCATTTTTGATTTATCAGATACGGTGTATTAATTAATATTCATTAATAAATTTTAATGTCGTTATTTGGTCTTTTAGGTCTAAATTAATGTCTTGGTACCTACGTCAAAGATACGTATTTCAGGGATTTTTTAGAAAATCTTCATATTTCGAAAACTCCGAGATGGGTGTCCAGATAAGGGTACGGAGCGGCTCATTCTCGACAATGGTAAGACCTACACGGGAAAAAATCCTTATAAGTAAGGCAATTAAGAGAAATGTCTAGAAATTATTTCGTTCGTAACTCGACCGATAGGAGGCGTAATTGCTACGAAGAAACATAAATTTCATGCTATCTCGGAATGAGATGATGAGCTGTAACTTTGAAAATAACATTTGAGAGCTTGGGTGATACCACATCATTTTCCGTATCTCTCTCTCTCTCTCTCTCTCTATGATAAAGCAGGAGCAGGCCAATACATTCTACAATATTTACATTTATGTTCTCAACGGATTCGACTATTCTTAGTTTCGTTTGAAAGAGTAATTTAGGGCGTTTTCTGCAGTGATTACACATTTTAGTGATTTTTTGTGAAAAACTAAATAGAACGGTACTATTTATCTGACAGATCGTTACGCGGCTTAGAATAACCTAAATTTTAGTTAAAGTTTCTGTGTCTTGTATGTATTTTTTATATTTTATATGCCGTTTACTAACGCGGAAGCGTATGATATGTTGCGCTTTTATTTCCAATGCTTCGAAAATACTGCAATACGCGACAATATGCAATGCAATTACCACAAAATTACCCGAATCATATTTAGGAGCCAGTGACATTGGTCGAGTCTGTGATCATAATCAGTATGATTTAATGCCTGATGTAAAACAATGTGGTAGGCGTGCATATTATTGTTTTGAAGAATCTCGTGGACAATTGTTTTTGGAACTCCCAAGTCGTCAGAAACTTTTCTGGCGCTTAAGGTGGGATCGTATGACACGTAGGCCAAAACGTTGATAAAATTTGCCTCGATGCGTGTTCTACGAACTCTTACAGATGTTTGAATCGGCTGCACGTTGCCAGTTTCCCATAACCGATTGCGGTATTCACATGTTTCACATATTCTCTTATAAACCGAGAACGGATGGGGTTATCGCGAAGGGGTTTTCACTAAAATTTAGGTAATTTTAAGCTGCGTAACGGTCTGTCAAATAAATAGTATCGTTCTATTTAGTTTTTTCCCAAAAAATCACAAAAATATGCAATCGCTGCAGAGAACACCATCTAGTTTATTTGTTTAAAACTAAACGCTCCAACAAAAACACCCTTCAAAAGACTATCAATTGCTCTTTCAAACGAGAATATTCGAATCCGTTGAGTGGTTCAGGAAATGTTACAATGTAAATATTGGAAAATGCATTGGCCTCCCCCTCATTTATTATGAGAGATACGGAAAGCGGTGGCTTTTTAATCAGATGAGTCACGTAATACTCTACCCATCTTTATTTTGCGGCCTAAACCTTAAAGTGCATTACAAAAAAGTTTCACAACATTACAAACTTTATAAAGTCACGGCAAAATCTTTTCCGTTGTGGGGGTGAAATTGTTAGAGAGAGACAAACTTAACATACCAACTTCCATAATAACCCTAATAATTACAAATGATATATCTATGTTAGTGAAATACACGTTGTTGGGTTGTTAGAACTGCCGAATAAATTACAATGTTGTCAGCTCTTCTGTTTACACATAACTTCTAATTTTGACGTTTTCCACATTTTGAGATTTTCGATTGCATTGTTCTATTATAAAAACAACTGTTCTTATAATAACAAATCCTTGTGTCATTTGTAAGAACTGTTAAAAGTATTGTTACTTAGTTGAGAACGACTATTTCCATCAAAAACTAATTTTCAAAATAAATGTAAACAATATAACCTAAGTATTATGTTGACGTCGAATTTCATACGTTTGGCAACAATGTCAAGCGCTGACGTTTATCCCACATTGGAAAAGAGTTTGCCGAGACTATATTAATGATATTTGTCTTATACGCTAATCGCCAAATTTTCTATAAAAAGGCATTTTTTAATATTATGCATGCTGCGCCACCTAGCGGTAGAGGTACGAACTTCAAAATAATTTCCAGCAGTTTTACCTGCCAGATTAATTTCAAAATTTTTTTCGAACGCTCTGCGATGAAAGGGTGCTGAGATACCACCGGAGGCTGACATTAGCGGGACACCCTGTATAACACTACCGTCTTTTTAACAAGGCGCCCTATTTCGACCTAATCTAAAACTGAAAATATTTTAAAATTATTTCTGTTAGTAGTTAAAAACAATTTAAGGAAGAAAAATTAATATTTAGAAAACAAGTAGTCCTAGGGTTAAACTGCCCTGTTAAGCATAGAAGTCGTAACTGACAAAATCACTGTTTTGAGATATTCAACATTTAGTAAAAATTATTATGCCACCAAATTTGAGTATTTTATTAAATATTTAATTTTACATTTAGTAAAAGTTGCAAAGCAGAATTTTAATACGCCAGAGCATTATTCCAAAATATAGTCAGAAATTAGAGTTTTGATAGATACGTCATTTAGCACTAACATCGTATCAAGTGCGTATCTGCACAAAACTTAAGTAACTTTATTGAATAAAAAACTATTAACTGTATTCTACAAAACAAAAAATATTGCAAAACCTAGTAAAAAAAAAAACAAAAATAAAACGTAGCTCAATTCGAATCATCTAAATCTCCACTTTCCATTGAAATAGGAATATCCTCCCAAATTTTTGTCCTATTCATTGGCATTGTAATATAAGATCCCTTCTTTCTGCGGTGATTCCTCTTGGGATGCTTTTCGGTGAAGGTTTTGGCACACCTCTCTTGACCATTGTTGTACTTACAAAATTTAGTTCCCTTTCCTCTACAGAGTCAAAATCTGTCTTATATGTCACTGTATGTCTCCCTCTAACAAAACTGACCTCTACCATCTCATTAAGGTACGAGCGAGGAGAGATTTTATTGAGTTTGTATTGTGATGTACCATTTTGCCAATTATAAAAGTACGCATACTAAAGACATTTGCATTATTGGCAGCATTTTTTACACAGTCACTGAAATCTTTAAAATCATAAATTTTCCCCTTTCGTTTGAGACACCGTTCGACCTGGTGATGAAAGGAATCGGCCCCCATAAACGTGTGCCCTGGTTCAAAATATTTGACCTTAAATGATTCAAGGGAAACCTCTGCTGAATTTACAATATGAACAAAAAAAGTAAATATTGTACGCCTGTGAAGGTAGCACCTCATTTAGAAAAAAGTCAAAACTTTAGTGGAGTTCTTACTGCACCCCTGATAGTTCTAGAGTTCTATCATAGTGGTAGAAATAGTTCTGCTAGATTAATCCAAATAATCAGGATGCAAAGTCAGGGGTGCCAAATTCACGAAGTGCGAACCCAACATTGGCGAGAGCTACTTTACTATCACAATTGCATCGATAGAACTCTTGTGGTGCTACTCAGAACTCCCAAGAAAAGTTGCATTTTCTCCAATTTTTCTCAACCCCCTTATTGACTTGGACAAACGTTGATAGAGGAAAACGAAATTTCGATACAACTCTGATAATAATGGTTTGAGAGCCATGTTTATTAAGAGGTATTATTAGAACTCTTGTGGTGCTACTCAGAACTCACAAGAAAAGTTGCATTTTCAACAATTTTTCTTAACCCCTTATTGACGAACAAACGTTGATAGAGGAAAACTAAATTTCAATAGAACTCTGATAATAATGGCTTGAGAGCCATGTTTATTAAGAATCATTATTAGAACTCTTGTAGTGCTACTCAGAACTCAAAAGAAAAATTGCATTTTCAACAATTTTTCTCAACCCCTTATTGACGGACAAACGTTGACAGGGAAAAACGAAATTTCGATACAACTCTGATAATAATGGTTTGAGAGCCATGTTTATTAAGAGGTATTATTAGAACTCTTATGGTGCTACTCAGAACTCACAAGAAAAGTTGCATTTTCAACAATTTTTCTTAACCCCTTATTGACGAACAAATGTTGATAGAGGAAAACTAAATTTCAATAGAACTCTGACAATAATGGCTTGAGAGCCATGTTTATTAAGAGTTATTATTAGAACTCTTGTAGTGCTACTCAGAACTCAAAAGAAAAGTTGCATTTTCAACAATTTTTCACACCCTTGTATAGACAGAAAAATGTTGACGTACGTAGGTCAACGAAATTTTGATAGAACTCTGATAATAATGGTTTGAGAGCCATGTTTAGTAAGAGTTATGGTTGGAACTCTTGTGGTGCTACTCAGAACCCAAAAGAAAAGTTGCATTTACAACAATTTTTCACACCCCTGTATAGACAGAAAAATTTTGACGTACGTAGGACCACGAAATTTCGATAGAACTCTGATAATAATGGTTTGATAGCCATGTTTATTAAGAGTTATGATTAGAACTCTTGTGGTGCTACTCAGAACTCACAAGAAAAGTTGCATTTTCAACAATTTTTCTCAACCCCCTCATTGACTTGGACAAACGTTAATAGAAGAAAACGAAATTTCGATACAACTCTGATAATAATGGTTTGGGAGCCATGTTTATTAAGGGTTATTATTAGAACTCTTGTAGTGGTACTCAGAACTCAAAAGAAAAGTTACATTTTCAACAATTTTTCACACCCCTGTATAGACAGAAAAATTTTGACGTACGTACGACCACGAAATATCGATAGAACTCTGATAATAATGGTTTGATAGCCATGTTTATTAAGAGTTATAATTAGAACTCTTGTGGTGCTACTCAGAACTCATAAGAAAAGTTGCATTTTCAACAATTTTTCTCAACCCCCTCATTGACTTGGACAAACGTTGATAGAGGAAAACGAAATTTCGATACAACTCTGATAATAATGGTTTGGGAGCCATGTTTATTAAGAGGTATTATTAGAACTCTTGTGGTGCTACTCAGAACTCAAACGAAAAGTTGCATTTTCAACAATTTTTCACACCCCTGTATAGACAGAAAAATTTTGACGTACGAAGGACCACGAAATTTCGATAGAACTCTGATAATAATGGTTTGATAGCCATGTTTATTAAGAGTTATGATTAGAACTCTTATGGTGCTACTCAGAACTCAAAAGAAAAGTTGCATTTTCATTAATTTTTCTCAACCCCTCATTGACTGGACAAACGTTGACAAGAAGACACGAAATTTCGATAAACTGCTGATAATACATGGTTTGGAGCCATGTTTATTAAGATGTTATTATTAGAACTCTTGTCGGTGCTACTCAGAACTCATAAGAAAATGCATTTTCTATTCTATAGCAACAAGAGTTCTAATAAACCCTTAATAAACATGGCTCAAACCATTTTATACAGAGTTGTATCGAAATTTCGTTTAGTCAACGTTTGTCATCAATAATTGAGAAAATTTGATGAAAATGCAACTTTTCTTAGAGTTCTGATAGACACAAGAGTTCTATGATAATGATAAGGCTACTCAAACTCATATATAAAGTTGTTCGCAATTTGTCTATCAATTTGTCCAACACTTATTGATGGATAAATTAGAGAAATGAATTTCTATTGATAGAACTCTAGAACTATAAGTAAAACCATGTTTATAAGAGCTTTCAAATGTGTTACTCAGCTAGAGTTGTACGAATATTGTCCGATTATTTATTAATCTGAGACGAATTATGTGACAAACTTCATAAAATAAAGTTTGATCTGAATGATTACTTAAGAGTAGAATTCGTTTTTGCTCAATTTCAATATGTCTGTAGATCGTTCAAACATACGAATAGAGCTTCGTGCCAAATAACCGCTGTTGAATTGTTTGCTTTGCAGTAATCACAAACTTCATTATATGCTATTACGAGGTGTGAAAATGACTTTAAACATTTTCATTCTAAGCACAATTACCTATAACAAAATAATTTATCATTGCTTTATGAATTAATTAGTGAAATTTAGCTTTCAAATTAGAGTTAGCTGGTGAGATTACCTTTGTAGGTCTGCAGATGCAATTACTTGTTCATCTGTCGGTAGAGGATGCATCTTCTTGATGTTTCTAGCTGATTTGTACTTTGGCTTGTGGGCAGCGAATTTCTTGCATTCATTGCAGTCAATTTTGAATGTAAATCAAACAATTCACAAATCCAACATTCCTCGTGGCCCAGTTTTACAAAGGATATTTTCAAGCTGCTGACCACTTCTCTATATAAATAATACGAAAAATTTATGTTGGGATAGGTGGAACGATAGTGATTGTACATCATTGTAATAGTAATATCCGAGGGAAGAGAGCGCCTGTCTGGTGCATGTTCACGACGGTAATGAGCGATAGTTGGCCTAAATGATTCTATATGTATAATTATTAAATCTCTTATCAAATTTCATCTTGTTGCACTTTCCTTGTTGATTCGGTTTAACTGTTACTTTCCAATTTGTCTTATTTAGTGCATCTCTTACTACTCAGTCATTCTTGCTTTCGTACCCTAATGTTCCACGAAAAAATATTTTACATACGTTTTGCTTACACCCTCCTAGGTCTTTCAAAAAATAAAGGTATGTGTTAGACCTTCTTGAAGTAAGACAATGAGTTGTTTTTCTTTTTGTATTTTGTTGGGAGACACTGTATAAAATAAAGTTCTTTTGCTCGTTTACGTTTAGCTTCCAAAACTTTCTATTTATCTCTCCTCGCCTTTGCGTGGTAATTCTCTTAAAACACTCTTTTCTGCAAGCTTGCTTTACATTATGTTTATCTGTCTTGACAGTTAGTTTTATTTTTTTTCTTTGGGCTGGGCTCAAATCAAACTTCTTTCTTTTGCAAATTTGTCCTTTTTTCGTAAAATTCTTCTGTTCTGAATTGTCCACGGCATCGTCTATAATATTTTCTAATATTTCAATAATAAAACGTATACCGCCATTCTCTTTAAATTCAATATCTTCTGAAACACCAGTGCTATCTTGCCACAATGCGACGTTCTTGATATTAGGTTCTTCATTTATGATTATTCTCTGAAGTTGTGAGGAGAACATTACTTAAGACAATAACATTTCGCTTGGGTTCTTCTTGATTTTCTGAATTCCTCATATCAGAACGATTGCAGCTAAACTTAGAAGCTTCAGTTTCGGAACTATTACTGTCTGAATCATATGTAGAATTTGCAGGAATAAAGTCTGGATCATTATCTCTTAGGGTTACGTTATTTCTTAACACTTTCTGTTGACGTTTTTGGTCTTTAATTTTCTCGTTCAGTCCCTTATTTAGCGCTAATAAAATTTTAAAAGATCTACTATTTGGATTCATTTTGAGGTGTGTCAGGTTGCGTTGACGCACCCTGTATGTAGGATGTTATAATGACGTGTATGACGTGTTTTGAGGGCGAGTGTATTGAGTTTGAACGGAAAAAAAAAATTTTTTTTGTGTGTATGCATAATGTATGTGGGTGTATGATACGCCATTGGACATGTAGGAGAAATATAATTCAGTATGTAGATACGTGTATTTGAATATTAGAGAGACTTTAGTGTTGGAATAAATAGATTCTGGTGAATGTAAATGTGAAGAGAAATTTGTCGATGGGACGATAATGTATTGCTACTGTATTGCTACTGTTAGAAATGGAATGTTTGAAGATAGATGAGTAATCTTGGTCAGAAGATGTGAAGTATAAGTGTAGAATGTTTTAGAAAATATGTAGAGAAAGATTGGGTATGTTTAAGTGTTAATTTCAGAAAGTTTTCGTAATGTTGTGCAATTGTTTTGAGAATATATGTATGTATATGGAATTTGGGACCTTAGACGGTACTTATTTTTGCAAATGTTGCGGAAGGAGATTGAGCGCAGGTTGGAGATAAAAGTTAAAAGTTGTGTAATGATCCAGGGTGGCTACTGAATGAATGTAGTGACGAAAAATGATTTCTTCATGAAGTAATTGTAAAATTTGTAAGTAAAAACAAATATGGCGATGTATTGTAATTACACGCGTGCTTGTATAGAGGGTAGCATCTATTGGAACTATGAAATTTTGAATGAATACTATTGGAGAATATAACGCGGAAGGAAGACATGTTGAAAGATGGATGACTGAAGGTATAAATAGGAAAGTCAGGGATTGAAGAGGGGAGTTAACCTTTTTCGGTTTTGGCTGTCGCTTGTGGTGAAGGTTGGCGGAAGACGCGCGCGAAGCGTGTGTGTTAGAATGGGATGGTGTGGAGTTATATTTGTGAATTTTAATGAGGCAGTAATTGTTTAAACAACTGCGTAACCCGAACCGGGGATGAATTGTAAAAGACATTCATAAATAAAACGATAATAAAATTGAGATTGAAGATAAAATTAGTTTGTGTTTTTCTTCAAGAAAATATAAGTGCGTAAGCAGATTTGAATAAAGATAACAGTTGTAACGTTAGTAGCGTCAAGTTTAGCGCGTGTTCTTGTACCGATATTGAGTTAAAATTATTTATGGGACCACTTTTTAAGTGAACGAAGTGTTTGTTGTATATTAAGTCAATGTTTAAGTAACGTTATATGACATTGAAAGTTTATTTGTATAAGGGACTAAATTGGTGTAAAGGTTGCTAGAAATTTTTTTTAAAGAGGCAACCAAATGTTTACCGTTATTACATGTTTGTGGGAGTAATAACCTCGCATAGTGAACTATTCGCGAGTGCACAGAGGTATAAGTTTTGTTGAGCCTTTGTAATGTGCTTCAGGCAATTTTAAGGAGTACAAATGGACTACAAATAATTGATTTATGGAAGAAAGAAAATCCAAGGATTAATGGACAATTTTAAGTAAGAAATTAGATTTAAGAATTTTAAGAACTCATTTAAGCCCGATTATCTTTTTGTTTAGTTTATTTGCGTATTGTTGTTTAAATTATTAAGTAGTTTTGAAAGGAAGAGATAATCGTTCTTGAGTCTTATTATATGGTTTGTTTTAGTAGTAAGAATGCAAAGTGGTATTTGGTGGTTTAACTTCAACCACGCTGATGTAATTTATGTAGATATTTGTGTTTTTGTTTTATTTTGTACAGGACAATATATGTATTTACCGTTGATTGTTATTCTGTTGTTTATCTAGCCAGGTATGAAACACAGTTGTAACATTTACTTAATTGGTGATCTTGTTTTGACAATTTTAAAAGTAAGCTTTGCATATTTTAATTTTCAGATTTATGAGCAACCGGAAAGGTTTTATTAGCCAGGTTGATTGCAAAATTTTTCATGGTAGTTTATTTAACGCAGTACAATTAAAGACAAGAGTTTTGAGAAATTATACAGGTACGGATGTCTATTACGATTCAGAGAGATTATTTTGAAGTAACATTTATTAAGCCGAAGACATTGATCTTCTTTTATTTAGGAATTTCCAAAATTAATTACCGAATATTGGATGAAGAAATATTTTATTCAGTAATAGGTAGAAACTTAACATTATATATATATATATATATATATACGAGGGATACGCAGAAAATATTCAGTTACCGTATTATAATTTTTGTTTTGGATATTTTAGTTTACAAGGTGTATTCAAAAAAGTTTTTAATAACCTGGGTAGTGCTAAATTTATTTGAGTTTGAGTTGAATTGTTTGGAACGAGTGTTTGTTTTAGAACCCTCGTGTGAGAGTTTACTGAGTAAGCACAATCCTACTTTCCACAATCAGGTAGGGTTAATTAACATCCAGCTTAAGACAATTATTTTAGCAAAGTTTCGATTGTGGTGGCGCCTAGAGACATATTTTCCCGGACTGAGCTGTTTGAATGTAGGTGTAAGGTGTTTGAGCATATTAATCATTCATTTTACTTATTATTTCGACCACGCCCATCTCCCTGTTAGCTGGCTTGGCAACCCGCTTACATTAGTAAGCATGCACGACGCCTAGTGCGGTTTGGACGTGTAACAGGTGGTGTTATAGTACTTGACATACAAAATAAATGTTATATGTATTTATTTTAAACACTTTTTGGGCATTAGAATGGTTCACTCACTAAGCAAAAAAAAAACTACTTGCCACAACAATGTACTAAAGAAAACAACACCAATGCACTTATTGTTTTAACTTATTTCACAAGAATTTCACAGTTCAATTTACGCCACCATGTGCATGCGACGTAACAGAATCACTAAAAAGTAAGGTTAGAAAACACTTCTCACTGTTAGTGCAAATTGTCGTAAGTAACACGTTGTTAAGTTAATTTGTCGTAACTGCTTACTGTTTTGTGTACTTACGTCATATACTTCTAATATTGTCAGATACGACAAATCAAATTAACAAATACGGCAGTTTTGCAGATACGACGAAACTTTGCAGGCTCCTAGAGGCTATTAAAAGTAAAAGATACGACTTTGAGTCTTAACAGAATGATAGGTTTACCAATTGTCGACGTCGTAAACCGAAAATATGAAAAATGTAGATACGACTTCTATGCTTAACAGGGCAGTAAATGGGTTAATAACACTCAATGTAACTGTCATAATTATACCTTTCACCAAAAAATGTCAGTGGTTCGTTGTCAAAGTACTATACCAAATCGATAAAATTATGTATTAATTAGTAATTTAATAATATTGTTATCAGATTAACAAGATTGTAAATTAGTACTACTTAGTTAATTATATTAATTAAGATAGGTGTAATTTCACAGTAATTATATTAACACTAATTGATATTTGATTTTAAAATTCTAATTAAACACCAGATTATAAGATAAAACATTGCCTTAAAGATAATAGTTATAATTATATATTTCGACTTTTATTAAGTTTTATCAGATGAGGATGTGTATCTAAACGTAAATCTTAAAACAAGAATTTGTATGGTAAGGTAAAAAGGTGAAGTAACAGTATACAATGTTGTTCACATTCCTTCCTATTGTTAGCAAAGTGTTCCGATTTTACTTTTTTAATTTAATCGCATTTCGTAGATTAAGACATAAGGACGGTAATCAAAGATAAGCTAATTTTTTTACATTCCAATGTCAGTTATTATTTTTAAATAACGGCAGAAATACTACATGGATGGAATTAATTTTAAATATAAATTAGTAACCATTTTTTTATTCTTGTAAAGTTTAAATATTTGCGTATAATTTATTCCTCGGGAATAACGATGGATAACTATTTTCTGTAGCTTGAAATAAAAAATTATCAGAAAGGCGAGATCAGACAGGAACTTTATTTACCCAATAATTATTGGGCAGCTGCAAATTCTTTCGTTTGGCTCATTATATTAAAAGCAAAGTGCATCATCCTTTTGCAATCTATAATGTTAATTGTATACCGAATATGATTATGATGCTTACTAAACAAAAATCCAATTAATAAGACTTAATCCCTTAAAAAACGCAACGGCCAATCTGATCACATATTTTAAATACCTTCTAAGGCGGCTGAAATGGTAGTTGCAATTTCACCTGAGAATCGAAGATAAAAATTAATAGATAGCATTAATGTTTTAAATATAATTCCACAATGTTTATATATTTATTTCTCAAGACGTTTCAATACAAGAAAAAATATACAAGTAAAATAAATAGTTATGTAAATTATAATTGTACATATTATTTTAAATCTGTTAGAGGTGAGTCTTAAGATAAATCTGTTCGTTCATTAAATGTACCTTCTGTTTATGTTTATTGTCTTTTTTATTACAAAAGTGTAAAAATTTAATGTTGTTTTGGGAAGTCGTAAAGTGATTATTCACTATTAGATATTTGGCATAATTTGATTTGTGTGTATCTTTATATTTATAACATCTAATGTGTTCTTTGTATCTAACATGAAAGTCCCTACGTGTTTGTCCAATATAAACAGAATTACAGGATGTGCAGACCTAAAAATATCGTTAGTTGAATATTTGGCATAAAATAATGATTTAACAACATTGGAATTAGTTTTAAATGCTACTTTGTAATTCTTGTTCTTTTGTCATATGTGAGCTACTTTTTCTGATACAGAGTGGACGACCATACTTTGACCTTGAATAACGTCGGAATGAGACAAGATAGCAAGCTGCGGTTTTCACAGAAGTGTTTGAATTATCGTAAAATTTTTTGACTTTACTATCTTTTTTTTACTTTCACTGGAACACCCTGTACGTTTTGCAACATTATTAAAGTTCAATCTTTCCTGTTTCAAATAATATAACATACGAGGTATGTGCAGTATTTAATGTCCCTAGCATAGAATACAACACTATTTTTTAATATAATCCCCTTGAACGTAAATACACGTATTCCACATATGTTCAATCATAGCAACACCTTTCTTGAAAACCTCGTAGTCTTGATCACAGAAGAAGTCCTGCACTGCTGCCATAACTGCGTCATCGCTCTAAAATTTTGTTCCCCGAAGACTCTCTTTTAGCTTTGGAAATAAATAAAAATCACTGGGAGCTAAGTCAGCTGAGTAGGGTGGATGCTCCATAACTTCAAACCCAGCGTCATGAATTGCATTCATAGAAACAAGGCTCTTATGAACTGGGGCGTTGCCTTGGTGAAAGAGAATTCCGCGTGACAGTTTTTCGCTTCTTTTTCATTAATGCAATAACGAAGATTTGTAACTAATGCTGCATAATATTGACCAGTGATTGTGTGGCCACGTTCCAAAAAATCTACCAATAAAATGCCTTCGGCATGGACGATCTTTCTCTGATCATGTCATTCACAAGACCAATGTTTTCTTGAGTACACACAGAATGCGGTCGACCAGCACCTTTTGCATGTTCGCGGGTTGTTGTCACATTTGAACGTTCGAGACCAATTTTTTACTACTTGATAGGAAGGAGCAGAATCTCCAACCACGCCAACCATATCTGTATGAATTTCTTTAGGTGTTATACCTTTCTTTTGTAGATACTCAGTGACAGCATGAAGCTCAATTTTTTTCCATTTCCCAAAATCTTTCTGTAACTTTGACACTATTGAAGCTCGACCAACCAAATTTGGCAGTTTGCTTGTCAATAAAATAACAAAACAAGTGCGGTTACTAGGGACAGCATATTTCAAAGCCATCTACGCTAGGGACAACAACTACTGTACATCCCTCGTAAGTTAAGGTTATTACCACAACTAATTAATTTATAGACTCCATATCGATTAAGAACACTATTTAAATGATATTTTTTTAAAAATCGCCTGTGAAAAGAAAGTTGTTCAGTAAGCTCCGTTGGAATGCAAAATTTTGGAGCACAGAATCCTTAACACTTAAAAAGGAATAGTAAAAAATAATAGTAAACAATAAAAATGTTCTAAATACCTTGTTACAAGAAAATACAGATTTTTCAAAGCAAAGCTACAGGTTATTCACACAATAAAAGTTACAAGGCTAGAATAATTTTTAAAAACTACTGTAAATGTGTGTGCCTTCCAACGACGTCAATACACATTCTGCATTATAAGTGTTTTGTAGCTGTATTCTCGTATTAGTTGAGTTGATCGGCCTATTTTCACAGTTTTTTGTTTTTGTAGCGCAATGTTTCGGAAGCGAAATTTGCTTCCGTCATCAGGCTTAGTCCTAAGAATGACTGATTTGGTACTCGAATTTAGTTACTATGAACACCACTTGGCTAGTCTCAGATTCGAATTTGGTACCTTTCACTTACCAGTCCTGACTGACACCTTAACAGCTGAGCCACTGAGTAATCCAATATATATATTTTTTAGAACATATATATATATATATATATATATATATATATATAAATTGGTAGTGATGGGTTTTTTGGTGTGAGAATTACGAATTTGAAGCTTATTTTGACGTTGCTCCTAGAGGGCACTAGTTTCACCGCATTATTTAGGTAAATCAAAACATTTTTTTATCTGTTGAGCTATGCTCGAAAAAACTTAAAAATCCAAAAGAACGTTCAATTCTACATAAAAAATCACTCTTGTTTAGGTCGCTTAACTTTATCGGTTTCTGCATTTAAAAGTTTCAATATATTTTCTTCATTTTCTTTCAGGCGTGAAACTAGCGCCCTCTAGGAGTAACGTCAAAATAAGATTTAAATTCGCAGTTCTTACACACAAAACCCAACACAACCAATTTTCAGATTCATGTTATCAACACTTTCTCAATTATTGAGAAATTTCAGAATAAAATTTAAACCTTCAACACCCTGTATCTGTTAAACCAGCGACATTCGTATAAGGCATGATTAGCTCAAACATAATATTTTGATGTCTAATATCTCCAGCTTAATGTAAACCCATCCTTTCTAACTTACCCTGTATATAAACAGGGTGAGCCAATATTCACTCCCCAGCTCTCGGATGTGTTCTACAATTAAAAATAAGACAAAAATGAAGAATACTAAAATCCCGTAAACTAAGCCGTTTTCAAGTAAAGTTGAAATAAAAAATTTACATTTTTAAATTTTTTGTTTATTCTTAACAAATCTAAACAAAAAAATTGCAATATTAAAAAAACAAAAACTATCTGAGTCGAGCTAAGCGAAATGAAAATAAACATCTAATTCCTTAACAAATCTTCAAAATTGTTACCATTTTCATTAATACATGTATGTAACCTACGAGTGAAGTTCCTGGCAACAGAAGCGAAAGTATCATGATTTATTTCTGCTACTGCTTCGTGAATCCGGGCAATAACGTCATCCACTCCGGCAAAAACAGCCAAAAACCTATTGGATTTAAGTCGGGAGAATGGGCTGGCCACGCTCTTGGTGTAGCCCGCCCAATCCAATTATTAGGAAAACGGCGATTCAGAATATCTTGCACTTGTAATGTAGCGTGTGCAGGCGCTCAATCATGTTGAGAAAACATTGTTGCACGTTGTTGTAAAGGAACATCCTCTAACAAACCTGGCAAAGAGTTCTCCAGAAAATTACTATAATTTTCACCATTCAGTGTTCTTGGTAGAAAATATGGACCGATGATTCGTTTTCTAAACATACCTATCCAAACATTTACAGACTAGCGTCTTTGCTGATTTCGCCGACGTACAACATGCGGATTCTCATAGAGCCAATAATGAAGGTTGTGAGAATTTCAAATTCCTTCTTGGTTGAAATGAGCTTCATCGGTAAATAAAACATGAAAAAAGTCGGAATTGCTTTCAATTTCGTGTAATGTCCATGTACAAAAACTTACTCTAAATAGATCTCCTGGATGTAACATTTGAACAGGATGTAGATGGTATGGATACACGTTGTATCTTCGAAGACAGATATGAACAGAGGGTTGGGTGTGGCGTCTATTTCTTGACAACCAACGTGTACTGGTGGTCGGATTATTGTCTATATCCTACAATACCTGTTTCTCCTGTTGCCATGTAAGTTTTCTAGGTCGGCCGGTATGCAAAGAACGTTTTGGAGCGATACATCCTGTTTCCACAACACGTGTTTCTACATTTTGGATTGTTTTGTAATCTCGATGACGTCGGTTCGGAAATCGTTCTCTGTACAAACGCTCGGCAGCACGGGTGTTATCATTGCGAGCGCCTAAAGCTTTTATCATATCGACGTATTCTCCGTTAGTACACTCTGGCATCTTGAATTTAAAAATACTTTTGAAGCTTCCAATATTCACTAAATGGTGCAAGTCAAATAAACATAAAAACGTCAAAGTCAAGTAAATCCATGGCAACTACATTTTTTCACTGGCACCAAATTGCTCAAACGCAAGTTCTTTAAATAAAAGAAAAAAGACATGTTTTTGAGCGTTTATTACGGAAATAGTGAAATTATGTTTTCGTTTCGGTTACTCGACCCAGACGGTTCTTCGTTTTCAATATTTCAAGCTACTTTTTTAATTTGAATTTATAGAAATTAAATGAAAAATTAATAAATGTTAATTCTTCATTCCAATTTTACGCGAAAATGGCTTCACTTTCGGGATTTTAGTATTCTTCATTTTTGTCTTATTTTTAATTGCAGAACACACATCCGAGGGGAGTGATTATTGACTCAACCTCTATATATATATATATATATATATACAGGGTGTCCCAATAGTGCGTATTCGGTCGATAGCTCCTTAGCCATTAAACTTAGAAAAGTTTAAATACGAAAGTTGTCTATTTTTATAAGCTGCATAATCTAAAAATAGTTTGGTTTCTACAGGGTGTAATATAAAAGCGGTACAATATAGAACTTTTGATTTTTAAATAGAACAGTCTATGTATTATTTTATTTTTCGATTCTCCTTATAATTTTACATCTTTCTTATAAGAATGACTTACAAGCTAAATCTTACAGTTTTTGAGATATTTGCAAAGTTAACTAAAAACTGACATTTTTATGTAGTAATTCAAGTAGGCGTATCTCAGTTATTTTTAAAGATAAAAAAATAATCTTTGGTATAGAATTTATTCATACATGAGCTTACTTTAATCTATTGTCAAAATTGAATTTCAATATACACGGTGATCACAAAAATTAATTCAATAACATAAATTTGAAAATGCTATATCTTCATTTTTTTAAATGGCACACCCTATATTTTTTTAATGCCTTGTCTTCGTCTATTAGTCGGCTTTCATTTCTGTTAAATATGTTCTATACCTATCTCTAACAGTTTCGGAGATATTTATGTTTGTTCAATTTTTTTCGTTCATAACACTGATGAAGAGTAACATTAGTCGGCCAAAGCAAGCTGTAGATGCATAAGAAACTAAAAAATATTAATTGAAATACATAAATTGTAATTATAATAAATATTGTATGAAACCACCATTTTTAAGAGATATTTGAGATGTTTTTAAACGATTCATCGTAAAATTAAACAATTTAATCAAAAGAGCGTAAAACAAAAGATGAACGAAAACAAATGAAGAAATCAAACTTGTCAAACAGTGCTCATATTTGTGTAGTATTGTATACTTTACCTTCTAAATTACAAAATGAATTTTTCGAAAGAAGAACTTGTTAATATGATTTATGTCCTTGGTGAAAGCGATAAAAATTGTCTTTAGCTCATCGAATTTATAAGCAAAAATTTCCAAATGCACTGCGTCTCGAGCAAACAGGCAGTATTCATTACGAAGACAATTTAGAACGAGAAAGAACCGCAATTAACGAAGGTAATGAACATTTAGTTCTTCAATCCGTGATTGAAAATCCTCACGTTTCTTGCCGACAATTGGAATTGGAAGTTGGAGTTTCAAAAACATCAGTTAATAGAATTATAAAAAAATATAAATATCATCCATACCATGTCCAACTTGCACAAGAATTAAACGAAGATAACTTCGTTAATAGATTAAACTTTTGCAATTGGGCCAAAAATAAAAATTTTGAAAAACCCAACTATTTGGTACGATCTAATTTACTGATGAAGCTACTTTCCACAAAAATGGATATGTTAAAAGACATAATTTCCATTATTACGATACTGAGAATCCCAGATTTATAATTCCTTTTGATCATCAACACCGCTGGTCACTTAATGTTTGGGCCGGAATTATTGGGGAAAGAATTATAGGACCATATTTTTTTTGAAAACATGGTCAATGGAGATTTATTGTTAAACTTCTTGCGCAACGAATTTGAAACTTTTATTGAAGATTTACCTTTACAAACCCTTAGAGAAATGTGGCTGCAATTAGATGGCACTCTTCCGCATTTTAGCAGAAACGTTAGAAATTATTTAAATATCCAGTTTCAAAACAAATGGATTGGAAGAGGAGGGGCTATCTCCAGGCCTGCAAGATCGCCTGACTTGACAAAGCTGGACTTTTTTCTTTGGGGTTGGATTAAAGAAAAAGTCTATCAAACTCCTCCAATTAGACACGTCATTCAAAATATAAATGTTTCCATGTTACGAAAAGTAAATTTGTCGTTTATTCAATGACTTCATGTTTGCCAGCAACAAAATGGTGGTCATATTGAACATTTATTATAATTTTAAGTGTTTGTATTTCAGTTAATATATTTCTTAGTTTCTTATGTATTCATAGCTTGCTTTGACCGACTAATGTTACTCTTCTTCAGTGTTATCAACGAAAAAAATTGAACAAACTTAAATATCTCCGAAACTATTAGAGATAGGTATAGAACATATTTAACAGAAATGAAAGCTGACTAATAGACGAAGACAAGGCATTAAAAAATATAGGGTGTGTCATTTAAAAAAATGAAGATATAGCATTTTCAAATTTATGTTATTGAATTAATGTTTGTGATCACCGTGTATATTTAAATTCAATTTTGACAATAGATTAAAGTAAGCTCAGGTATGAATAAGTTCCATACCAACGATTATTTTTTTATCTTTAAAAATAACTGAGATACGCCTACTTGAATCACTACATAAAAATGTCAGTTTTTAGTTAACTTTGCAAATATCTCAAAAACTGTATGATTTAGCTTGTAAGTCATTCTTATAAAAAAGATGTAAAATTATAAGGAGAATCGAAAAATAAAATAATATACAGTCAAAAGTTCTATATTATACCGCTTTTATATTACACCCTGTAGAAACCAAACTATTTTTAGATTATGCAGCTTATAAAAATAGACAACTTTCCTATTTAAACGTATCTTCTAAATTTAATGGCTAAGGAGCTATCGACCGAATACGCACTATTGGGACGCCCTGTATATATATATATATATATATATATATATATATATATATATACATATTATAATAAGTTTATTGGGTATCGGCTTAGAAAAATTTTTCTTTATTGATTTTTTGTCAAATTTTCGCCTGTGATTACAGGCTTCATCAGGACTAAAACTAACAAAATTCTCTAAATTATGAACAATACTTAATTAATACACTTACATCTTAAAAGTAAATTTTGTTGAATGATGTATAATATAATTTTGAGGTGTAAAAAACAATGTGTCAATTAGAATGTAATCTGAGCTAACTAAACTATATTAATAAAGGACAATTCTAAATCAAGTAACAAGTATTAAAGCGTGCCACTATATGAAAGGCTGTTTATATTTATTTACAATGAATTATTGGGATTTTAAGTTTTGTAAATTGAAAATAGACCAGCATAACTAGTGTTTAAATGATTAGTGTCAGACTTAAAATTCATTGTTTCATTATTATTAATGTGAAACATTTCAAGGAAGAGTCTCTCACTATAGTTTTCTGCTTTGTCAATTATTTTTACCTCGTTAAATTTAATAGTATGATCTAGATCTAAACTGTGAACTGTTAAAGCACATCTCTTTTTGTAATTTACAGTCACTTTTGTGTAAAGCTATTCTACTTTTCAGCCAGTTAGTTGTGTGTCCTATGTAACACAAATTGCAGAATTGATGGTATGGAATAAATTACGTTGGACTCTAGTTCTGTGGGTGTTTTATCTTTAATTTTTGAAAATAAATTGTTAATCGTGTTTATGTTATAAAAAACAATTTTTATAACATAAAAGATAAAACACCCACAGAACTAGAGTCCAACGTAATTTATTCCATACCATGCAATGTCTGCAATTTTATTAAATGCAACTACCTTATTTTTATTCTATTTCTTAATTCTACGGCCAAAAATAAGGGAAGTTTATGTTCACTTCCCTATACCCAAACTTTTTTTGAGATATTAACACGTTTTTAAAAATATTAATTATTTCTGCCGTATTGTTGTTTATTATTATTTATTATTTTATTTTAGCAAGCTGTGTATGTAGCTGTAATAATTAAATAGTATTAGTTGTCATTATTTGTGGTTAATCGCATTTTTACAAAGTGATAGAAATGGCTCGTTTGGAACTAAACAATCACGATTATCTAAATTTACTTTTAGTACATGGTGAATGTGACAGAGTTGTTACTAAAACATGTGCTTTATTTGCTACAAGGTATACAGATCGACCACGACCCACCCGTGACACAGTGAAGAGAATAACAAACAATTTGGTTGTTTTCAAGCAAAAGTTAAGAAAGTGAAGCCTGTTGCTGATAACAATGACAATGAAATTAATGTTCTTGGATACTATGCTGCTTATCCCGAAGCGTCATTACGTGGTGCGACAGATTTAGGTGTACCAACGATATCTATTCAACGAATTTTAAAAAACCGTAAGTTTCATCCCTACTCTTTTAACCTAGTTCAAAGTTTAAGGGAAACAGACTATAATAAAAGAATACAATTTGCAGAATTTGTGTTGATGTCAAGAAGATAATGAATATTTACGGAATATTATATGGTGCGACGAATCAAAATTTACGAAA
This sequence comes from Vesta saturnalis, assembly GCA_036346205.1. Lineage (NCBI taxonomy): Eukaryota > Metazoa > Arthropoda > Insecta > Coleoptera > Lampyridae > Vesta > Vesta saturnalis. The sequence goes on from JARFJB010002120.1 coordinate 6,095,253, forward strand.
AACAGGCACAATTCGCATTACTGGAGCGAAAAAAATCAACACTTAACAAGAGTACGTAGTTTTCAAGAGCGATGGGACTTTAATGTGTTTTTTTGCGATCAGAGACAACCAGGTTGTAGCTCTCCACTTTTATGATGGAAACTTAAACGGTTAGAAACTGTGGTAACATAATTTTATAATTTTTTATTTTCTAAAAACTACTTTTTTAGGTCAAAGATATCTCACCATATTAAGAGAATTAAAAACAAATTATTTAGAACGTTTACCACCGCAAGAATTTAGAAAAATATTTTTTCTTCATGACGGAGCTCCTCCTCACTGTTCCCGAATGGTAAACCAATTTTTAGATGAGACGTTTTAAGATAGGTGGATAGCTAACAATGGCCCTTTTCGGTGGCCTCCTCGTTCACCAGACATAACACCTTTAGATTTTTTTATATGGAGCTAAGTAAAAAATGAGGTGTATTCCCATCCCCTTACAACAACGGAAGATTGTGAACTTAGAGTTCGCAATGCATTTAATTCTCTCCCTGCAGCAATGATTAAGTGTGCAACAAACGAAGGTGTGATAAGAAGACTGCATAAGTGCTTGGAGGTTCAAGGACGAAATTTTGTTATGAGTTTTTGTAATTTATGTATGTGGAACTACATTAAAAAACACGGCCTACCTATAATAAGCAACAATACGGTAGAAATAATTAATATTTTTAAAAACGTGTTAATATCTCAAAAACGCTTAAGTTTGGGTATAGGAAAGTGAACATAAATTTCCCTTATTTTTGGCCGTAGAATTAAGAACTATGTAGAATAAAAATATGGTAGTTTCATTTAATAAAATTAAAATATTTGACATTTTTGAAGTTGAAATTTTCATCATTTTTTTAAGAACCCTGTATGCAGAAAAGCTGTTTTCGACAAGTCATCAATTACCTAGATCTGCTTACTAATTAACCCGATAAGATATGTTTTATTTGGTATTAGGGATGTTCCCGCAGAGTTTTCCATACGGAGGTCTGCACCTGTCAATTTTCCATTAAAAAAATGAATATTTCGAAAAGTATAAATTTTAGGTATAGGATATTCTACACAAAGTGACATTAAAATTGAACGTAGATTTCCAAAAGTTAATAACATACAGGGTGTTACATTTAAAATAACAAAGTTTCTGTTCACTTCGTATAACCGGAAGTGACATGTCTGTAAAATATTTTCCAAATATTTGGCATAACTTATTATTTATCTATAGAAATCGTGTGAGTAGTTTCCTATATATAGATAGTGTAAGCTCGTCGTGAAACAGCCTATATAACAGGAGATAGAACACATATTTCTAAAAAGAAAAGTTCCTATAAACATATGTCGTAGAAGGCTTCGTTTCCGAGATACAGGGTGTTGAATATAATTTTTTTTTCTCAAATTTTCATTATAACTCATAAACGAATGCTTAGATTTTTTTCATGTTGGGGGAATAATGTCTATTGATTAAGGGCATAAAACAAGCGATAAAATGTTCACAAACTTGCACAGTGGCGGAGTGGAGGTGCTCAACCCTTTCATAAACAGAACTTCTACGCCAATAACTATTTTTTAAAAAAACTGTTATTTTCATTATCTACATACAGTTTAACAAAAATAATGTACCTTCTTCTGTTTCGAAATTCCTGTGCGTTTCCGAGTTATTTTGATTTTTAGAGTTTGATGTACTAAGTTAAGTAATGTGCTTTATGTGAATAATTGAATATAAAGTTTTTAATAAAAAAGATATAATAAAACATTTAGAGCCATTTTAGTACCTAACGATCGTTTCTTTAAAATTTCAAATACATTTTCATTTATAAATAGGTAGGTTATCGGTTTTTTTTTAGTATCCATTGTTATTATCCTCGTATAAAAAGAAATGCATAATTATTATTGTTATGCGGTCAATACTTTCTGTATAATTATGTATGTATCAATTTCGCCATAAACATGTATGTAGTTTTTAAGTGAGATTCTAATAAGTTATAGACCGCTGCTCACTTGCTCCATTAAAGAGCCGCCACTGTATCAAGCCATACTCAAATACAAGACTTTTGTAAATTGAAATCTGTTTAGTACACTAATTTTAACAATCCTTATTTTTATTGTAACAATACTTAATTAATAATTGTGAAATCAAAATAACTCGGAAACGCACAGGAATTTCGAAACAGAAGAAGGTACATTATTTTTGTTAAACTGTATGTAGATAATGAAAATAACAGTTTTTTTTTAAAATAGTCATTGGCGTAGAAGTTCTGGTTATGAAAGGAGTTGAGCACCACCCCCCCCCTCCGGCACTGTGCAAGTTTGTGAACATTCCCCCCCAACATGAAAAAAATCTAAGCATTCGTTTATGAGTTATAATGAAAATTTGAGAAAAAAAAAGTTAAAGTTTGTCTACAAAAACTGACTCACCCTGTATATATATATATATATATATATATATATATATATATATATATATATATATATATATATATATATATATATATATATATATATATATATATATATTAACAATATATTTAGTGATACTTCCGAAAGAAAGTTATAAATTTAAACGAAAATGTTAAATACTCTCACAATATTTATATTATAGAAAATAGTCTTATTCTGATAATTTGTGTTAATTTCACTTTTATTGGTATTTACAGATATGTTTTCAACACTTTATTTTATTTTAATTCTTACAATTTTAGAACTTCGAGAACAGCTATTAACTTTAAGTCGCCGGAGTACAAATAGAAACTTATCGACCAATTTTTCTTCCGTCGTTCTACAAATATATTTATTTGTTATTAATAATACCCATTTAAATATATCAACAGTTTAGAGTGAACTATGTAATTCTATGTAGAAATGGCATCTCCCCATTTTCTTAAAAGGTTTATTGAATTTTTGATTGGACTAACAAATCAAGATAAAGAGAAAAAATATTCTACACTCTTCTACCTTAATACCTTAAATTAATATTCTTTTATGAATAGGCTCTTTGATTTTTACAGTTATTAGGTTCATCTTTAGCACAAATTTATCTTTATTTACAAATTTCAACTGCCGTTTTTCGTTAAGAAAATGCGACTCATTCTTATGTCTAAATGATGAATTTGCACCTGGAAATAATGCAAATTTATTTTGTACTAAACCTACATGTTACTTACTATCTAAACATCCTTATAATCTATGAACTTCTATATACAAACTCTAACTAAAATCTCTTTTTTCTGCGACTACTTTTTTCTAATACTATTTATACTTCTAACTGAAACACTGAAGTTGTCAAGATTTACATTGCAATCTGCAAGCTGTGTTTATGAAAAACTCAATGTGCACTTATAAGAGACAGCCCCTCAAAAATTTAAATACTGTAACTACATCAATCCCTGGATATTCCGAATACGTGTAAAGACATTTTTAATTAGTTCTACAACTTAATCATAATGTTTACATTCAATTACCTAAACCAACCAGTCCTGAATAAAATCTTTCCACATATACAATGTGTCCCAAATTCGCTTCTCTATAAAGGGATCTCGGCTTCTGTTATACTTAAGGCAAAGGTTAAATGGGGAAAGTTTTAGAGGAAGCTTAGAGCATTCGATATCCCGTTTCAGATTTACAATCGGTCAATTGGTTTTGAAAATATCGACGAAAAACCGAAAATGGCGGATTTCGTTTTTCGCCAGTAAATGCGAAATGGTTAACTTGACAGCTGTCACAATGTGAGATTATTCGGACACTTTTTTAAGACGAATAAGATGGCGTGTATGACATGTCACAATCGTCTTTTGTTATCCCACAATCTGCCTCAACTTTCATATTTCTTATTGCCGCCATATTGGATTTTTCGATTTTTTGAAAGAGCGCAATATTTCCAGTTTAGTGATGTCTCACAACTCCATAAAAGATGAGAGTTTCATCGAAATATTACACTTTCTAAAGTTAGGTCTTATTTATTATTAGTAGGCCATGATTTATTTGTCGCAAAATAACATTAATAAATAGTGTATAAAATTCTTTGAATTTTCAATAAAACATGAAATTAAATAACGACCTCTCAACAAGAGAGATGTTTTGGGACAAATTCCCAGCTATGAGTGTGTTAAAAATAAAGCCAGAAAAATCGTCATTAATTTAATTAATATTTGAACTTTTGAACAACCTACAATAAAATTACAATTACAATTAATTTACAGATTTGCAAAATGACGTCCATTTACATCGAGACATTTTTGACAATTGGTGACTGTTTTTCGTACAACCCTAGCAAGTGTATTTCCGTTAACACTATTTCTAAATGTATCCAAAACTCTCTGTCTCAGAATTTCTATGGCCGAAGGATCAAACTCGTAGACCTCATTCTTTGTGTGACCCCAGAGGTAGAAATCCAAGGGCGAAAGGTCGGGGGATCTAGGAGGCCAAGATATTGGACCATTTAATGCAATAATTCTTTCACCAAACTGCTCCCTTAAGAAGTTCCTGACTTGAATGGTGTTGTGTGCCGGACATCCATCCTGTTGAAACCAGGTTCTTCTGAACTCATCTTCGGTGAGAGTAGCTCGTAAAGCCGGCACAGCCTGGTTTCTCAAAAGCTCTAGATACCTCTGTCCGTTTAAGTTATAGTCAATCAAAAATGGTCCTATAAGTAGATTTCCTACAATGATTAATAATTTATAATACATAGGTGCCCAATTAAAATAGGTAAGTGAGATTAAATTACCAATAATCCCACACCAAACGTTACTTCCAAATCTGGCCTGTAGACGTCTCTCTGCCACTTCGTGAGGGTTTTCTACAGCCCAATGATGAACATTGTGCTTATTAAAAACTCCACAATTCGTAAACCTACTCTCATCAGACCACAAGACATGATTAACAAAATCGGGATTTTCATTACACATTCTAGTATACTACTCGCAGAAGCGCATTCGTCTTGGAAAATCAGTTTCCTTAAGTCCTTGAACTATTGTGGGTTTGTATGGATAGTAGTTATTCTTTTTTAACACTCTTTGTACCGTTGATTTTGACACACGAATTTCCCGTTCTACCGTTCTTACCGATGCACTGGGGTTTTCGTTGACAGCTTGTAAAATGTTTCTGTCACGATTTTCATTATCAATATTGTATCCGCTTTTAGGATGTTCGAAGGCCCCATAGTTAATTAAATTAATTACAATTTTTCTGAAGTGGGTTTTATGAGGCTGCCGTCGTTCGGGGTACATCTCCAATTACCTCGCTGAGGTAATGTCGGCGTTTCTGTTTGACTGCAAGTAAAGCGCTAATATGTCAAACTTTTCTTCATTTGAATAGGGAATACCGGCCATTTTCAACAGGCTTTTACAATTTGTGTGTCACGTTTATGATTTTAATGACAGACAAGCATACTACTTATGAAAACACTACATTGAATTATTTAATGTCAAAGTCAAAGCCACCTTATATGGAAAACATGAAACCCAATTTTACTGACAAATAAATCATGTCCTACTGATAATAATAAATAAGACCTAACTTTAGAAAGTGTGATATTTCGATGAAACTCTAATCTTTTATGCAACTGGAAATATTGCGCTCTTTCCAAAAATCGATAAATCCAATATGGCGGCCATAAGAAAAATGAAAGTTGAGGCAGATTGTGGGATAACAAAAGACGATTGTGATAGTCATACACGCCATCTTATTCGTCTTAAAAAATTGTCCAAATAATCTCACATTGTGACAGCTGTCAAATTAACCATTTCGGAGATACTGGCGAAAAACGAAATTCGCCATTTTCGGTTTTTCGCCGATATTTTCAAAACCAATTGACCGATCGTAAATCTGAAACCGGATATCGAATGCTCTAAGCTTCCTCTAAAACTTTTCCCATTTAACCTTTGCCGTAAGTATAACGGGAGCCGAGATCACTTTATAGAGAAGCGAATTTAGGACACATTGTATGTACTAATTTTTAAATATACAGCCTTAAATAGTGCAGAATCGAAAAATTTGCAATAAATTAAAATGACAGTTCCATTTGTAGACGCTACATTGTGTTTTACAATTAAAAAAACTAAACAAGCAACGCAAGCTACATTGTACAGTATTTTCATTATAAATTCAGATTTCAATGAATTAATGCATACACGTATTACTAGAAATAATAGCTACAATTAAAAGAAAAATGATAGAGCTTTTTAAAACACGCCTTTATGTAAAATACAATCGTTATTCATTATTATGAGGGTAAAATGAATGCTTAACTTTATTCGCTCTATTATAAACAGAAATAAAAGAATAATAAATGTAACCCCAAACACAAGTGCTTATTTCCACATTTTCTCATTGCATAAAGCTTACTTGTAAGGATCAAACATTTTCGTTTTTAAATATATTTACGAATAATCTGTTTATTTTCAAGTAATCCTGGCGCTCAAAGTAGGATATTTCAGAAAAAAATTCTTGTATTGTAAAACGATGAAAAAACAGCGGCCAAACAACTACTTTATCTGCAAAGAGTATAATACTACAGCCTTTAAATTCCTGCACCACGTTGGGTGCCAACTTACTAGTTCTAGTAACGAGACAAAGCGTATTACTTTATTAATAAAATACAATTTGGGTTTACAATATCAATAATTTACTTATTTTGTCATCTCATTTAACTACAGCTCATCTGGGTAAATTACACATACATCTCACATCTTGGACATCGTGCGTGCTCTCTTAAATTATCCTCCCACAGAGAACATCAAACACACTCAGCTACGCACGTACGTAACCACAAATTCTCGTTTATAATGTTCACGTTCATAAACACGTTCGTGTTCACGTTCACGTACATGTTCACATTCATGTTCATGTTCACGTTCATGTTCACGTTCATGTTCACGTACATGTTCACATTCATGTTCATGTTCACGTTCATGTTCACGTTCATGTTCACGTTCATGTTCACGTTCATGTTCACGTTCATGTTCACGTTCATGTTCACGTTCATGTTCACGTTCATGTTCACGTTCATGTTCACGTTCATGTTCACGTTCATGTTCACGTTCACGTTCATGTTCACGTTCATGTTCACGTTCATGTTCACATACGCGTTCATGTTCACGCTCACGTGTATGTTCACGTCCATGTTTACTTTTATATTCAAGTTCATTTTTACGTTTGTACCACCGTTCATACCGACGTTCATGTTCACATTCATATTCACGTTCACGCTCAGGTTCACGTTAACGTTCCTATTTACGCTCATATCCACGTTCACGTTTAGTTCAGGTTCACATTCAATTGGGCGTCCAATATTGCATTCACGTTCATGTTTACGTTTAATGCCACCGTTCATATCCATATTCGTGCTCACGTTTGTGTTCACGTTCATGTCTACATTCACGTTCACCAGGGTTGAGATGATTGAAATCAATTGATTAAAATCATGATTTTAATTAGCATGATTTTTTTAAATAAAAATCATGATTAATTTAGTTTAGAAAACGGGGTTCAAATTTGAATACAAAAAGAGAACTATATTAATAATGCTTAAATAGAAATACTAGTTTAGCTGTTTGGTCACCGCCAAGTCTGTTTCTTACACCTGTACGTATGAATCCATAGGTAGAAAACATCCTCTCGGATATCAGCAGAGGATGCACAAGTACACAAAACAGAAATCACTACAGGCAGCACGTGCTTAATTTCTGAAATATCTTCTTGGGATCTTCACCACTGTACTACTGTTACATTTTTTATTATTTCATCCGAAAGATAGTTTTGTGAAAAGGGTCTGATTTGACTTCCAACTTAATTAGTAATGGTAATAATCCTGTGTCTGCAAAATATTGGGAAACAATATCTAAAGCATCTTTCTTTTCTTCAGCTAGTAAGGATATTCTTTGTTTATATTTATTTTAAGATCCAAAAAGTGAAAGGTAGTTAGAGCTTGAACATACCTTTTATTAAATATTTGATACTGACGCAAGCTTCTTTCTTCTAGAAAACTGTCAGTGTCAAAAATAGCCATTAACGTTTTCCATGTGTAAACTGCTTGAGACAAAAATGTACCTTTTGTAGTATTACGGCAATGTAGAAAATCTTCAGTCATCCTTTTAATATAAAAATCACTGGATCAATTTCTTCTTTATGCTCTTGACATATTAATAACCATTTCACCCATTCATTTACATAGATCTCAAGACAATCTGAAAGTGTACTCCATCGAACATCTTGAGGTAAGACCAATTTCTTGCCCCTTTTTTCTTTATACCAAGCGTTTGGCAAATGGGTATTTCTGAAGTATTTCACAATTTGTCCTACATATTCTTTTACCTGCGATGCTTCTAAATCTTTGGAGAGCAAACTAAACAAGTGCGCCGAACAACCATATATAATTATACGATAACTGAACGACTCGGAAATTTTTTCTTCATACTGACTATGTTGGCCGCATTATCTGTCACAATACAGGCAAATTTACAGTTATATTCATTTTCACACTTATTTATTGAGTTAATAGTCAACTCAGCAAGATAATCAGCTGTATGGGGATGACCGGATTCTCTTTCCAAGAGAACACTGTTTCCACCCTCTGCTATCAAAACGACATAGATTATCGGATCATTATGTATGTTGGACCATCCATTTAAGGACATGTAAAGAGACTTCTTAAAACATTTAGATATTTCTTCCTCAAATACTTCAGTCAGGAGCGTTGACGATAAATGAAATCTAAATGGATGAACGTAACCGGGTCTTAGCATTTCTATGGCTTTTCTAATTTTCTTATTTTTTATCGCTCTAAAACTTTGTTGCGTAGACGGCGTTGACTATTTGTCTGTTCAATTCTTTCTTCTTATAATGACCGCTACTTGCACTTTCACCTACACTTACTTTTTCACAGTTCTCGGTTCTCTGTTTCTTTTGAAACTGGACAATTTCATTCTGGCTAGTTCCAGGCTGTAACTGACAATCACCATGAAGAGTTTCAACATCAATGATATCACTAGTTTTACTTTCAAACATTTCTCAGTGACTTTTTAGTCTGTCCACTAGACCTTGTAATTTCTTTCCCACACTTTTTATACACTGCTCTGCAACCTAGTTTTCCAACCACTTTCTTTTTTACAAAACGTTGCCAAATACTAAATTCCTTTTTGCCTGGGCTTGTCATGACTACAAATGTCTTGCTAGAATAAGTGCGTATCATTTATACAGCTGAGCGTTTTCTGCCAATTTTTACAAGTTTCAGAAATTTCTCAAATTCGGAAAACTGCGTGAACAAAATTTTCACGTTAACACTTGTAGAGTTTTGCTTCCTATCTGTACTATTCTTGCCTGTTAGGGTTGCAAAGTATAATAAATACATTTTATGAAACGAGTAGAAACTTATATTAAAAATGTTACCCGCGTTTAAACGCCCGTCAAATAAAACTTTGTGAGATTTTACTACGAGAAGCATAAAATCTACAAAAATCATGATGTATAAAGGTATTTATTTACGTAAATGGTAGTTTTTATTACAAGTGAAACTATCCTAAACTACTAAATGCTTCAAAATAAAAACACATTTTCATACTTAACTTAACCTTCACGCCATTCCCTTTCCGGGTAGGCAAAATAATCCCTGCCTCTTATTTATTTTTCATTCACAATCTTTCTCCATGCTTTCCTATCTCCGCATACCTCCGTAGATTCCGCAAGATTCATACATAGTCTCTGACATGCCCTTTTGTTTTTAAAACTCCTTATCTTTTTTTCCTTTATCATAGATTCTACTACATTCAGCCAAGTTTTACGCGGCCTACCAGGCCCGGCCTTTCACCTAACCTCACCCACATATATTTGTTTCGTTAATCTTGCGTTGTTCATTCTCTCAATGTGACCAAACCAACGTAATGTACAACTTTTATATCTATCCATCATCGTCTTTTCCTCACCACACTCCCTCATTATGCATTCATTTTTTATCTTATTCCTTCTCGTTTTACCACATGCGCTTCTCAGGAATCTCATACCCACGGCATTTATTTTTCTTTCGTGCTTTTTGTGACATACCCATGTCTCACTTCCATACAGTACTGACGGGACGAATATGCCATTATAGATTGCTCGTTTCGCAGCTAGGCTCATGCTTTCATTTCTCATTTTCGTCCACATACTTCCAATCATTTTCCTTCCAGCATTGACCCTTCGTCCAATCTCGCTCTCAATTGTACCATCTGCAGTAAACATTCTACCGAGATATACCAGCTCGCCCAGTTGCTTCACAATTTCATCTTGCAGAGTAAATACTCTACTCTCCTTTCCACCTTCCCGATTGAACACCACAATCTTAGTTTTGTTGACGTTTACCTTTAGGTGCATACTCTCACAGACTGTATCAAACTTCCTCAGAGCGGTATGCAGCTCATCCGCACTGTTACTTAATAAGACTGTGTCATCTGCATACACCAGGAGTCGTATATTTACGTCACCAACCATTACACCATTTGTATCGTTACATGCTTGTCTAAGACATTTATCCATGTACACATTGAACGACCACGGTGATATCACACAGCCTTGTCGCACTCCTTGCTCAATATTAAAGTATTTACTCACACCTCCTCTCACCCTAACACATTCCCGACTACCGTTGTATACTTCCCTTATTCCATTTATTAGACCTTTATTTACGCCATATTCATTTAATATTTCCCACAGCTTTTCTCTATTCACTCTGTCAATATGCTTTCTCCAGATCTACAAACCCACAGTACAACTTCCTTTTTACCTTTAAACACTTTTCGATCACCTGCTGGAGAGCAACTATCTGGTGAACACATCCTCTCCCTGGCATAAAGCCACCTTGCACATCCCACATCTTAGATTGTGTAGTTTCTCGTACTCTATCAATCAGTATTCTTCCAAATACTTTACCAGGTACGCTGAGCAAGCTTATTCCTCTGTAGTTCTTACAATCACTCTTGTTCCCCTTACCCTTATACAATGGTACAATGATCGCGCTCTTCCAATCACTCGGCACTTTTCCACACATAAGGCATACATTGAATAATTCACGCAATCTTCGTATAAGCTTTGCACCACCATACTTGAGCATTTCACCAGTGATTTCATCTACGCCTGCTCCCTTGCCGTTTTTCAACCTTCCTACCGTTTTCGCTACCTCACTTATTCCAATATCCTTCTCAGTTTCATTCGTCATTTCTTCTTTATTCTCCTTATTTAACCCTTCAGTCTTACTTTCCTCACTAATGTACAGCTTTCCGAAATATTCTTGCCAGCATTTCATCACTTCACAATCGTCCCATACTATTTCGTTTCTATCATTCATCACTCCTGCAGCGTTCTGTTTTGGGCCACGTTTTGTATTTTTGACCCATTTCCAGAAGAGTTTTTTGTTTCTCTTAGTCTTATTTTTTGCAGCAATCATTGTCATGTACGCATCTTTTTTCTTACTTACTGCCTTTTTTACCGACTCATTCCACCAAACACATTTTTTCTGTCTACCTACAATCACTCTTCCACATATTCGCACGGCACAATTGACAACAGAGTTTTTCAAGCTTATCCATGCACTTTCAACGTCAATGTCTTTTATTTGTTCGTTCCACACTGTTTCATTCACATTCAACTCTTTATTCACAGCATCTGTCTGCGTATTTCATTCTCGCACCATTATCCACTAGTTTGTCAACCCTAATTCTGGACGTTCGCACTACGTTTGCTTTCCTTCTCCACACCCACTTTTGCCCTAAACACACTCTTGATACAACCAAAAAGTGGTCCGATCCACACTCCGCTCCGCGCATTACTTTTGTATCTTTCACCAGGTTTCTAAGCTGTTCATCATACACTATCAAGTCTATCATGCTTTTAGATTCACCTCTTTTCCATGTATACATATGCACATTTTTATGTTTAAACCACGTATTGGATACAAACAGGCTTCTCTCCATACAGATGTTCAGCACCGTTCTCATTGATTCTTTGGTCTCCGAACTTTCCTAGAACGCGTTCACTATGTTCTCTCTGTACACCCACCCATCCGTTCATATCCCCCAATATAATCACTCTTTCGTTTGGCTTACATACGTTCAACACGTTCTCTACTTCATTCCAGAAGTTCTCACGGTCCTGGTCTCTTTCTCCATTCACCGGTGCATAGCATGCAATAAGAAAAATTCTTCGAAACTCCACTTTCATTCTAGCCCATATTACCCGGGGAGATACCAATTCGTACTGTTTAACACATCTTTTCGCTCTTTTACTTATGATCATCCCAACTCTTTTTGCGCCATGCACTTCCGTCTCAACTCCTGATCATAGTGCCAGGCTGCCATCCTCCATCTCCACAGCATCCTTTCCTTTGCGCTTTGTCTCCGATACACACAGGATATCAAGGTGTCTTTCGTACATTACATTCGCAATTTCAAATTCTTTACCATGCACCTCTAACATTCCACGTACCGACTCGCCATTCATTCCTTGCACAGTCGTCAGCAACGGGGCCTGTCTGTTTCGACCTTGACCGCCCCTTGTAGCCAGGTCGATCCGAAGCAATTGTATTGTTTTCTTGAGTAATACCATAGCGGGAAGATCGGTTACTGGCCAAATCGTGCCCCGGACGATGTAGCATTCCCTACTAACGGTATCGTCCTACTACCGGACAGTTATGTCTACTGTGACGACATAATAGATAGATATAGAGCATTATAATTCTTAGTGAAAAACCAACTATTTTTAAAAATGAACAGAATACACTTTTTTCAAAACTCTACTTTATAAGATTTTCGAAAAGACCTCCACCTTGCGCAAGGCAGTAACCCAAACTGTGATAACATTCAGTTCGGGTGTTTTCTAACATTGGGTGATGCTGTTTAAAAAGTCTGTAATTTTGACACGAAGTTTTTCATTGTTGTATATTCAATAGAAATAAGATTTATGACCCACATGCAGTATGCAGTAAACAAAAAAGCTGATTTAAATTTGTAAGGGGGGTATAGAAAGAGACTTGTGCTAAATTAAATATAACTATTTGAATCATCACAATCTCAAAAGTAAAGAATAAAGATTATTCTAATTTAATAATTTATTTATTCTGAATAAAAATGCATCAGCACAATGAATGCTGTTTATGTTCACGTTTAGACCACCGCTTATATCCCTGCTTGTGCTCACGTTCGTGTTCACGTTCATCTTCATGTTCACAATCAAGTTCACGTTCATTTTCACGATCATACTCATATTCAGGGTGACGTTCACACTCATGTTCACGTTAACGTTGATGTTTACGTTCATATTTACATTCATACTCACGTAACGTTTACGTTCATGTTATCGTTCATGATCACTTTCTCGTTCATGTTAACGTTTATGTTCATGTTCACGTTCATGTTTACGTTTATACCATCATTCATATCAATATTCGTACTCACGTACATGTTCACGTTCAATTCTTATTCACGTTCATTGCCACGTTCAAGTTCACGTTTACGTTCACGTTCACGTTAACCTTCATGTACGTTCATGTCTACGTTCATATTTACTTCATATTCACTTTCATGTTAACGTTTACGTTCATGTTCACGTTCATATTCACATTCAAGTTGATGTTTACATTTATACCATAGTTCATATCCATATTGGTGTTTACGTTTGTGTTCACGTTCATGTTCACGTTGATGTCTTCAATGTAACACATTACATTTACAATAAGTAGGACGTACAGCGGTTTTATCCCTAGTAATATAAATCTAAAACTATCAACTTAACTGTAAACAAAATCAATCGATTACGGTGGACACTACTAGCAAAATCCACATAAAATTATAAGTAGGGTTAATCCACCTAAATCGATTACTCTAAGAATAATAGTAAATTGCATTCAATGAAGGTGTGAGGTTAGACGTTAGAGTAAAATAACTTAATTAGTAGTTAGATCTTCCAAAATGAAGGGATGACAAACATAGATGATTGAAGCGTTAACGGCGAAGAAAAATACCTTAGTTATTTTTTATCTATTCAATAAATAAAAATCCCCCACGATATGTACGAGCACTATCTATGTAATTGGTAAAAGTTGTATTTAAGAAAAAAGGAAATGTATTGGTCTTATTAGATAACCAGGGTGTTTAAGGCTAATATAAAATCACGATACTTATTGCTTATATAACATTTTTTAATGTCTTAAGAAAAAGCACTGTGAAATATCGGGTGTAATTAAGAAATAGCTGTAAATTATAAAAATCACTAAGCAACCCTGAATGAGCAAATTTACCTATTCTATAACTATTACAAAAATTTAAATAAACTTACGCAACGTTGAAATGACATTATCGCTCACCTGAAACAAAAAAAAATAATTAGTTCGAAATTTTTTTATCAAAGGGCCAAAAAAATTTTTTTTTTCAAAAATCATCTCAAATGGTCAGAAATGGCCCAAAACGTGTAAAAATGCAAAACAAATATTTCGAAAATTTTTGATCGAAGGGCCAAATTTTTTTTTTCCAAAAATCATCTGACCAAATGGCCAGAAATGCCTCAAAACGTGTAAAAATGGAAAAAAAATTTAAAAATTTTTCATCTAAGGGCCAACATTTTTTTTCCAAAAATCTGAAATGATCAGTGTAAAAATGGAAACCAAATTTTGAAAATTTTTGACCAAAGGGCCAACATTTTTTTTTTCAAAAATCGTTTCAAATGCCTTAACACGTGTAATAAGATAAGATAAAAAAAATCGCGTACATTATGCGTCTTGAACCCGAGACGACGGCACATCAACCAAACACGCTGCACTACGCTACCGGAGGAGTTCACGAACAAACCAAAAAATTGGTAGAAATTCAATTCTAGGATGATTCACGTAGTTTGCTACGAATAGCCGTTCGTAATTATACTCTAAAATAGTTGAAATCTGGAATTTCATTTTGACAGAACTGATTTCGATCATTCCGTCTACTCATGGTTCCGAAGCTGGGTACCATCTTTCATGGCGATCGGATTATCTTTGTGGACGCTATCGCGCTGGAACTCATACAGACAGACATATATTTTGAAACTTTCATGTTTGAACCTCTTTTTTCCAACTTACGGTAAAGCAATTTTTAAGTATGGTAGCTTATTTTAAAGGAAACTTGACCATCTTTAATAATACGCTGGGATCTACTTTCTATCTCCCAATACTTTCGTATTGTGAGGTAAAATTCAAATTGAAGAGTTAGTAATGTAGTAAAGTGTTAGGATACAATAAAACGTTCGTCCACAGGCGTAGTTAAGTTTAAACCTAAAAGTCGCTCGTAAATCGTAAGCCCAATGTATTCATAAAGATTTCAGCCAATATGGATTTTTCTTGAGAGTTCTGAGTACCATCACAAGAGTTCCTCATAAAACATTATTTTCAAGGTTCTATCCTCATCAAAACATTTCTAAGCACAGGAGATGTAAATATTTTTGGAAATGTAACTTTTCTTGAGGGTTCTGGGTAGCACCATAAGAGTTCTAATAATAACTCTTAATAAACAAGACTCACAAACCATTATTACTAGAGTTCTGCTGAAATTTGGTTTCCCTCATCAAAATGTTTCCAAATACACAAGGTGGCGTTAATTTTTTTTGAAAGTGTAATTTTCCTAAAAGTTCTGAGTAGCACCACAAGAGGTCTATAGATAATGATAAGGGCAAAATGAGTCAATTGTTATACGAGCCCCGTCCCATCTCAATTGGCCCACCAATAATTTTTCTTTTTAAATAAAATTATGCTAATTCACGGTAAATTTAATTTAAGTATGTATTTTTATTATCATTTGTAACAACATTTTAAACAATTTAAAACATTTTATTGCAATATTTAACTTTAAATTATTTTTTAATTGTTAAAAACAACGAAAACATACAAAATCCAAAAACCTTTACCACTGTGTGACGTAGCCTTTATTTTTAATTACGGCTTGAATTCTTTTGGGCATCGTACTTATTAAGTTTTGACACTCATCTTGAGTGAAAGTATCCCAAATATTTTGAAGTTTGTGTTTTAATTCGACTACGTTTCTAGCTGGTTGTATTCGTAATCGTTTTTTCATTGTGTGCCAAAGGGTTTCTATTGGTGACAAGTCGGGACTATTTGCCACCCACTCCAAAAGTGGAACATTATGATCAGAAAGCCATTTTCTTGATGTATGGCAGGCCGCCCCGTCTTGTTGGAACACAAAATTATTATTATTCTGCAATAAATCTGTCATTGTTGGTAACGATTTTCTTAAAATCTCTAAATATTTATTGGCGTTTACAATTCCATCAATGAAGTGAAGTTTGCCAACACGTCTAGCAGATATTAAACCCCATAAGTAGTAAGGGGGCACCATGCGCCATCCACCCTTATTTTTACTCGCTTACGTGTAGAACGTATTTTTTCACCCCTATTTTTACACATCCACGTGTGAGAACGTATTTTCAACCCTTTTTTACCCCTAATTATTTTTTTACATACACCCACGTGTGAGACCGTATTTTCTACCCTTTTCTTTTCGGAGGCCCTTTCAACCCTAATTATTTTTACTCGCTTACGTATAGGACGTGTATTTTCACCCCTATTTTATGACAGCTCACGTGTAGGGCGTGTTTTTTCACCCTATTTTATGACAGCTCACGTATAGGACGCGTATTTTCTACCCTATGATTTCTTTTCGAGGGTCAACCCTAATTAGAGTCTTTTTTGAACATGCTCACGTGAGGGGCAGATGTAGGCCTTGGGCTAGGTCTTGGGGCTGGGGGTGGAGCTGGACTTGGACTTGGAGCTGGTCTTAGGGTTATTTTTGATGGTCATCTAAGTAAGGTCCTTTTGGCTATATTAAAAAGCAGTACCCCTGGAGGTTGCACACGCATACAATGTTGGAAATTGCATAATTAATAAGATATTATTATCGATCCTATTGTTTAAATGGTCATATGCTATTGGATGATCTTTTACCTATACGAGAAAACGTATTTCTAATAAGGAGGTTCTTGTACGACACGTGTAGGGCTTCGCAACTTGTTCTCATGCCTTCGCCCCATGGCCAGAGATGGTGTGGGAACCTAACCTTATAAGATAAGTGTAGAGCTTAGCCCCTATCGTGGCCCCCTTGATGCAATTGTACGTTGTTCTAACTTAATCTTACAGCTGTAGGCCTTCGCCACGTCATACAAAATTGTATTCTAATAAGGAGGTTCTTGTACGGCAGGACTTGTATCAGGGTCTGCGCCCTGGCCCCTTTGAGTAAAAATTAATTTTAGCGCCATCTAGTGGCGCATAGACTAATGAACATTTTCTATAATAGAAGCTGATAATGCACACCTCTCTCTTGCTCTATCTTGTTTCTTCCTCCCCCTCTCTCTCTTTCTCTCTCTCACACACACACACACACACACACACACACACACAAACAAATCAATTAATTAATCAATCTCAAACAAATTACGCTCGATCATCAGATAAAACACAATCAATCAACTGAAATTATGTCTTACAGTTTGCGGAAACCAGATTACAGTTCAAACTGAATGCATTTAAGTCTAATTAAATATGACGTGAAATAATAAATAATTTCTACCCTAATGCAATGATGCTTTATGTATAGGCAGATTCTCTAAACAGTCACCACCTATACATTCGGAACATCATATCTGATTTATTTACATACATACAAAATTGTTTCATTGTAATATGTTCATTAACAGTTGTAAAAACCCATTAAAAAGTAATAATTACTTATATATAACATAAAGTTAAATTAAAATTAACATGTTTTAAGAATATCAAACTGATATAACGGAAATAAAAGGCAGAAGGTTTTAATGTTTTTATTATTACACGTGAATTACTTTCTAAATAGTTAATGACAGGTATGTAATGGGCTGTTTATATCCAGCCATTCACAAAGCGTATTTTAGTAAGACACGTTGTATAAAAAATTCAGTTCAACATATGGTAGAGTTGAAGGAAAAACTTCAAAAGGTAAGCGTATTATTTTTAATATATGTTTTTTACCTGATATTGCTAACAAAAATGCCGATAGAGATTTTTTAAAATGTATTATTATGCTTATAGGATAACGTCATAAGATCAGCTCTACAAAATAGTAGGTACGCATTCGTGGATTTTAAAGTTGTAGTTATTGTTAATTCGCGTGTAATAATAAAAACTTTAAAACCTCCTGCCTTTTATTTCCGTTATATCAGTTTGATATTCTTAAAACATGTTAATTTTAATTTAACTCTGTTATACCGGGTGGTCGTAAAGTAAGGAATAAATTCAATATCTCGTAAAGCACATTTTTTTTTCAAAAATCGCTCGGACCCGTCGATTTTATATTTTTTCGGAGCATATTTTGCGAAAAAAAAAATTTTATACAGGGTGTCTCAAAAAAGATTTGCTAAAAAAAATTTTTTTTTTCAAATTGCAACCCAATTTTATTATTGCATTTTTGGATTGCCCTTACAATTCTAAACATTTGTCATACAGCATGTGCTATACCTAAGTCCAAGCGTTTTGGAGTTATTCGCATTCAAAGTTTAAAAATTGAAAAAAGATCATGAAGAAAACGAAAAATAAAATAATTTTTATAACGTTTTATTATATCGAAAACAAAGATTCGTAAACTTAAAAATAATTTTATTTCAGCAAATGTTCGAAATGTCCTCCGTTAGTCAACTGACAATAGCCTAATCGATCTACAAATTCATGCTGCACATTTCGAAGCATTTCGGGCGTTATTCGACGTATTTCTTGACGGATGCGTTGTTTTAAATCATCTAGATTTCCGGTTGGCTTTTAAATACCTTGCCTTTAAGGTATCCCCATAAAAAAAAGTCTAGTGGTGTTAGATCGGGTGATCTTGGTAGCCACTCAATTTTTAAATTTTGAATGCGAATAACTCCAAAACGCTTGGACTTAGGTATAGCACATGCTACATTGCAAATGTTTAGAATTGTAAGGGTAATCCAAAAATGCAATAAAAAAAATTGGGTTGCAATTTGAAAAAATTTTTTTTAGCAAATCTTTTTTGACATCTTGTATAAATTTGATTTTCCGCAAAATATGTCCCGAAAAAATATAAAATCGACGGGCCCGAGCAATTTTTGAAAAAAAATGTGCTTTATGAGATATTGAATTTATTCCTTATTTTACGACCACCCGGTATATAAGTAATTATTACTTTTTAATGGGTTTTTACAACTGTTAATGAACACATTACAATGAAACAATTTTGTATGTATGTAAATAAATCAGATATGATGTTCCGAATGTATAGGTGATGACTGTTTAGAGAATCTGCCTATACATAAAGCATCATTGCATTAGGGTAGAAATTATTTATTATTTCACGTCATATTTAATTAGACTTAAATGCATTCAGTTTGAACTGTAATCTGGTTTCCGCAAACTGTAAGACATAATTTCAATTGATTGATTGAGTTTTATCTGATGATCGAGCGTAATTTGTTTGAGATTGATTAATTAATTGATTTGTTTGTGTGTGAGTGAGAAAGAGAGAGAGGGGGATGAAGAAACAAGATAGAGCAAGAGAGAGGTGTGCATTATCAGCTTCTATTATAGAAAATGTTCATTAGTCTATACGCCACTAGATGGCGCTAAAAATCAATTTTTACTCAAAGGGGCCAGGGCTCAGACCCTGACACAAGTCCTGCCTTACAAGAACCTCCTTATTATAATACAATTTTGTATGACGGGGCGAAGGCCTACAGCTGTAAGATTAAGTTAGAACAACATACAATTGCATCAAGGTGGCCACGATAGGGGCTAAGCTCTACACTTATCTTATAAGGTTAGGTTCCCACACCATCATCTCCGGCTATGGGGCGAAGGCCTGAGAACAAGTTGCGAAGCCCTACACGTGTCGTACAAGAACCTCCTTATTAGAAATACGTTTTCTCGTATAGGTAAAAGATCATCCAATAGCATATGACCATTTAAACAATAGGATCGATAATAATATATTATTAATTATGCAATTTCCAACATTGTATGCGTGTGCAACCTCCAGGGGTACTGATTTTTAATGTAGCCAAAAGGACCTTAATTAGATGACCATCAAAAATAACCCTAAAATCAGCTTCATGTCCAAGTCCAGCTCCACTCCCAGCCCCAAGACCTAGTCCAAAGGCTACATCTGCCCCTCACGTGAGCATGTGCAAAAAAGGCTCTAATTAGGGTTGACCTCGAAAAGAAATCATAGGGTAGAAAATACGCGTCCTATACCTGAGCTGTCATAACATAGGGTGAAAAAACACGCCCTACACGCGAGCTGTCATAAAATAGGGGTGAAAATACACGTCCTATACGTAAGCGAGTAAAAATAATTAGGGTTGAAAGGCCCTCCGAAAAGAAAAGGGTAGAAAATACCGTCTCACACGTGGATGTGTAAAAATAGGGGTGAAAAAATACGTCCTACACGTAAGCGAGTAAAAATAAGGGTGGAAAATGTGGGCGTGTAAAACCGGAAGTGACGTCAAAATCCAAGATGGCGCATGGTGCCCCCTTACTACTCCCATACCATAACTGAAGCAGGAAATTTTACTTTCTTTTTTAAACAATCTGAATTGAAAGCTTCATTTTTCTGACGAATAACTCTGCTTCGATTGTCTCCAACACAAACTTCAAAACGAGACGCATTACTCCAATGGACACTATTCCCATTCATGACTCGTCCGATTAATGTGACTTTTAGCCCATTTAAGCCGGTTTTTCTTTTGTTTTAATATTAAGAGTGGCTTTTCTTTCGCCTAAAGAAAATTAGTAAAATTACAAAAAAGTTGCAATAAAATTACCTTGTAAGTTTTAAAACCAAACTTAAGGGCTTCTCTATGGCACGTGGATCTTGAAACACTTCGCCCCACAGAATCGCTCCAAAGAACAGATAATTCACCATAGTTCGAACGCCTGTTTTTTCTAATAATCTTCTTCAATGCCCGTCTATCAGTATCTGATATTTTGAATTTCGACGCATACCGAGGTTTTGTAGCTATTGTACCCGTTGTTTTATAAACTCGAATGATATTTCTGACAGTAAACTTTGATAAATTAACTAGATCGCCAATTTCCGCGTTTGATTTTCCCTTTTTAAATAAATTGATAATAATTGAGCGAATTTTTTCATCAACAACCTTTCCACGCGTCATTTTTACTAATAGTAAAAAAAAAAACACTTTCTTTTGTTGAACAAAGGCAAAGCCTACTTGATTATTTCAGATATTCAAAGATTCTTAGAAAATAATAAATTCGAGAAAAGCAAATAACTATTTTTTTTTGTATAAAAATATGTTTTTAACAATTAAAAAATGATTTAAAGTAAAATGTTGCAATAAAATATTTTAAATTGTTTAAAACGTTGTTACAAATGATAGTAAAAATAAATACTTAAATTAAATTTACCGTGAATTAGTATAATTTTATTTAAAAAAAAAAATATTGGTGGGCCAATTGAGATGGGACGGGGCTCGTAGTAAAGCAGTTATCGCCAATTTTGGGATGGCACCTTGTGAATTTGGCAGCGCAGGCTTAGCGTGCTGGTTCTTTGAACTAATTTAGCAGATCTATTTTTACCTCTATTATAGAATTCTACAGTTATTAGAAATGTGGTACAAACATATAATTTTTTTGAAGTGAGGTGTTACCTTCACAGACGTGCGAACAATTAGTAAATATGTTACCTCCAGTGACAATAATTACACAAAAAAAATTCATAATCTTTAGTTAGTATTTTATATAAAATTGTATCTCTGGAAATGCAAATAAAATGAAGAGAGTTCGGTTAAACAAAAAATGTTTGCATAAATATGTTAAAACATTTTAACACTGTGCCGAAACTTTCGTTTTTAACAGTCCTTTTTATTCATGTCGAACATGTCCTTTATAATAAAACATAATATTTTACTATATCTAAAACGTTTAAACGATGTAAATCACAATTTTGAGTAAGTAAACGAAATGTGGAGCAAAACTAATTTCTTGTTAAAATACTAATTATTTAAAACCGTATTATGTTTGGCCACATTTCTCGCAATTTCACTCGTTTTGTTGCGATACCATAATGTACCAAAGTTTTCTACGAAATTAATTATTAAGAGAAACAAGACCAGCAGTGCGAACCTTTATAAACATTCTGAAATTAAATACAAATAAAGCACTAAGTTATCCGGAAAACGAAAAACGCCTGTAACGCTTTATTTAGTAAAACTAGCAATCCCATACTACAACAATTAAACATTATACATACATGGGTAATAACGCTTTAGAAAAAAATAATTTACCAACGCAATTAATCATATTAATATATATATATATATATATATATATATATATATATATATATATATATATATATATATATATACAGAGTGAGTATCAAGTATGGAACGCCTCAATTATCTCGGAAACGACTTGCACGTTTTTTATGGATTTTGGTGGGCAAGAGTCTTGTGATACGGCCGATATTATGGTGTAATTTACATTGTTGTCAGACCTTTCCTTTTTCCGGAATAATAACGAACTTTGTTATTTCAAATGGATCACCCTGTATATTTTTTGCTTTTTGAAATCCTTACGAAATACTGATTATTTTTCATCTATTGTTCCCTATACCTAAATGCCATAATTTCGGAATTATAGCTACATTTACGTTATCTCCGCCGAAGTTAAAATAATAAATTTAGGTGGCTATGACTGCTACAATAACAACTTTGACGTTTCAATAAATTATTATTGTTGAAGTTTATTGAAAGTCACAATGGATCGTTTATCTGAGAAAGAAAGAATTGAGATTTTAATGATATTAGGATATGGTGATAAACGTAGAAGTCAACAAGAAACGTGTAATATCTTTAATAATTTATATCCTAACCGAAATCCAATAACAAGATCTACTGTCAGTAAATTAGTAAAAAAGTTTAACGAAACTGGTTCAGTAAAATATTTATCCAAATCAGGGCGCAGAAAAACTGCATCAACTAAAAACAAATCTTTAGATGTTTGTGTCCTGTTAGAAGACGATCCACACTTGAGTACTAGACAAATATCCAGGGAACTTGAAAATTCGCAAACATCCGTAATGAAAATTTTACATGGTAATAAATTCCATCCACACCCAATATCCCGATAAACTGAATGTATGGGCTGGAATAATAGGCGACAAAATAATTGGTCCCTTTTTCATTGGGGGTAACTTAAATGGTCAGGCGTATTTAGATTTATTGGAAAATAGTATTATACCTAAGTTGGCTCGGTTATTTGCAAATCCAAGTAAGTATTTTCAATTACATTTAAAAAAAACTTCATTATTAGAAATTTTCAGGCAATAACAATATCCCAAACGACAATATTTGGCTACAACAAGATGGTGCCCCACCTTACTATGCGCGTGTGGCGAGGCAATACCTAAATAATGTGTTTCCTAGAAGATGGATTGGAAGGCGTGGTTTTATCGAATGGCCCCCGCGATCACCCGACATGAATCCTTTAGACTATTTCCTGTGTGCTCACTTAAAAAACATCGTTTATAAAACAAAACCTGCCAATATTCAGGAATTAAAAGATAGGATTACCACATAAGAAGAATTGAGCAGCAGGGATGTTGCAAAATGTATTGAAAAATTTTAAAAATCGCATGGCTTGTTGTATTGAAGTAAATGGACAACATTTTGAGCATTTGTTGTAATCGCCTTTACTGTAGTATTGAAATTAAACGAGTTTTTTAATCATAGCCTATAAATGTATTACTTTAACTTCGGCGGAGATAACGTAAATGTAGCTATAACTCCGAAATTATGGCATTTAGGTATATGGAACATTAGATGAAAAATAATCAGTATTTCTTAAGGATTTCAAAAGCAAAAAATATACAGGGTGATCCATTTGAAATAACAAAGTTCGTTATTATTCCGGAAAAAGGAAAGGTCTGACAACAATGTAAATTACACCATAATATCGGCCGTATCTCAAGACCCTTGCCCACCAAAATCCATAAAAAACGTGCAAATCGTTTCCGAGATAATTAAAGCGTTCCATACTTAAAACTCACTCTGTATATACAGTATGTCCCCGGATCGACTTTAAAAGAGGGACAATTCTCTTATTTTTGATTTCTCAGAAAATTTCATTCTTGATGATTTGCCCTGCTTGTTTTCAAACCCCCGAAACACAAATTACTTTCTATTTTACTCGTACGGTTCTCAAGATAATATCATTTTTCTTGAAAAATTGGACTTAGAATGTTTTTCCTAATCTTTAGAAGTAACTTTAGTAGGCGGATTTCATTGAAAAACACCACTGACAGAAATGGTCAAATGTGATAATTCTGTTGAACTGCAAATTAATTCATGCTAATTTGAATTGTATGCTATAATGTTGACTTTACAACAAAGAATGTATCTAATTCAATGTTACGGAACTGGGGAAGAGTGCTACCGAGTTGTTATCAGAAAATTCAACCAAAAATACCCGGAGGTTGCCATTTCGAATGCCAGAGCAAAAAACTTGGTAACTAAATTCCTTCAAACAGGCTAGGTTTTAAACCTAAAGAAGCCAAAGAAGTTGTTCGATGAAGAAAATGCTGCTACTGTTCTCGCCGTTCATTCCGCAACAGAAGTTCCAAGGTTGTCTTTAAGAAGGAGGGCACTACAAATTGGGATAGGTAAATCTCATTTACAAAGAAAGGAGAACAAAATTTTACCATTTAAGCCGCAATTTAGGCAAACTTTAGAGAACGGTGATGAAGCCTAACGTCTGGATTTTTGTTTGGAAATGGGCAATAGAGTTTTGGAAGATTCAAATTTTCATAAACGAATAATGTTCTCCGATGAATCGACCTTTTCAACTAACGGAGTCGTTTCCTCCCAACATTGCCGTTACTGGAGTAGGACGAATCCAAACTTCTGAATTGCTAGTCGCAGACAATGTTTGAAAAAAGTTAATGTGTGGTGTGCGGTTTCGTACCATGGAATTATTGGCCCATATTTTTTTGATAAAAATTTAAACCGTTATTCATATTTGGAAATGTTGCTAAATTGTTTAACTGATAAACTGGATGAATTGCCATTGAACTACCAAATTGAAATGTTCTTCCAGCACGATGGGTGCCCTGCTCATTATGCCGGTACTGTTCGCCAGTGGCTCAATACAGAGTTCCATGATAACTGGATAGGAAGAGATGGTCCCATTTTATGGCCGCCGAGAAGTCCTGATCTCACAATAATGGACTTTTATCCGTGGGGTCGTTTAAAACAAATTGTGTACAGTGACCCATTAGACAATGATGAAGAGCAATTGAAAAATAGGATACGGAATGCTGTCCAGTCCCTTTCAATCGAAGAAATAAGGCGCAGTTTCAATGAATTCAGAGCTCGCATTGAAATCTGTGCGGAAAAAGGAGGAGCATTATTCGAATAGAAAATTAATAGTTCAGTTTTTTGAGAATTTCATTTCATTTTACCATCAATTGTTGAATTTATTAATTAAAACTTGTGAGACCAATTTGATTTTTCCTTTGAAACAAATCAATTTACTTCAAAAAATTACGAAAAGCTTGAAGTTTTCAAGAAAAATGATATTATCTTGAGAACCGTTTGAGTTAAATAGCAAGTAATTTGTGTTTCGGGGGTTTGAAAACAAGCAGGGCAAATCAGCAAGAATAAAATTTTCTGAGAAATCAAAAATAAGAGAATTTTCCCTCTTTTAAAGTCGATCCGAAATACTATATATATATATATATATATATATATATATATATATATATATATATATATATATATATATATATATACAGGGTTTTCAAAGTTAAGTCGGCAGTATTGCTACCTTCGTTATTATTGGTGATACGAAGTCGGTTAAATGGGCAAAGAAGTAGCATTTTTTCCGCTCGTTACGATGGTGAAATCAAAATAAAAATTTAACTTCGTGTTCGCGAGTTATGTCAAAAATTTCCATTTTTTTAAATGGCACACCCAGTATGCAATATCATAATCGATAGAAAATTAAATTCTGAACAAAAAAGTTCCTATGACATTTTACCCTAATGTTAAAAATGACAAAGTTATTGATCATTTATTGAATTCGTCAAGATGGCTGGTATTACGTGAACAATATTTGTCATTTTCACAAATGTCATCAGAATTGATATGTAAAATTGAAGCTTGCTAATAAAGAGTTAAGAGTTTGTGTTTTTTTGAATAGAAAAATGCCTTTCACCCATTCAGAAAAGTGTGATATGTTAGAATGTTACATCGTTTTTCAAAAAAACAGTTATCGAGCGCGTGAGCGTTACAGTGATTTGTTTCCTATGCGTCATTTGCCGGATAGAAGATACTTTTTGGTTTTGTGTCGTAAATTTAGATCTAATTCGAGCGTGTTTAAGAACTCTAGATCTAATAAACAATGTATAATTAGAGAAGAAACTGAAATTAATGTATTAGCTTATTTTGAAGCACATCCTAACAACTCGATTAATGATTTAGTGCAAGAAAATGGACTATGTTTGGGTTCCACATCCACAATATTCTAAAAAAGTATAAGTTTGTGCCGTATAAGTTCCGACCTACACAGACACTAGGACCAGGAGATCAAGAAAGACGCGTTCAGTTTTGTCACTGGTTTATTAATCAAATGAGAACCAATAATGATTTTTGGACCTCAATTCTATGGAGTGACGAATAAACTTTTTCTAATAGGGGCATGTTTAAAAGGAAAAATAGCCATTTTTGGAGTCGAGAAAATCCGATGCTCTACCGATCTTGTAACCCGCCGAGACGCTTCAGTGTTAATGTTTGGTGCGGTTTAATTGGCTCGATAATTGTTGGTCCAGTATTTTATCAGGGAGTGTTAACTGGTGAGCGGTACGCCGAAATGTTGACTGCCACACTCCAAGACTTCTTGGATGATGTAAATTTAATGGATAGGCAGAACATTTATTTCCAACAAGACGGAGCTCCTCCCCATAACGTTCGTCAGATAGATACAATATTAAACAATTTTTTTGATGACAGATATTTATTAACTAATGGGCCTATCCGTATGCCTCCAAGATCACCTGACATTACTCCAATGGATCTTTTCTTTTGGGGATATGTGAATAGCGTAGTGAACAAGAGGCGATATGATAACCTTGAGGATCTCCAGCAAAGCATCGTTCACGCCATCAGTAATATTGATGGTAGATCCATTGCTAAGGCTACTAAAAGTGTCTACAAGCGGGCCCAGAAATGCTTGGAGCAAGATGGTGATGTTTTCGAACATCTAATTTGAGTTTTGTTTTGTTTTGTTGTTCCTTATTATTATTATCACTTAGAATTAAGAATCCTATTTCAATTGTCTGATATTCTTTCATTTTCTGCTCTACGGTAATACAGAAAAATAGTTGACACAGCCACCTTGATGAATTTGGTAAATGATCAATAACTCTGTCATTTTTGACATTAGAGTGAAATGTCATAGGAACTTATTCGTTCGAATTTAATTTTCTATCGATTAAGGATATTGCATATTGGGCGTGCCATTTAAAAAAATGGAAATTTTTGACATAACTCGCGAACACGATGTTCAATTTTCATTTTGATTCCACTATCGTAACGAGCGGAAAAAATGCTACTTCTTTGCCCATTTAACCGACTTCGTAGCATCAATAATAACGAAGATAGCAATAGTGCCGACTTAACTTTGAAAACCCTGTATATATATATATATATATATATATATATATATATATATATATATATATATATATATATATATATATTTCTTCATCTATCAGACGAATCTACGTACTGAGTTGTTAAAAAGGATCCACCTATAACAATGATAAAAAACAACATCATTGTATTAAATTGGTATAATGAAGGCGTAATTTCTGAAAAGGAATATAACCAATTAACAACGAAGTACACACAAATTCCTAAAATCTACTTTTTGCGAAAAATTCATAAAGAAGATCGTCCATTTCGTCCAATAATATCATCGGTAAGTTCCCTCACATATTCTCTTTCAAAATTTCTTTGTAATATTATGAAACTCATTTTAAACAAAAACACATATTCTATCACAAATTCTTTTGATTTTAAAACCAAAATTAAAAACAACAAAATTATAGACAACCACTTTCTCATTTCACTTGATGTTATTTCTTTGTTTACCAATATTCCCACAGATTTGACCATCAAAATTGTAAGTAAAAAATGGAAAGAAATTAAAAATTTAACTAAGTTAACAAAAAAACATTTTATTGAAGGAATTGACAACGTTTTTTAAATTTCAAAATAAATTTTTTAAACAAAGTTATGGATGTCCCATGGGTTCCCCATTATCTCCCATAATTGCTAGTTCAGTAATGGAATTCATGAAGGACATTTGTCTTCAAAATTTAAGTTTTTCGCCATCATTTTATTTCAGATACGCTGATGATATCCTTTTAACATCACCACATAACAAAACTAATGAGGTATTAGAATGTTTTAATAATTTTCACCCTAAATTACAGTTTACGATTGAATTTGAAAAAAAATTACAAAATATCATTTTTACACACACTTGTATAAGAGATAGAAATTCTTTAAAATTTCATTGGTACAAATAAACCCATACATAGTTGGAGATACCTGCATTTTCATTTTAAACATCTTTATAATACAAAAATTAATGCAATTTGTAATATCGTTGATAAATGCCTACACCTTTCGGATCCAAATTTTAGACAAAATCAACTTAAAAGAATTATTTACGATTATGTGAGTAACAGTTGCCCAAAATCTTTACTTTTAAACATTATTAAAAAAAGAGTTCATAAATTCTACAATAATTATATAAACATTGACTTCAATTCAAATAAAAAATCCATTTTATTTAATAATTTGACTAAATTTAATCTAAAACCAGCATTTGAGTCACTTTTTCTTGTTTTCTAAACTAAAACCTTCAATACCAAAAAAAAAGAACAAACCACAAATACCGTTTACAAAATCCCATGTAACAATTGCCAAAAAATTTATATTGATACGTCCATGCAACCATTGAAGAATCGTTTAGTTCAACACAAATCTGATGTAAGAGTGAAACCAAAAAGTACTGCTTTGGCTAGACATATCATTGATTATAAACACTATTTTGATTATGATAAAACCGAAATTCTATGTAATGAACAAAATTATGAAAAACACTTATTATTGGAAATGTTATATATCAAAATTAATGAAAAAGAGTGCTTGTAATTTTAAAAGAGACATAGATAATTTTTTATCAACATACGAAGTTATTTTAAAAAAAATTTAAGTAGGTATATGTAATTGTCATATTTAATTTTAATAGCAATTTGTCACCGACAATGACATCAAGCGATGTCCAAATATATGATTTCCACTTCTAGTGTTTTATTTATTGACTTTAAACCAACAATTTAAATATACATATATATATATATATATATATATATATATATATATATATATATATATATATATATATATATATATACACACACACAGAGTGACCCATTAGTGCGTGGAAGTACAATCACGTACTTAGGATCAAAAATACAAACAAATGTTTTAAATAAAAGTTGTTATATTTGCACAGATACACATTTCTAAAATATTTTGACATATACAGGGTGTTCAGTCTAAGCGAGGCAACATGAAGTTTACTTTTTTTTAATAGGACACCCTGTATATTTGTTTACCATCGAATTCAGCGTAAAATTGTGCATCTAGCCCTATCTTTTCGTTTCCCATAAATTGCGACGTTGCCAAGCTGGAGCGAAAAATATGAAGATTTGCCGAAAATTGGTGCACTATAAATGCTGCCAAATAAACGTTATCAGTGATAAGCAACTAAACTTATTAGGTAGGTACGAAGGTAAAGAATGGCTGAAATGTCTGAACATAGTAGAAGTTTCGCTTGGGGTTCGGAGTGTTTTTTGGATAAGCATTAATTCAAGAGATTTCAATTTGCAAAAACTTCATTTTTTTAAATGGAACACCCAGTATATTATTTTACCATCTTGTAAAACTATTTTATCCCTTCGAATTATGTCTGTATAATGTACTCTCTAAAATTGATTGTTTTTAAGAAAATTGCAGTTTTAGTTTATGATTTAAAAATATTCATGTTTTTAACAAGCAAGCTCTGAATGTGACGTTTAGAATACTTTTACTATCCATCACTTTTCGTGACAAAATCAAACCAGTACTTTGCTACCTTTAAAAAATGTAATAAAATAAATAGGATATCTACAAAACTTAATTAAGCAAAAATAACCTTACCAACAAATGAAATGAAAATATCTATAGTTTTAACAAGTAATCTGTGAATTTGACGCAAGTCAGAGTGATTAGTTATTATCTAGACGTGTTGTAAATGTGTAGCTATTAACAACGAGAGAGCAATTGAAATCATGAATTTTCCGATAGAAGATTTGACAGATATGATTTTTGTACTGGGTGCCAGTGATAAAAACTGTTTGCTCTCACAAAGGATCTTATCAACAGAAATTTCCAGATAGAAGACAGCCAAGAAAAAGGACATTGAAAAATGTGCTTCAATGATTTGCCAGAACTGGCAGTGTAACTTACGAAAAAAGCGAAAGGTTGAAGACTGCAATAACAGATGACAACGAGATGGCCGTAATGTTAAAAATTACGGAATATCCTCATATCTCGACACGGGAAATAACAAAACAACCCGACATAAGTCGTACTGTCGTCCAAAAAATTCTGTCTACGAACAAAATGCATCCTTACCATATACAGCGAATGCAGGAACTATTGGATGATGATTATGAAAAGAGGTTAACCTCCTGTGAGTGGGCTCAACAACAAATTGAGCAAAACAGAGATTTTTTTCAATTTTGTATTATTTGCCGATGAAACAACTTTTCATCAAAATGGGTTTGTTAATAGACACAATTTCCATTATTATGCAACAGATCAACCGCATTGTATACGGACTATCAGCCAAACAAGGTTGTCATTAAATGTATGGGTTGGAATAATAGGGAATCATGTCATCATTTCTTTGACGGAACTGTTAATGGGCAAGTTTATTCAAACTTCTTACAAAACGAATTACCACAACTACTTCAGCAATTACCTGCTCATGTTAGGCGGCGAATGTGGTACCTACATGACGGGGGACCAGTTCACCATACCCAACTGATCAACACACATTTAAATAATGAATTTCCCAGACGATGGACAGGTAGAGGAGGACCCCATAAATGGCCACCTCGTTCACCAGAACTTACAAAAAAATATTTTTTTTTGGTGGGGTTATGTCAAAGAACAAGTATACAAAACACCCGCGACTACTAAGGAAGACATGAACAATATAATTAGAGAGGTTTTCCGAACTGCTGATGTCGATATGTTATATCGTGCTAGTAGAGCTTTTGAAGATCGCATACATTATTGTATGGAAGTACATGGTGGTCATTTTGAATATTTAATAAAATAGTTATCTAACGTTTTTAGTTCTTTCTTATTTGTTGTTAGTTATTTTTGTTTAATTTGTTTATTTTGAGTTTTGTATATACTCTATTTATTTTATTACATTTTTTAAAGGTAGAAAATTACTGGTTTGATTTTGTCACAAAAAATTATCGAGAGTAGAAGTACTGTAAACGTCACATTCAGAGCTTGCTTGTTAAAAACATGAATATTTTTAAATCATAAACTAAACATGCAATTTTCTTAAAAACAATCAATTTTAGAGAGTACATTATACAGACATAATTCGAAGGGATAAACTAGTTTTACAAGATGGTAAAATAATATACTGGGCGTTCCATTTAAAAAAATGAAGTTTTTGCTAATTGAAATCTGCTGAATTAATGCTTATCCAAAAAACACCCCGAACTCCAAACGAAACTTCTATCTCCAGACATTTCAGTCAAAGTTTACCTTCGTACCTACCAAATAAGTTTAGTTGCTTATCACTGATAACGTTTATTTGGCAGCATTTATAGTGCACCAATTTTCGTCAAATCTTCATATTTTTCTCTCCAGCTTGGCAACGTCGCAATTTATGGGAAAAGAAAAGATAGGGCTAGATGCACAATTTTACGCTGAACTCTATGGTAAACAAATATACAGAGTGTCCTATTAAAAAAAAGTAAACTACATGTTGTCTCGCTTAGACTGAACACCCTGTATATCTCCAAATATTTTAGAAATGTGTATCTGCGCAAACATAACAACTTTTATTTAAAACATTTGTTTGTATTTTTGATCCTAAGTACGTTATTGCACTTCCACGCACTAATGGGCCACCCTGTATATATATATATATATATATATATATATATATATATATATATATATATATATATATATACACGAGGTGTCCAGAACGGTGTGGTCAAAACTGCTAGGACGTATAGAGGGGCTCAAAATAATCCTAGTCTTCATTTGATTTTTTTTCCTATCTGTCTTCGTTATATAGTTATCGGCCTTTAAAGTTAGAAGTTAAAAATTGAATTTCAATGATAATTTTTAAACCGCTTTTTTCAGTACTATAAAATTTAGACACCCTAACTACCTCATAGAAAGGTATTTTTTGATAATTAACTGGAATTCATTGTACCTTTATTGTACAGGTAAAGTCAAAATTAAGTATCGACCGGTTTTGAGAATACTATTTTATTTAAAACGTAAGTTCTAAATAAAAAAAACAATTTACATGGATTCACTAAAATGTATTTTTCTCGAAAACGGTACGAGATATCGATTTCGCACAAGAGTACCTTTTTTGTTGCTAAATGATAGGGAATGAAACTACTATAGTAAAATTCCAAAATTGTCAATACTGTCACAAATTGTGTTCGTTTAGAATCTTAATTTTGGCTTTACCTGTACAATAAAGGTACAATGAATTCCAGTTAAGTGTCAAAAAATGCCTTTCTATGAGGTAGCTAGGGTGCTTAAATTTCATGGTAATGAAAGAAGCGGTTTAAAAATTATCATTGAAATTCAATTTTTAACTTCTGACTTTGAAGGCCGATAACTCCATAACGAAGACAGATAAGAAAAAAATTCTAATGAAGACTAGGGTTATTTTGAGCCCCTCTATACGTCCTAGCAGTTTTGACCACACCTTTTTGGACACCCTGTATATATATATATATATATATATATATATATATATATATATAAGTTAATTCTTTTTAAAAAATTACATTGTACTCTGGACAAAAGTTCAAGTACCTATCTCCATTCAGCCGATTTGGCAGTACAAAGAGACCAATAATAAAAGTGTTTACAATTACAGCCCAGATATTTACTTGAAATTGATGCTGATAATGAGATACTTTCGTTTCATGAGGGTTTTCAACAGCATAAACATGTTCATTATGAACATTGAAAATATCGCATCTAGTAAAAGTAGCTTCGTCCGTGAACAAAATTTTTTTACTAAAATTTGGATTTTCGACAGAAAGCTAAACATCGATCAGGAGCCATGGGTAATATTTTCGAATATAAAAGGGGGCAATACTTGTTTTTGAAAAACTCTATGAACTGATGATTTCGAAATTCCCAATTGCAATACACGTCGTGTGATGGTCTTTGGATTTACTTCAACAGCGTCCAAAATCTCTTCTTATATTTCCTCCGTCCTTATGGTTCGTCTGCGTCCAGAATTTACACGGCTTGGTTGAAACTTGTCATTTTCGAGGAGACGTCTTTCGATATTAGCAAAAGTGTGCCGATTTGCAGTTCTACGGAAAGGATATTTTTCCCTATAAATTCGTACACTTCTACGAGCGTTGCAATGCCCAAGTCCATAGACTAAAAGCATATCCACCATTTCAGAATTAGTGAAACTGTGAGCCATAATTATGGATCTTTATCAACGGAAGCGACAGAAAAAAACTACCCTTTGATAAATAAATTCAACTGTCGATATGGTAACTAAAAAGCAAAGGCGACTAAAGTTTTTTACCTAAGTAAAAGCGCTTACGCAAATGTGCAACGCATTAGAAAATATTTGTTCCTGGATCAACCGTTCGTCTTATTCAAATTTTTGACGAGAGAAAAAAGATTCCCCCGGATGGGATTCGAACCCATTTCCTCTGGTTGACTAAACGAGTGCTCTACCAATTGAGCTACAGAGGTTATGAATTCCATTCGATAGAAACTTATATGTATATAATTTTTTAACAGGATATTGTAATTAACTTACGTGGTAACAGGTACTATGTGTACTCTTATCATAACCCTTGTAGCTCAGTTAGTAGCGCACTCGTCTAGTCAACCAGAGGACATGGGTTCGAATCCTGTTCGGGGGAATCTTTTTATGTATATAAAAATTACTATTTAAAATTTGCTTACAGCAATTATTATTAAACAATCAGTTACGATAATAGTACACACAGTAACTGTTACCACGTAAGTTAATACAATATTCTGTTAACAAATTATATACATATTAAGCTTCTATCGAATGGAATTCATAACAAGTATAGTTCATGTGGTACAGCACTCATCTAGTCAATGAGACGACATGGGTTCGAGTCCCATTCGGGGGGATCTTTATGTATATAAAAATTTTCAAATTTTATATTTATAAAAAATCATGAATTCATTAAAAAATCCAAGGATATTATATATATATATATATATATATATATATATATATATATATATACAGGGTGCGGCATTAGTACGTCAAAGTACGATATATCAGTTATTAAAGGAGATATCAAAAAAAAGTTATTTACAAAAATTATAACCAACTTCAAACTTCACATTATAAAATTATTTTCGTATTTACAGGGTGTTACATATTTTTAAAATAAAACACAGGGTGATTCATTTGAAAAAATTGACAAAATTATGTGTTGGAGTTTTGGCTCGCTCTATATTCAATTGGTGCCATAATAAAGAAATTAAATTTAACTAGATTATTGCATCCCCGTGTAAGAATACATTGAATGTCTTCTTTGATTGAATTTGTCATTGCAGCTTTAATGTCATGAGACATAGAAGGTGCGTTACCATTATGAGTAGACTGATATGAGCTACAATGAAGAGTGCTGTCGTCAGTAAAGCAATGGGACGGATTAGTTGTTGAAGAAATGTCATTTATGTATAGCAAGAAAAATGTAGGCGCTATAACTGATCCCTGTGGCCTGCCCGCGTTAATGTAACTTCTTTTGAACAACAGACATCAACTACAACACGCGTATCATTTAACCCAAACGAGGTGAGTTTGGCAAGTAAACACTTATGGCAAACTTGGTCAAACGCCTTTGAGATATCTAAAGGGACTACAACGGTTTCATCGGATTGTTCTAATGTATGATTCCAAACTTGGGTCACATATGAAAGAAGATCACCTGTTGAACGACTCTGCTTAAACCCATATTGGTAGTCACTAAGGAGTTTGTTAGTTTCCAAAAACGAGAACAGATGATGATTGATAGTTTTTCCATGATTTTAGACAAAATGGAAATGATGTAAATTGGTCGGTAGTTGGAGAGATCGATCTTATCGCGTTTTTTGGGAATAGATTGTACATTTGCTAACTTCCATGGAGATCGAATAGAAATAGGACTGGTACTAATTCGAGGCAACACTTCTAGGAAACCGTCTGGGCCAGTCGCCTTATTGAGAGCAAGCCTACTGCTAATCGATTGTAGAAGCTTGTGCCGAAAATAAAAAATCGGTTTCATAGCGTATGAAGAAGAATTGACTAAGGGCACATCTTCATTGAGACACGAGTTTGATGCAAATAAATCCACAAAAACATTTGCTTTGCATACAGAAACAGCTACTACAGATCCATCAAAAAATGGCAGGGGGGGAAACGAAGATGTACCAAAGTTTTTACTAATTTGGTTCAATACCAAAATTTACGACTGCCCAAAGGAGATGTAGCTAGTTCATTGCATTTTCGTTGTTCAAACATTTTTTTTTGCTTTAGTGATGACACTTTTACAGATATTTCTAGCACCAACGTATTCTGCATGACTCGGCCGTTTTATTAAATTTCCATTTAATAATAGATTTATTTTTCAAAGATCTTGCATCAGCACAAGCCTTATTGAACCAGGGTTGGGAACGTGAATGACCTATACGATTCTGTTTTTTGGGAATGTATAACTCCATGCCCATGAGATGACAATATTCACGCCATGGAAAGGTTGCAAAGAAATTTCGGAAATCACAAGGTTCTATTAGTGTCGCGAACAATAGCGGAATTAGGGACAGCAGAAATTATTTCTATTGGACCTAGAGGTCAAAGAACAGAGGTTTTATAAACAAGTGGGTTTGATGTAAAAAAGAGATCCAGAAGATGTGGAATATGGCTAGGATTATCAGGGATTCTTGTGGGTTCAGAAATCATTTGTGTGAAATCGCAATCAATAGCAAATGACCAGCTGGATTAGTAGTAGATGAAAATTGAAGCCAATTAGAGTTATGAACATTGAAATCTCCTATAATTGAGATATTGCAAGATGGAAACTGAGACAGAAGGTAGTCAACTTTCAAACTAAGGTAATCGAAGAAGTCTTGAAAGTTATTAGGAGACCTATAAATGCAACAGTAAAATTTCACAAATTTAGCACCAGAATGCTTAAACCAAATTACCTCAAAATTTTTATTTCCAAGGAAGAAATCCTCTTGCAAGCAATGCTGTCCTTGATATACGCACATACGCCTCCTTTATATCGAAAGTTAGAGTGAAGGTTGTATTGGGGATATTGCAATACGGAGCTTTCGGAGGAGACTTGTGTTTCAGATAGAATCAAAATGTCAGGGTGTAATTATTCAAGATGTTGGGGAACAGAATTAAAATTAGACTTGACACCACGGATGTTGCAATAGTGGATCAAAAGTTAGAACTTTCGATGACCGAGGCGATTTGGGCCCCCCGACATCTGAATGGGGCATGATTTTATGTCCGGTATTTATTACTATAGAAACCACAGCTATCTTTTTTATAACTTTTAATTTTGGACTTTCAATCCGATGGGAAATGTCGGAAATAGGGTTTAAGTCGTATCATTACTAAACGTTAATTAGTGAAATATTTTTTTATGGCGTTTTTTAATAATGTAGAAGATATAACCATTAAATTGGGCGATTTTTAATAGTTTATTAAAATTTTGTTTTGTGGCATGGAGTGGAAGGATTTGTAAAGGAGTATAATACTAGTTATACCCAAATCTAAGAAACTAAGTTTATGGATAATTTCAATTTAACAAAGATAATTAATATTAGTGGAGTGTATCGGCCTATTTCCACAGTTTTTGTTTTTGTAGCGCCACGTTTCGGAAGCAGATTCTGCTTTCGCCATCAGGCTTAGTTCTGAGAAGGATTGATTTCGCACTTGAGTCGAATTCATTGTTTCTCAAACACTTTAATATTATTATGAAATAAATGAAGGAAATTGAGACAAGTTAAATCACCATCACTACGTTGTGTAACAAGACAAATGAACGCTTAGTTTTAACTCTGTTTAAGACTCTGAAAGAATAAGGTTCCAAAACACACACAAAAGAAATAAATAACTCAAAAAATTATGGGCGTCTGCTCTTAATCATTAATTAATTCATAGCTGAAAAGGATGGTTAGTGTTGAATAAACTTAAAGCAAGACTTCATCTCGATCCTATACTGAATACTTATTGTGTGTGCTAACTTAAATCGTAAGTCACCAGAGTAGTCTTTTCAACACCCGAATTCTGACCTATTATACGTATGTACTCAATGCATCTCTCGGCTGTACCTTTACAGGAAAAAAGAATGAAAATTTCATAAAAATGTCTATTGAAAAAATCTGGTTCAGGTCGTACTAGTGACATCAATAAAAAAGAAAAAACGGAAATTACAACGTCTGGATTTGCCCTTGTAATTCTTAAAAGCGATAGTGAAAATTTAAGGTGGCCGCAGTAACCTGTTTCTTTGTTTGTGAGCAGTCTTACATGCACTGGGCTAGAGCGTGTACCTGATTCCTAGTTTATTTGTTTGCATGTTTGGTGGACTACGAGTTTCGGTGTATTATAGTTACATACTTTGCATGTACTTGTTCGTTACTTAGTTTTTGAACTTCCTTCCGTATGTCTTTTGCTTGAATTTTGGCGCTATACTGAACTTTTAAAATGACGAATTCTGCAAAAAGACCCGTAAATGCAGAAAGATACAATATGATGGACCCAAATTTTGAATTCAACCAAATAAACATAAAGCCAAAAATGCGCACGTAAACGAGATAAAATAGCCAAAACGGTATAGGGTGACAATATGTAAACAAGATGGTGAACCAGGTAATCAAAACGGATGAAAATCCAGAAAGACACACGGAACCAAGATGGTGTAAACGGAAAACACGTACACGAAAACAAAGAAGCTTTTGGATCGCAAAAAAAGTTTCAATTAAGTGGCAGTACAAATCAATTCACAAAATTTTATTGTCATAAATGAGCCTTTATTGTATAGTAGTAAAATATATAAAAACCTTCATTGTTTGTGTCCAAGTAACTTTATTTTAGATCCTTACTAACTGTATGCACACACATACATACAATCCAGTTTAATTTCTTTCCAAAAAAATAAAAAAAACGTGCCAAAATTTAATAGTCATAAATCAGAGTAATCTGCATATTTATTGCTGCAAGTTATCATCAGTAACCTCACATAGAATATGCAAGATCTATTGCTGGAAATCTATTACCAACTTCACACGGGTCAATCATAATGCAATTTACGTTAGATAAGTTCATTAGCTAGCAATGGGAATTGGTAACCGAATAAGAAAATTGAAAATTAAGAGTTACGCAAGGTCAGGTTAAGCCAATTGGAAGATTTAGAAACAGGGGTGTGGGTAAAGGAAACTGACGGTTTCTTAGGGACGTTGTTTTTGTAGAACATTATTAATGTAATAAATGTTGTTGAATTTAGTAGAATTTGTCTTAAATTATTAATTATTATTTGTAATTAATATTTACTTTTACACTCGAAGAGTTATTGATCAATCATGCAGTAAATGCACCGTATATTAAACTCACTGTAAAAAGATAACGGGCACGTATCGATTGAAGCATAAAATTATTCATCAAGATGTAATAAACACGCAAAGATTTTGTGAAACGTTTCGTCATAAAAACTCGATTTCTCGTTATCATTAATTAATCAATAACGCTTTTCAATTATATTTGGGTTACAAAAGAATAACTTGTGGTTTTCTAAAAATAAAATACGAGAATTTGTCAAAGACGCAATATTTCGTTATATTCCTCATTCAAGTGGAACAATTCTCTGGAACATCAAAAAAGAATATTTTTTTACACCCCAGGGATTGGTGTGAAATAATCCACAAACACAAATATGAATGGGATTAGATTAATATTATTAACTTTATAAAAATGAAAACTCTGTAAAAAGAAAAAAAATCTAAACGTTTAATTATATTATAATACACATTCATTACATACATTTAATGTATCTGCACCTACTTTAACTTTCGTGAGGGTGAGGGGCTGAATCAGAAAAAAAATCATAACTTCTAAATCCTTAGATGTCGATTAATTTAACTTTAGAATAATATTGTTATAATCAAAACACACCGTTTGAAGTCGATAAAGGAGATAAATTAGAAAAAAAAATTAATAAACCCTTCATTAACGAATAATTTAACTGAATAATAGTCCGAATAGTCCATCGAGGAGATGAGAAAGAATGTCATATAAGGGGATGAACTAGAAAAAATTTCTAAACCCTAAGGTTAATTTAACATTAGAAAATTTATATGAATAAAACACACCGTTTAAGATATGTTAAAATTGTCCACCTAGAGGAACAATGTGTCGCGTAAGGGGATCAATTGCAAAAAAAACACAGCTTCTAAACCTTAGGTCGATTAATTTAACTATAAAATAATATTTCTATATAACCCGTAAAAGCCGTTTTCGAATAGTCCATCTAGTTGAAGAGCGTGTCATATAAGGAAATGAACAAAGAAAATAATATTTCTATGATTCAAACACACCGTGTAAGACGTTTTCGAATTGTCCATCGAAGGGGTTTAAGTACAAAATAATATTTCTATAACTAAAACAACCCGTTTAAACCGTTTCAGAATAGTCCAACTAGAGGATGAAGGTGTCATATAAGGCGATTTAATATAAAAAAAAATCCAAAACTTCTAAACCAATAGATGTAGATTAATTTAACTTTAGAATAATATTTCTATACAAAAAAAAAACGTCGTTTAATCTGTTTTGAAACAATCTAACTAGGGACGGACTCAGTCACATAAGAGGCTGAACTAGAAAAAAATTCACAACTTCTAAACCATTAGGTCGGCTAATTTAACTTTAGGATATTTCTATAATTAAAACATCCCGTTTATTACGTTTTAAAATAGTCAATCTAGAGGATGAGTGTCACATACGGGGATAAATTAGACAAAAATTCATAACTTTTAAACCCTTAAGTGTCGATTAATTTAATTTTAGAATAAATCAATGACTAAAATACACCGTTTCCGCGATTGTCGAATAATCCATCCATGACACAAGAGTGTCTTATGAAGGGATAAAGTAAAAAAAGTTCACAATTTCTAAACCCTTAGGTGTAGATTAATATAACATTAGAATATTTATATAATTGAACCATCGGTTAAGCTGTTTTCAAACAGTCCATCTAGAGGACGAGGGTATCAAATAAGAGGACTTCATATAAAGAAAGACTTAACTTCTATACCCTTAGATGTCGATTAGTTTAACTTCAGAATAATATTTCTATAAATAAACAATCCATCTAGGGGTAAGGAGCTGAATTAGAAAAAAAATTCACAACTATAAACCCTTAGCCGATTAATTAACTTTAGAATATTTCTATAATTAAAACAACCCGTTTTACAGTAGACAATCTAGAGGATGAGAGCGTCATATAGGAGGATAAAATAAAAAATAAATTCGTAACTCTAAACCCTTAGGTGCCGATGAATTTAACCTTAAATTTCTATAATTAAAATACAATATATCGTGTAAGCCATTTTCGAATAATCCATCTATGATAGGATGGTATCTTCTAAGGGAATGAAGTAAAAAAATCATAACTTTTAAACCCTTTGGTGTTAATTAATTTAAGTTTAGAATACACACACACACACACACACACACACAGCACACAACAACACCAACACACACACACACACACACACAAGCACGCGCACGCACACAGACGCACACATACACACACACGCACACGCACACACGCACACACGTACACACGCACCGTGAATTAGAAAAAAAATCTAAAACCCTTAGGTCCACTAATTTAACTTTAAAAAAATATTTCTATAATTAAAACACACCATTGAAGCCGTTTTCGGATAGTCTATCTAGGGGATGAAGGTATCATATAAAGGGATGAATTAGAAAACAAACTCGTAACTTCTGCACCGTTAGGTCGATTAATTTAACCTTAGAATAATATTTCTATAATTAATAAGCCGTTTTCGAATAGTCCGTCTAGGGAATGAGGGTGTCTTATAAGGGGATGAATTGGACAAAAATCATAACTTCTAAATCCTTAGTGTCCATTAAATTTTATTATATCGTCTCGAATATAACATTCTAGAACACTTTCTACGTGCAAAAGTTAACAATAAAAATGCCACAACTATAAAAGAGATTTAATCAAGTTTACTCACGTTGGGTCCAATCTTGTAAAAAAAAACGTACCAATTAACGATCTAGTAAAATCGTGACAAATCCAGCCAAGAAATAATAATTTACTATTTATTAAAGACCTCAATTGCTATGATACATCAACAGAATCTATACATTTAATCTATAACTATAACTAATTTTAACTATAAGTGTTAAATCATTGCAATGTTGCGATAACTAGACATATTTAATTGGTAAAGAAGTTACTAAATATGCCCAGTGCGTAAAAATATTCTAACAACTTTAAAACTGTTGTTACTGTTAAATTTGAAGGTGAGTCTCTCATTTATGAATTGGACGGACAACAGCCATTAAAATATGTAAGTTTTGAAAATTCCTAGAGTCCTCTACATATTACATTTACTGTTAAACTTCCGTATTTACCGTACGGTGTAATAATTATTTATGCTTATCTTTCAGCTCTACTGCGTGTGCCTCTTCGCTCTCCCTCCTATTATCTGCCCTACTTTTAATAATAGGAGCAAGCGTTCGTACGGATTTTCACTCTGGGTAAATTATAAATTAATAACGCCATTAACAGAAACCGTCCCCACCTTCAGCTGATTTCTAACCATAGCACGCGCTAACGAGTGCGAAATCTTTATTCCAAACCTTTCTCGAATTATCCTGTAAACCCTGGCCGGCTGTCGCTCAAATTCGCCTTCACCTTCACGTAAGTTGTTTGACAACACCTACAGGAGTCGTCGCGGGGTCGTTAACTACTTACACCGTCGGACAGAAAGGTTGTTGGTCTAAATTCTGCAGACTCCATAGTGCCACCAGGCGGCGCAACGGAGCTGATTGCCCAGGTCTACTACGCCAATTCCCTGTAAAAACAAATCGTTCCCGTATAAACCATTCGATACGAGAACACCCACAAATCTCAATTTTCAACATAAGATTTGAAAACAAGTAAATTCATTAGTCTCCTCCAACCAACATCACATCATTGGCGGTTAGAAAGTAAAACGAAAGAAAAATACCCCTTTCATCCAAAATTACTAAGAACTAAGTAGAACACCATCCTGTTAATCATTAAAGTAGTTCCGTTAGAAAAATTATCAAAATACGTTAAAATTTAATTAAATAATTTAAATAGAAAACTGCTAACACGCAAGCAGTAGTACATATACCCTTACCTCCTTGAAAATATTTTAATGCACAATAAAATGCTGGTGTGCATTCTTAACAGTAAAAATTTAATCTTGTTGCGCGCGATATTACAAACTAGAGACGTATTGATGAATATTTTTTGATTTTCCTTTATTTTAACGTATTTTGAGTTAACCAGTATGCATATATTTAAATTTCTTTACGACAGGTACTCTGATTCTTTATTAATTAATCACTTTCTTTATTATCTCTTACACATTAAGAAATAACCAATTTTATCCCCACCGCCGTTAATACTAAAGCCTTTTTTATGGAAGAATCTTATTGGTAACCCCCGCTTTCCAGAGACCAATAAGTGACGTCTAGGACACACCGGTAGC
The DNA here is from genome assembly GCA_036346205.1 of Vesta saturnalis. Classification (NCBI taxonomy): domain Eukaryota; kingdom Metazoa; phylum Arthropoda; class Insecta; order Coleoptera; family Lampyridae; genus Vesta; species Vesta saturnalis. The sequence goes on from JARFJB010002120.1 coordinate 6,138,456, forward strand.
ACTGTCCGTCTACTTCTTGATTACATAAAACCGCACATCACGCTTAATATATTGGAGTTTCGAGACCATCGCTGCTTCGGACATTTTCCCTCTGCACCACACTTTCCTGTCCCGCTCCCGACGGAATATACTTCGTGCCCGATATTGCCCACATGCAAGTTTTTAACCAACACCAACACTAAAAAACGCACAACGGAAAGTGTTGTCGGAGGGAATTAAGCCAGGCGCCGTTTCTTAACATCGTCGGAAGGATAGGAAGTAAGTCTAATTCACCGACACACACCCGAAGTTCGCTAGAAAGAACGAGATTTTTGTCCCTGTCCACTAGTGACTCATTACAGACAACCCCATACCTACACGCTCTTATAAGGTAGACAAACGTGCAGGGTGCAATCGTGTACAAACAGTTGACCCAGTTCCACAAACCACGTTCAATTTCTGTAATAAATTTCTGGTAGTCCACATTCGTAAAATCCCGATATTCCAGAAGCAAGCTACTTAAAGTATATCGCTGTTTCATAATTAAGCCTGAATTAATTAAAGCTCAGTATTATCCAGCCCTGTGTGTCCAGTAACAAACATAAAATCTTCACGCAAAGAATAATTTTCCTGCTTCATCTACTGTATAGAGAACCGTCGATTTTGCAGTTAGTCCTGTTAAATATTTATTAAGTAAAACCCCAGTATATTTATCGCGTGAAGGTAAATCATTTTCCTGAAGATTAAGACCCACCTGTCCTGTTAATACTTAATTTAATAAAAGTCTCCTGTATTTTTTTAATTGAAAACCGGTTGTCCTCAATTAACCAGAAGCCTGTAATTAAATCTTTGACCTTGCCAGAAAAAAAGTATTAAAGAACCTGTCCTGTATATATTAGTCTGGGTATGAATTATTAAGAAAAGCCCCCAGATAATTTACATTCAAAATGTAAATCCTTTCTCTTAATAAAAACAATTGGTTAGAGGCACTAAAACCTAATAACACTCCACAAGTCGCTATGCGTAAGCTCAGAAAAGCGTAATCAATATTTTATGATAAAATGACGCTTCATTTGTTTTCATACTGGTAATAAAACCCTTTTATAATAACGTTAACTTAAATTCGTCTTCTATAAAAGTCAAATAATTTAATCCCGTGAAGATAACCTCGTAACCGATTATTAGCGTTTGATCCTGTACATTCTTTTAGCTGAGTTGATCGGCCTATTTCTATAGTTTTTGCTTTTATAACGCGACGTTTCGGAAGCGGGCTCTGGTTCCGTCATCAGGCTTTGTCCTGATGAAGCACTGATTTCGCACTTGAGTCATTTATTATGATTTTTTTCAAAGCACTTGTCTACCCTCGCATTCGAACTTTGGTACTTTTCATTTACAAGCCTGACACCTTTACTCTTCGTGCATTATTGGAATCCACATGCGTTTCATTTCTACACTAGCTTGGCTAATCAGATTTTCTGCTAGTGCGATGTACGTGCCTTCATTGAGTTTCCAACGAATTGTATTCTGGTCCTTTGCTACTATCTGTATGTCATCCCATTGGTTGCGGTGGTTTTCGTCCAGACATGTTCGACGATTCTTGATCTTTCTGCTCGCCTTTGCGGATGTTGTTCTTACGATTCTGAGTCCTCACTTTGGGTGGTCTACTTGTCTCTCGTATGTATGATCTGCCGCATTCGCACAGTAGATTGTACACCCAATTCTCTGGTCTTCATTTTGTGGTTTGGTTTTGGTTAGTATTCCCCTGAGCGTTTCTATTGATTTGAAGGCAGTGCGTATTTAGTATTTTCTGCCTATCGTTCGTATTTTGACCGAGATACCTGGTGTATATGGTAGTGAAGTATCGTTGTGCATTTAGGTTCTCTTTTTCGGTTACCCTTTCCCTGTTTAGGTTAGATTTTAGATAGGGGTAGCCATTTTCTTAAGTGTTTTAGCGATCTTATTGTTGCAAGTCTCCTTATCCATTACCACATTTGCGTTTTCTTTGCCTGCCGGAAGAATTTTGATCGATGGGTCATTCTTAAGGGAAATGACCACTTTACTTTCTGGGTTAGGTATAGTTCGCTTAAATGAATTTAGAACTGATCCAACTTGACTTCTGTATTCTTCGACTTCTTCAGGATATAATTTCATAGCTGTTTCTTCAACTGCGGTTATTAAATCTACTTTCGGAATATACCTCGGTGTTATCGCAAAGTTCAAGCCTTTGTCCAGAACCCTCCTTTCATATAAAGATGTTAATGATAGTATTTTGCGATTGATGTTGGCCGATTCATTCTTCTCATTCATTAGCTTTTCTAGTTTCTTCTGCTGAATTTCCTTGTGCTTTGCCTTCGTCTTTAAATATTTGCTTCTTGCAGACATATCTATCGTATCAAAGTCTTCTTCGTTCACTCGATATAGAATCATTTCTTTGATCTGGTTTGGATTGTTGTTCGCGCTGGTATTTTTTGAATCGATGATATCTGATTCGTTCTTTGATTAACGCTTCGCTAGCTTTCCTTGCGATATGTGATATTTTTGGGTTGTGTACTGAAGTTTTGATATTGAGCCCGGTATGTATTATGTTGTTATCGCTTTGCAGAGGAAGGTTAGGTGGTTCTCCTCTAGCGCTAGCTTGTTCATGGAAAGTTCAAGCTTTCTGAAAAGTTGTTTGACTTCGAGGCAGTGCAGAGTTACTAATTGTGCACTGTGTTTTGTAACTGTGGTCTCATATTGAGGTGATTGGTCTATTTTCAGTTTTACTTTTATAGCGCGACGTTTCAGAAGTAAAATCTGCTTCCTTCATCAGGCTAAAAGCGAAAAATGTGGAAATAGACCGATCAACTCAACTAATATGAGACCATAGTTGCAAAACAGTTACAATGCACAATTAGTAACTCGGTACGGCCCCGAAGTCAAACAACTTTTCAGAAAGCATAAGTTTTCCTGTTATAATTATCCAGTAATTAAAAATAGTGTATTCTGTATACAGGGTGTCTAGAATCTACCCACGTTCTGTGGCTATCTTTGTGATTATAAGAGATACAGAGTCGGTTAAATCAGTAAAGTTGGGCAGAATTACACAATAATTCAAATACTGATAAGAAAATTCAACATTGTTGCGAACTTTCTAAGAAATCTAAAAATAACTAAAAATCGTCCAAATTTTCAATCGGCTATATCTTTTTTAATATTCAAAATACGAAAAAGTTATAAGAGAGACTTTTATGGACTCATTCGATGGCTTATTTTTTTCTGATTTCAAAAATGTATAGCTTTGTATGTTTAGTGTTATTAGTTAACTCACAATTTTCAAAAGATTGTAATTATAGTATTTACTAACCAAATGCAATGTTTGTCGTGGTGTGCTGTGACAATTAAAAGCAAAACTCTGCATTGATTGACTGTAATTCCATCACACTAATTTGATTGTATTAGCCTCTTTGGCAGTTTAGCCCCTGGAGGGTAGGCAAATGCGTGCGCATACAATGTTCTAGTAACGGGCCCTAATGCTACCTCATAAGAGAGCTATAAGAACTTGTGTTAGGTCTGCGCCCCCTTGTCGTGGCCCCTTGGCTGGAAATAGTATTCTAATAAGCGGGCCCTAATGCTAACATGTAAGAGGATAATTAATATTGCCCCCACCCTTCGTGTAAACTGCAATATATTATAGCAACGCAGGAGCTCTTGTTAGTTTAGATATTGCCAATCATTCTAACAATTAACATGCGCTCCGATAAAGTATTTAGTCTCTCAGCTTTATGGTAGAAAGATCAAACTTACCAACGAAAGATTTGGACAGTGGTTGGAAAATTTACGCGACAATAATTTAATTTCGGATATTGGAAATATTAATTATGTGGAAGGACAGCAATTTTTACAAGACATGCATTTAAACGCTCTTATACCCATTACAGACTCATCTTGCGACAATATAACGGTAGTAAAAATATGCGGAATGGAACATTGCGGAGGAGAAGGAAAGGTACCGATTGTAAAGAAAGACATACGTGGTTCGTTTAATAGTTTCCTGCGTGGAATATTTGGTAATTTTGTTTTTGCCAGGCATGGAGTTAAGGCCAAGATGCCATTTCTTTTAAACAGCAAGAACAGAATGGCAAAAGGTGTTGTGTAAATTATAGGTCGAGATTGTCGAAGGTAAATAAAAAATACATCCAACTAGTTTGCATCCCCTACAAAGTAGAACTGGTGGATGTTACGTTGGAAACTCTACAGCAAGAGTTGCCAGATTTAATAGTCCAACTAAACAAGGAAAACTACTATCTTTTGGACTTGGATATTACACAGTATTTCGCTGGGATTTTTAACAAGGTAGAAAAGTTTTAACATAATTGTAAATAACGACAATACTGTTGGAATAGACTATTTAACTTGGCTAACGTTCAACACAGGAGTAAGATTTACAATAAATTTATATGCCAGATTACAAACCCGTTGTTAACAAAACTATTGGAAACTATGTTATAGATTTTTAAATTGTCGAGATGCAAGATTAAAAGAGACCTTCCAATCTACCTTGGCCAAAGAATACGGGATTACTAGATTGGAGGCAACCATTTACAACTGTACCGACGAGGCTTATAATGGGACCAAGATGTACGATCCTCTTACCGATTGTTTAACATTATTGGAGTACAGCAAGATCTACTTCCAAAATGCCCAAATTTACTTTGTACCCATTGCAAAAATGTGAACAACATTAACAGAGAGTTTACAAAATAGTTTTTAATAATATGTTGCAATATATATATATATATATATATATATATATATATATATATTGGGGCAACGGAAATACAAGAAAATTAACTGGCATACAACTAAAATTGAAAAATGATCCAAAAGAAAGAGAAACAATAATAACTTATGCACTTTCTGCCTTTGGCCTAAATTGTCTACACATAAATTACATAGAGATTGTGAAGACAAGGCGAAAACAAGGACGATATACATATTATACAAAAATGTTTTATTAAGGCTGGAGACGCTTATTTCTTGAGAGTTGGAACGCCATTCTCTACAATACCAGAGGGAATTAACATAGAGGAAAATGGACTCGTAAAAACAAACAATTTAGCACCACAAGTTTTAAGAAAATGAAAAAATATTAATAGTAAACTAAAACAATACCCGCTTAAGGAAATAGAATCCCTCTCGGAAGCTTATGTGCTGTCCACTAAGAAGTGAAAATTGGAGCTGGAGGAAGTATCTTTAAAAAAGCGAAAACAACTTGTTGGAAAAAGAACATAAAATGGAAGAGCTTAAAGAACATATTATTATGTATTTTAAATCTTACTGAAGTAATCTAGATGTGTTTGGAAAATATAAAATTTCTCCCTTTGTTGTTAATAATAAGGGAAAATACTCACAAGTTGGAGCACTTGCGGAAAAAGATGGTGTAAATGCAGTTTGATTTATAAGAGGCTATTTTAAAAATATGTTTTTAAAGGTCGATAGAAAACAACTAATAAGCAAAGGGTTTATCTTTATACCTTACAGTGGGATGGAGATAGTTTCTTTACCAAACCAGGAATCTTTTATTACCTTTACTGTAAACGGAACAAGCATTTTTAAGGGACATACATTCGCCAAGATAGAGAATATTGTAGTCCATTCCAATGCCTTAAAAAATGTGGAACAAGGACCATTTTCGCAACAAGACATAGATCTAATTACTGGTTAGAGAAAGATTTAGAAGAAAACTCACAAATAGATATAAAAAATACGATCCCCACGTGGGTATATAAAAAATGGCGGGCTACGTGTCCCAGGTCACAAAACTCCAAGATGGCGGCAAGTGCCCCACTTCTACTAATAAATATTATTATTACCTTTTTTTTTGAAAATTGTGAGTTAACTAATAATATTAAACATAAGCTATCGAATGAGTACATAGTCACCTATAGTTGCCCCACTTAAAAAAATGTATGTTTGGGTTGTAGCTCGAAAAATAATTACTAAAAAATTTTTTTATTCGTATTTTCCCATTTTGCCGATTGAAAATTTGGACGATTTTTAGTTATAAAGATAGCCATAGAACGTAGGTAGATTCTAGACACCCGGTATAGTAAACATAATATGTGTAAAAACCGTAAGATATAACATTTAAGTTTGAAAAAATCAATTTTATTCTAACATTGACCCAGAGAAATTTCTATAAAATTTATATCGTTTTGTATACAAGCTGATAACATTGAAACAATATTTCTTTTACATGTTTCAAGAGAGAGAAACTTAAACCACTTGAAACAGTCCGGTTTTAACCGCTACCTGACGTTAGAGACGTATCTAGGGAATTTAAAAAGTTTGTAAATTAAGTTATTCTGGCCGGATTCTTCCGCAAATAATTATTTATTGCATTACCTCAGCTAATAGTCACATGTCGACGTTCACTTCTTTGTAGTTTTCTTTTTCATTTTTTTTTGTAGTGTTGTGTTCAATGATACTTTCTCTTTTATTATTTTGAATCATAATTGTATTTATATTTTAGTTTATAAACTTCGTTTAGAACTGAATAGAAATAGGTAATATACTTATGTGGGAACGCTTTTATTTACAAACAAATGCGGATGCAGTATATATAAATTATAATTGCGACAAATCTTATGTAAACTTACCTTTGATATCGATTCATTAACAATGCACTCGTATATTGAAGAGAAAATGGTTAGACAGGAAAGGCCGGTCACCTCGATCGTTTAAGTGCATGCAACAATGTCACCACTGTTTATCTGTTAAGGACAAACAAACAAAGTACTCACCGGGGGGCAAGCGCCCCGGGTTAGTTTGGTACATCCTTCGTCGGCTGCAGCAATACTTGTGTTATCAGGACAGATGCCTTTCTCTCGTTAGAGCTGGCTCTAAATACCTGTTAATTAATTAATACGCCATTCATATATATTAATGTATATCTTTAAAAAATAAATATTACATTAAATGGAAATCTAATAAATCGGTCGACAGTCATGTAGAATACGTTGGTGCTAGAAATATCTGCAGAAGTGTCATCACTAAAACTAAAAAGTTGTTCGAACAACGAAAATGCTATGAACTAGCTACATCTCCTTTAGGCAGTCGTAAATTTTGGTCTTTAGCTAAAGTCATTAGTAAAAACTTTGGAACATCTTCATCCCCCCCCCCCCCCCCCCGACATCTATTGACGGATCGGTGGTTGCTGATTCTGTAGACAAAGCCAATGTTTTTGTGGATTTGTTTGCATCAAACTCGTGTCTCAATTATTCTGGAAAAGATGTGCCCCTAGTCAACTCTTCTTCATACGCTATGAAACCAATTCATTTTCGGTACAAGCTCTTGGAATCGATCATCAGTAGGCTTGATCTCAATAAGGCGACTGGCCCAGACGGTATCCCAGCTATTGTCTCAAAGAAATGTTCCCCCGAACTAGTACCAGTCCTATCTAAGCTCTATACGATCTCTATGTCTTTTGGGGAATTCCTTTCATCATGGAAGTTAGCAAATGTTCAACCTATTCCCAAAAAAGGCGATAAGACCGATCCCGCAAACTACTGATCAATTGCCATCACTTCCATTGTGTCTAAAATCATGGAAAAAGCCATCAATCAGCAACTGCTCACGTTCCTTGAAACTAACAAACTCCTTAGTGACCACCAATATGGGTTTAGGCAAAGTCGTTCAACAGGCGGTCTTCTTTCATATGTGACCCAAGTTTGGAACAATACAGTAGAGAAGTCCGGTGAAACAATTGTAGTGGCTTTAGATATCTCAAAGGCATTTGACCAAGTTTGGCATAAGTGTTTACTTCCCAAACTCACCTCGTTTGGGTTAAATGATACGCTCATCAACTGCGTTTCTAGTTTCCTTCATAAAAGGCGAATACGTGTCGTAGTTGATGGCTTTTTTTCAAAAGAAGTTAGCATTAACGCGGGCGTACCACAGGGATCCGTTATAGCGCCTACACTATTTCTGCTGTACATAAATGACCTTATTTCTTCAACAACTAACCCCAATCATTGCTTTGCTGACGATAGCACTCCTCACTGTGGTTCATCTCAGCATACTCGTAGTGATAATCCACCTTCTATGTCAAATCAAGGAATTAAAGCTGAAAGGGCAAATTCAATCCACAAAGACATTCAACGTATTCTCGAATGGGGAAGCAATAATCTAGTTAAATTTAATGCTAACAAAACTCAGTGTTGTCTTATGTCCGCCAAAATAGATCGATCACTTCCTGTTGAAAGTATGAATGGCTCAGTTCTTAAGTTTTCAGACTCTATTACTCTGTTGGGTATGACTGTATCTTCAAATCTCTCATGGGTTCACCATCTTCTGGCAGCTACCAAAACAGCTGCTCGTAAAATAGGCTTTTTGTACAGATCTAAGCAGTAATTTACCTCTCGACAACTCCTTCGGCTGTATAAGGCCCAAATTCGGCCTCATCTGGAATATAATTTTCACCTCTGGGTTAGTGCTCCCAATACGCTCTCGATATCGTTGATCGTATTCAAAAGAGAGCGATTAGGCTTATAAATGACTCGACGTTAAATTCTCACATACAGTCCCTTGAGTATAGAAGGATGGCTTCAGTTTGTTCTTTGTATTATCGTTATTACAACGGCTATAATTGTGCTGCTGAATTATATTATTTGATACCATCTCGGGCTATCTTTGCGATAAACACTCGGTTCAATCATTCACATCATCAGTATGCAGTACAAATCTCCACTTGTCGTACCAAACGGTCGCAATCCACATTGTTCTACACGGCTTCTAAACTCTGGAATGATCTCCCTAATTCTTGTTTTCCTCTGACTTATGATATGGGAAAATTTAAGGTAGGCATCTATTGGCAATTCATTATCCCTCTATGCGGCCTCCTAAGTGTTCCTGAGTGCTTTAGGACGATAGGCCAAATTTAACCTGTTCAGGTCCACAATTATAAAACAAAATTATGTAGTTTAGGATACAAGCCTGTCCCAGCCCCCCGCTCTGGGACTGCAAAACCAATGGACCAGTAATTAGCCCATGCCTCTTATTGCCTTACCTAAACATTTAGGTCAAGATTCAACAGTGTGCGGTCACTAGCCGCCACCGTGTCATGAGCCCGTGCTAATTAACTATTAAGCATTAACTGATACAACAAGGGCCCAGGAACATATCCGGATATCTGCCAGGGGTTTTACAAAATTACAACTCCTAACGAATACGACAATAAATAGGTAGTTAGCAAACAATACAAAACATATTCACTTCAGTAAACACTCTCAACTTTTTAAAATAAACACATTGTAAGAAGTCGAGGCCACCCTTGTGCAACGTCTAACGCACTACAGATGTTATTCTAGACCGTCCTCAATATAACACTCGCTTTGCTTTTGAATTACCACGGGTCGGATAGATATTAAGCTTTTGTTAAATAAGGGTGTCGATCATAATGATGTTTTTATACTTAGCATTCACAATTTAAAATATTGGTCTTACACTTATAAAACCATTCTGACTTTGTTTATCCGACGGTGTAATAATACAGGTAGCGAATGTATAAATAAACCTTAATTAGTGATTAATAGATATACCCAAATAAACGTCTCACGTTGAGCCAAGCCGCAGTAAAGTAAATTAGAAGATACCAAACTTGCGTCAATTAATTAAATAATTAATAGTCAACAGTATTATATGGCATGTGTGTAATGTATAATTTGGCATTCTTAGCTAGATTAGTGTGCATCAAAGTAACAAAATATTTGTTTTATTAATCAGAGACAAACGTCATTTACAAATATCTCTTTAGAATGTTATACAACCGCAGCGCCATCTCTTATACAAAAATAGAAATAGGCGAAAATTCAAGGTTTTGATGCACACTTTTTTATTTTTGTGCAAAAAATAGCGTATATACCACAGGACCAAAGTACCTTTTAATCCTTTGATTGATCACGGGATTAAAAGTCGTACTCTAGTCCCTTGCTATATAAAATACTGTTACAAAACGAAGAAAGCGTTTAAGGCAATCAGGTTAAAAAATGCTTCGACTTTTATTAGTTTAATTACACAATATGTGAGAATGACGACTTTATACCTATAAATAATTGAAATGTCCTAGTTTTCATATTAGAACAAGCTCGACTACACGATCTTACTGCAATTAACTAATCACAAGTTGCTTAATGTAATTCACTTGAGACTTGCATGCTGTTGCATGCAAAATTCCTAACATTCCTCAGATGCGCTTGAATCAACACATCCAGTTTAACAGAAAGAATGCATTGAAAATAATTATTTTAAAGCAAAAAAACAAACAATCCTTAATAATAGATTCGGAAAGCACGAATTTCGACGCATAACATTGAATGTACAATTTCGAATTTGCATAAGTAATAGAATTATATGGAATTAGTTCAGAATGGCCCATTTTTAATAACAAATCTTGAAATTGTAAACAGAGAGAAATGTATTAATTCACGAACGAAGAAATTACATAAAGCGTTCTAACATCGTACAAAGTAAAGTAAAAACAACGAAGTTATTATTGTTTATTAGTTATGTTAATAACCTCAAACTAGGGCTCGACTATATAAGTTTGAAATTTCAATCCGGGCGCCTAATGTAAATTTCGTGATGTTAATGAAACCAGAGCATAGAAAATTAGAGAACTACGAGTATATTTATGGAAGTAATTTACGAATTTAACATAAAAACATACATTTTTCTTAAAAACACCGATGTGGCCCACTTTTTATACTTTGTTTTTGTACACTGGATTGGCATTACTGAATTTCAATTTTCGAAATTGTTTGGAAACACGTCAGTTTAATAAAATAGGCGTAAATCATTATTTTTATCTACAAATATTATTTATTTATTTTATGGTGTCCATTAGTAACGGTGATACAGAATCCTTACATACGTATTTCATAATTGCATATATACTGCTCATAATAACATAGTTATAGCCTTATGTAAATGCGACAGCTCCACCCACCTGTCATGTTACTGTTATTTATTAACTTTCGTTATTTCTGTTCCGCTTGTTAATTCAATATTCATCTTAATGATGAGATGGGCAATACTAATGGAAGAGGTACTGTGATAAGATAAGAGAAAAAAAGCGCGCTATACAACGGAGAAAAACATTTACAATGAGTGAAAAATAATTTTCACTTTTTGTATAAATAAATTAAATTCTTAGTAACGCATTTTAGTGTGGTGTTCTGAGATCCAGAACGTTGCTTTTAAATCAATACACCATAGTAACTTCAGCTACATTGACTATTTAACATGAGGAGCCACGCTCCTTTCTCTCACACGTCACAGCGAAATTATATTCTACGGAATAATAGTGGTCTTCTCTCTAGCGACAATCCTTATTTTGCAAGCTTGCTTCTATTTTATTCTTAATTGTTACCAAGGAAGTTTACGTTAACTTATCTAACACTGAGTTATACTACACCTTCCAATCGACAGGGAAAAAAAGATAAACAAATATTCCTACAATTCTACCACTTATTATTAAGTTGTTGCCTGCCTCGGTGGTGGAATGGTTAGCGCGTTTTTCTAAAACTGAGAAAACCAAAGCACTCCTCGGATAGGAAGTAAAACTGTAGGTACCGTGGCAATGTTTGACACGTTAAAGATCCCATACTAAAGGTGGAATTCCTTTAGTAGGTTAAAATTCTAGTGACGGGTAGTGCTAATCACCATTAGTTGTTGATGCACACTAAGATCCCTGACATTTCCGTTTGTGTCTAGATCTCGGTACACAAATTAAAAAAATTTCTTCACTATTATATTTTTGCTGATTGATCCCATAAAGGTGACACCAATATTTTAAAATTTGATTAAGCCCTAAGAATCAATTCCTACCAGTACTTTTTTTGTGTGATTCGTTCAGAGAATAGGATAAGACTTAGTAGGAAAACCTAGTTAAGATGATTTTTCTATGTGTGTGTTGCTTAACCCTCCCGTGGGCGCGAGAAAAATAATTTTATAATTAAAGATATTTTTTGGGAAATAAGGTAAAGAAATATATCCATTATTATAATTTATCGCGCGTGCGTGTATGCTTGCGCGTGCGTGTATGCGTGCGTGAGCTCGCGTGTTCGTGTGCTCGCGTGTGCGTGTGTGTGCACACGTGTGTGTGTGTGTGGGTGTGGGTGTGTGGGTGGGTGTGCGTGTGCGTCCGCATGTGCGTGTGCGTGCGTGTGGCCGCCTCCTTGTCGGTGCTGATGTCGCTGTCCGGGTCGGTGTCGGTGGGTGTGTGCATCTGCGTCTGGTCTGTGTCTGCGCCTGTGTCTGTCAGCGTCTGTGTCAGCGTCTGTGCCGGCGTCTGCGTCTGTGTCTGTAAGTTCAAGTATAATAACAGCAACTTCAGAGATATATTGTGTAGAATGTGACAGCTGTTTTCCATTTACAATTTATACTAATTCAAATGTAACAAATACAATTTTAGGTGATTAACATTGTTACCTGAATCGCCAAGTCATGCATATCTATTAAGGTTATATCGAGTACCTATAAGTAATAGAAAGCAGTTCTTCTATACCTCTGTGTACAAACTCGTAATAGAAGTGAGTAACACCCACCGCCATTATGGTGGCCGTAGGTCACTGTTTATTGCTGTTCTGTAAAATAAGGTGGCAAGCAGGAATCAGTAAACACGTTGAAAATCATATTAAATCCCTATGTTGTCTTTGGGAACGAACAGGCGGTGTATGCTTTGCATATTTAATGCAAGAGGAATAAGTTAAAAATATCCGTGTCGCGACTGATTAACCCTTCGATATCTGCTGATATACCACGACATACGCATAAGAAAGTTAGGTATGGGCCACGTCACATTTTGATATAGTTTAGGTTTACAACAAAATGTGTAACTTTAAATTGGAAATATGACACTATGGTTATATGAAAACCATACACAAATACTACCTTGTACAGATCTCTTAATAGTTTTTCGGCGAGGGTGTGTGCCGGTCTATTACGTGTGGAACGTGGGTCGTGGCGAATGTAACAGTCTACCCCTATTGTACAGTTACATGTGAGCGTTCTTTACATGACAGGCAAAAATGGTTGTAGATGTTTATTTACAAATATTTACAGATTACATATATTTATTGTTTTCAGCCTGCAGTAGACGGGAGCGCTCCAACAAACGGCGAGGATCTTGAAATGAGACGTCGAGTGCGGAGACGTTGACGTAGGTCGTGACACGGATCGGTATGACTTGCAGCGTACAAGGTGCGTACGTCTCTATCCGTGATTGTGTCGTCGGCGGTGGTGGCGTGTCGGTAGGTGTTACCACCCGGACGGACGCGTGCGATGGCGGAAACGGCATAGAACGTTGCGTCGATGCTTCCGGATCTTCCGCGGTGTAGCCAGCATCCAGACGATGATGGCGCAGCTTCGATGGCTTGATTCCGCGGTATAAAACAGCTGCGGTGTCGAGCTATAGGCAGCGTCGACAGTCGGAATCGTCCCTTCGCTACAAGACAGCTGATGGTAAACTACAGCTTTCTGTAAAAAGGAGAAGGCCACGTATTTCATTGGGGAGGGCGGGATGCTCAAGCTTTCCGAGCTCCTTCAGTCACAATCATGGATTCCCAGCATACATGCATACATTACGTATATATGCATAGTGGGATTAAGGATAGGTGTGGTCAGGATAGCATCGGAAGGAATGGAGTTAGGGTTCTGATGGGGAAAATACTACCCCAGCATTCACTTAAGCAGCCGCACATGGTGTGCATATATGCAGTGACAATGCCGCTACATGTGTATGAGGAAAACCCCCTAAAAAAACCTCATAAGGTAAACGGTAATGGGAATCGAACCCATTACCTCCCGAATGCTAAGCAAATCGTGTCACCACTGCGCTACTAGCTCGGTCAGCTTTCTGTACGTTTGTGCTTGCTTAAAAAGCCGAAACGAGCGCTTCAAGCGATACTCGTGTGGGGATGGAGTCGGGAGTAGGAGTCGGCTGTAGCTCCTGTACCGCTCTTTCCTTACATATAGTCGCGTTCGCATTCCACAGTGTGTCTAAGTATATACATGTTTTTACAATACACATCTTGGCTGTGTGCATTTGGTTTGACAGCACATAATCAATTCCATTGGCAGGCTATGCCCATGAAATATCAAAGTGGCAGTTTCTAAGAGTCTTTAATCAAATTTGCCAGATTGGCGAAGGCTTAACCCCTACTTGAAAATCGTCAGATGTCCGATTTACATACAAAAATGTGTCTACATTAAAATTTAAATTCTGGAAGTGTCTACAGTAACAAGTTGTACCAGAATTTTTGAGCGCGATGGTACTTTTGTATTTTCAATTTAAGGTTAAAAAATGTTTCACTTACTAATAATTTAAGGCTCAGTTGCATAAGTGTAATGTTCCGATTTGGTGGCTTTGCTTTTTTTATTTGATGCGAGTGTGTCCTGGCTTGACTCGCCGAAACCGGAATCACTTTAAGGCTTGCTTTTTTTCAGTATTAATGATTAATGCACTTTATTACGAGTTCAGGTTAAGAGAGTTTTGATCTTTAATTTAATCCACTGTCATTCACTATTACTAAAGAGTTTGCTTGTGATGCTCTTTGCACGAAGTTTTAACTTTGTTTTTGCGTTTTGTTGTGGTTTAGTCGATTCGGAGATTTTTATTTCAACCTATAGTTTTGGAGGCAGCCCGAGTTCTTTCGTTTCAAAGAGAACAAATCTGAACTTAAATTTGATCTTACTTTATTTCACATACTTTTGTAGCGCTAAAGCACATCCATATCCAAGCGTAAGTTGGTAGATACTTAAGATGTAGATTGAAAATATCTAAACAAGCAATTCAATATGCTGATCTAAATGCACGCACGGTTGTTACGTTGAAATCTGTTCAAATAACCGACGTTAGTACTTGTAGGCATTTCTGTCTTCGCTAAGACGGTTGGAATTGCCGTTTGTTACTAACATTTTCTGCCCTTTCAGACAACTATTATGTAGCGAAACGTGATATAATAACCTCAGATTTTGTATGATTACTGATAATGCAGAGTGACTTACAGGAAACAGATGTTTCCTGCATAGTTACTTGTGGAAAATTGTGTCACTCGCGATGGCCATTCTCTTGAATGCACGTTTCTCTTCTGATAATCATCTGGCAACTCAGGCAATAGATCCTGGTAAATCAAATTTACTTTTTCTGTAATGGTATCTTTCTATTAGATTACTGGCTTTATAAACGTAAACTCCTTTCAAATAACCCTACTAAAAATAGTCACAGGAGGATACATCCGATGAACTGGATGGCCTCGCACGTCACCAAAACGTCAAATAAGGCCCCTAAAAAACGTGTTTTACAGAACTGCCATCAATGTGCGGGCGACATGCGTTGTGGCTCGGTCCAGTTAAATACACATTTCTGATGTTTATCACTCGCATCAGAAATGTTGGTCTGAGGAATGTATTCGGCATATGAGTAGAACGATAAAAGATTACTGGTCATCTTCCTCAAAAAAATACGGCTCAATTACTCCTAGAGGAGCAATGCATCATTACTACTGAAATAACAGACAACGATCCCATGTTACGAACCTTCCAACCACCGCAAACAGCTGTCATCTGTTCCAAAGACATCAGTTTCTCATACGTGACCTTGTACTTTAAGATTATTGAACACATGAAAAGATGACATTGGGAAAATTCTCAAACTTGAACTATAGATATGTTTCACTAACTACGAGCTGTTTATCTGCTTATTGCTGGAAAATTAATCAATTTTTTGTTTAGTAGCGCGATATATAGATAAATTAATGTGAGATATGAGAAAGACATACTGTCTCCCCACCGCGATCACTCAAATGGATAGTTTATTGGTTATCCCTTATCCCTTTGTGACCTTAACCGTTATATTTTCACTTTACTTTTGCAAGGCAGGTTAATGATTTTCAGGTATACTTCTCAACCGACTAATTTAAAATTTGTTTTGTAGTGTCCCAAGATACCCTATCCTTAAAAGCGTAGTTCAAAGTTAATTTAATAAAATAAAAGACTATAAAACCTATGAAAACATAATATTGGACTTATTCACAATGATACAAATTCTTGTAAAAAAATAACTAATAGATTTATCTTGACGTTACTGACGATAATGCCAATCTGATTGCATTCCACTGACTTCTCTTCTAGCAGTACATTTAAACCTTAGAATTTATTTACATTTTTAATATTGAATTACTCAAATATGATAAAAGGCAATTGGCCGTCTAGTGGTAGGTTGCGCTGTTAATTGAATGAGATGAAATGGTTTATATTAAGCGTTCGATCACAGCCGGACAGGTAAATAATAAAATTACTTAAATTTGAATTAACTAGCTTTGTTTGCACACTGATGATTCAATCCGTTAGGCACAAACCGGGACAATGTCATCAAGAAAACTCAGTTTATTAATCAGTAAAAAAATTTTCATACATTTATAAATCAGAGAAAAAAAAACGAAAGCAAAGGTTCGATATGCAACTACATGAGAGTGTAGTAATTAAACCAGTGAAATCACACCTACAGTTGTGTGATAAATAAATTAAAGTTAAAATCGTCCCACAAAACACATGACCATTTAACCAATCATGATGGCAGTTAAGTTAACAATAAAGTAACCGTAATAATAAAATGTAGTTTAAACTACAGATAGACAAGAACAAAAAAAAAACAAAGCATCTATACGTACACAAAGTATATCGTGAATATAAGCAGGTTCCACCTAATACATTAATTACATTCGTACAATTACAGTAAATTACGTATCTAAATCACTTCATAATACAAAAAATTCTAAATAAATCCACCGGAAGTCATTAAATCAAAGCCTTGCAAAAGTAAGGTGAAAATAAAACAGTTAAGGTAAGAAAGTAAACATGTGTTGACCAATAACCTTCCTGCAAGCAATGACGCGAAAGTTTGACTGACTAAACTAGGGCCTGCGACAGCCCTTTTTTATAACTTCATTCATCTATACATTGATCTACATCTCAATCACAAGTGGACGCGTTTCTATTAAACAAACTGGGGTTTACCATACCGGGTTTGTCCACGTATTAAGTCTCCTACACGGACGAAAATTTAGTAAAAACAATCAGCAATGCTAAATCATGCCAACGATAATAAAAACGCTGTTGCTTAAACTGATTTCAACGTAATAATCGTGCTTGCGAGATAGTGTATTGAAAATTAAGTTAATCGCAAGTTACTATCCTATGTTATCAAGAGATAATTCCTTGCGATTTGAATATCTTGTAATAACTAATTAATCTACATTTAAGTAACTATTTCGCACAAACACTTAACAGGTTAAGGTCCGTGGTTTAAAGCAAGACGATGTTTATTATTTATTGAGATGTTTTTTTTTTACATGACCACATTGTTGTTATGGAAAAATTACATAACTAACGAAAAACGGAACAGTTTCGCGGTTTTGGTTTTCACTATACGGCAACAATAGATTTATGACCATAACAGCTTATAATTATTGTATGTAACAAAACCATAGAGCGTCTCATAAACTAAAGCTCTCGCTACACGGTACGACCGAATCAACTAGCCTGTTTCGAATCCACCACTGTTTTCAGAAGCTATTAAATTATAAATCAAAAACACAAGAAAGATTACGGGAGAACATTCCGCAATTTACATTTTCCAAAATCAATAAGTGTTAATTTTTAAAATTTTCTCTCGTTCGCAGCAAGCCCGATATGTATCGAATTTCAATTGTAACAAACAATTCGCCGTATGCTCTAGTGAAGTTAACAACTAATTCGGTGGCATTTTACTCAACTTCGTGCATATAATAACACGGTTTATTCGAATAACGCAGTTCCGGGTCGCGTGGGAGGACATTTGTTTTTCTCCCTCAACACGTGTAAAGCTTGAATTTCACCTTTCCCCAATTTGGTATTTTTCATTTATTAAATACATACATTTAATATTATTAAATGTTACGACTATTGACAAGATATTAAAATCCTTTAACTATCTATTCTTTTGAGGTAACAATCGCGATTTTGTAACGGTATAAACGGGTGGTAGAACGGGATTACAGATAAATTCGCCCCTTTTTGCCTCGACTAGTCAGCGTGCGGATCGTGGATTGATGTTAATAATTTTGCACATCCAAAATAATAAATCGTACGTCAGTCAAAATAGGGGATGAAGTCAAAATCGGTTCGGTTAAGGGCGCCAGGATATTTGATAGACAAAATAAGGGTTGTCGTGCCAAAATTACGAGTACATAGCGTGTCTAAACATCCAAAAAACATACGCTTACCTATTCGTAATCAATCTCAGGTGTCCGCTACAGCAACTCGGCAAAATTAACCTGAAATAGGGCTTCAAAAAGCACTGCACGCTAGTCAAATAAAAGCGTGATCAACACTTAATACAATTACGTTACTACACCTCAGTGTAAATAATTTGACGTTAACTAATAATCAAAACAAAGCAAAAAAAATCAAACTTATAGAATGCGCTTTAAATAATTTAATACTCAACTAAAAAAATCAGATAAAACACTAAATATTAAGAACGCTATTACTCAAAAATAGAAACAAAAGTTACGTTATTACTCAATAATAAAAAACTAACTTCGTTACGTTATAACTTAAATTATCGGTAAATTTGCAAAAAAAAAAAAACTGGTATGCAACACAGAAGGGTTTCCACAGAATACAAAACACATTTATAAAATAAAACAAAGCTATAATAAAATAAAATAAGGATAAATGTAAACATACGATAAAGTGTATAAACAAAAAAAACTACAAAGGCTTATTAGGCGATAGGATGTCTGATCAGAATCTGCTTACGCCGTACTAAATCGTTTAACCTAAATATAAATAAATCGTGGAATATATATATATACATATATATATATATATATATATATACATATATATATATATATATATATATATATATATATCCACACACCTACAATAGGGTCGATTGCCCTTTACTAATAAAATCAAAAATAGGAAAAAAAAAAGTGTGAAGGCGGAGCGTTAAAACTATAATTAATTCCAATAATTAAATTTAAAACAACAACTTACGTTAACAAAACAAACAATACACAACTCCGCTTCCCAACCTTCATCAACAAATAAAATAATTCGAGACACACAAAAATCTTCCAAATTTTCAATATAAAACCCAATGGTATATTACCTTACAAGGTCTAGATAGCACCTCCTCTGTGTTACAACGATAGATACGACCCAGGTGATCGGTTATAACGGGAATGGAAACTCCCTGGTCCGGCAAATGATGATAGAATGTTGACTAATATTCTGTTATACACGAACAATTTCTTAATTTAATCTCGTTAAAAGGTTAATGTGAGTGTTCGAACATGCTTGATAACTTTTAGCTTTTAATGTTCCTTTAAATAATTTTAATTTTCCACTAACAATCCTTAATAATTTGTTTAAATAACTATAAATTTCAATATATATTTAGCGAAAGTTTCTTTATCTTTACACACGCTTCACACGATAATTAAGTGGCACTCAAGAACGATGATTTTAAGTAAATCCGCAAAGGCGATAAAAGCCAAGAAGTCCATCGACGCACTAAGAAAACACGAAGATGTCCTCCAGGTAATTTTACGTAAAACCGAAATCGGCACAAGGTATAATCCTTTGGTGATGAACAATTTGAATAAATCCCTTTGTCACAGGTTATCTTCAGGAATAGTTAAACTACCCTTACTACACAAAAAAAATACGTTCGTTAAACACAAGGTTCAAAATATCAACGTTCTAAACCACCCCCTTAAAGCGTAACACTACTCGAAAGCGTGATCTGTCTTAGACTACCCAAAAATTATTAACAATTTCCATTTTGGATTTTTAATCCTTCTCTTAAAAAAAATCTTATCTACTTCAATTCCACCAATTAAAAAAACGGAAGGAGAAAATTTAGTACCCCCAATACAGAAATTCGTTTTCGTCCGTAAGGACTCGGTAAATTTTCAAAACTAAACGTCAGCTAAAATATCCTGTACAGCCTCTGTATGTTTACCTTAAAGTACGAACAATAAGGCCCACATGCAATCTCTATGAATCAAAAACAGCAAATTCACTCTTACACTGAACAACTATACATAAGAGTCTTCATGTCGCTAACATTACATCATACACCGATAAGTCTACACTTTTTGTTTAAATTACTTAATTTTCTATTATATTCTACGGAAATCAAACGAAATAAACCTTAATTAAACTTAGAAACAACTATTTACAAATAAACGTTAATCAAACTTCTATAAACGAGAAATAATAAGGAAAAACAACCTAAATTTCGGAATAATAATTTCACAAACAAAGAATCTAAAGCTCACCATACACCTCCCATCCCTAAAGGTCGTTACACACGTTAAAACAAATTTACTATAAAACATAACTTGACAAAAAAAAAATATGTGTATACGGAATCTAACTAAGTACCTAAGACTACCAACAAAATTACCCAATACGTATACAGGGTGTTCAAAATACCCTGACAATTTCCTGCTGCTATTACAATAATAAGATGTTGTCTGTATGTTACCTACAGTTTACGAACTTATTTCTTTGTATATGTAATTTATGTATATGTATAAATCTTTTGCCTGTTTTTATTCTTACTGCCTTTTATTTTTATAGTTAGCGTATTGAAACCTATTTGCATTATTACTTTTCTTTTATTTTTATTGATTTTGTCAATATGATTGCTGTATTATCTTGTTGTTTTTACAAGTTTGTGTATGCGTGCGTGCGTGTGTGCGCACGTTTGTGCGCGCGTGAGAGCGTGTGTAGGCGTGAGTGTGTGTGGGCGTGAGTGTGTGTGGGCGTGAGTGAGTGTGCGGGCGTGTGTGTGGGCGTGCGCGCGTGCGTGCGCGCGCACGTGTGTATGTGGGTGGGTGAGCGCGTGCGTACATGTCTTATCTATTTATTGATTCTTTTTCAATTTTCAACCATAACCAGTCAGAATGCTGAAACTTAGTCCACCAATGAAATCACAGAATGGGTGCGCTGCTGAAAAAAACAAAAATGGGCGACAAAATGGCCGACAAGATAATCCCCAAGATGACCGCCACTCCTAGCCACGCCCATCACTTAATTCCGAGGTCAATCCCAAGACCAACTCCAAGGCCAGGCCCGAGGTCAATCTCAAGGTCAAAATACGAAATTAAGTCATTGAAAATTATCAAGGCCAACTCCAAAGGCGATCCCAATGCCAACTCCATGGCCTTGCCCTGGGAAATCCCCAAGGTCAAATGACGGTCTCCACGTGAGAGTCAAGGTCAAATCGAGGTCAGGCACTAGGCGACCTTGGGATTTCCCAAGGTCAAAAGTGAAAGAGGTGTCGGTGTTCTACTCGCAGTAGTCATGAAATTTGAAAACAAGAGACAAAAAGTTGGATTAAATTCTAAACACTAATATAGGCATTAATATATTAAATATATTACGTTATCATAAGAACTTGACATAAAATAAACGAACATTCTCAAGTCATTGGATAATGCAACAGTTACTAATGAGTTTCTCCTTAAAATATGTTCGAAAAGGTGTCCCTCCTGCTCAATGCATACATTTAGTCGTTTTATTACATTTTGCCTCACGTTTCCAAGCATTTCCAGTGTTATCGTATCCTATCTTCTATATCTTCTTTTGTAATGGGAGATGTGACATATACACGTTCTTTAATATATCCCCATAAGAAGAAAATTAATGGGGTAAGATCGCACGACTTTGAGGGCCACTGGACAAAATCTCCACGACCAATCCATTTTTGAGGATAATTATCATCTAAAAACTCACGTATCTCGCGGTGGTGGTGCGGAAGGGAACCGTCCTGATGTGGCAACATATTCTGTCGTTCAACATTATTACTAAACATATGAAGGTGGATACGACCAGTCAGTGTCAAAAATACTGTTCAATAATTCTATTGTGGAGAATGCCACACCAAACATTTATGGTTTTGGTTTTGCATTTGTTGGATCCAAAATGCATTGTCTAATACGCAATGTGCATATTATGACGATTTACAGCACCATTGCGTCTAAACTTACCCTCGTCTAAACATAATAGCTATAAGGTAAAAAGTTTGGATTATCTCAAGTTGAGCAATAATCCACTGGCAAAAGTTTACTCGTCTTTCAAAGTCTTATATTTTCTAGTTGTCTGATGCGACAGTTCTTTACATAATCCATCCACACTGCCAGTAGAATCGAATCTCTCCATCAAATTTTCAAAAGTGAGTCAAGTGGGTTGGCATTGAGCAGGATACTTCATGCTGTATAACCTTTGAGCAAAGAAGACGATTTTTTTGAGCCTCTCCTAACATAAACATAAACCATCAATTAATTCACTTTTACAGTAATCCATTATTTTACTATTAAACACACAAAACTGTGACAATCTAAATGGCTACCAAAATGCAATGAACAGTTTGACAGTCTAAATATTTGTCATGTGGAAAATTGTTTTCATGGCTACTGCGAATAATCACAAGAAAAACCATTGAAATATTGAATAATAGAGAAAACTCAAAATAACGCACAAACAGTGAGAGATGGGTATAGGACACACTTATGAAGAATTATGTTGTTTTTGATTCTCTCTAACGCAGCGTAAAAATATACGGAGGGTTCTATTAGAGAAAAGTTATATTTTTGAATTTTAAGTTTCGCTGGTTCGAACATATGTTTTGAGCACCCTGTGGTATTGTATTTATCTCTATTATTTGATCTCCATAACATAGGATTAAGCTTGTGTTTCCTTGGTCCAAATATAAAAGTTTTCCTAACAAAGCAGAAGATGGTGAATAATAATAAAAATCGAATTATTTCAAAAACCGTGAATTTTACATGCATGAAACCTATACAGGGTGTGGCGCGAAGAGTTTTAATTAAAAGTAATGGCGGATACAGTTATGTTAAAAATCTGAAATTACGAAGCTGTAGGTTTTGGATGACGGTGAGTTCAAATACTTATAATATTGTCCTGAATGTGGCACTTCCGATTCTACCGGAAGTAGACGTCAACTTTGTTATTTCAAATGGAACCTAATATTTTTTATTTTATTTTCGAATTCTACATGAAATTCTAGATTAAATTTGTGCACAATGTACTATACCAAAAATGAAGTATTTTCGAGATATTTCGATTTTTTTTTAAATTTTGAAAAAATCCTAGTCCACATTGAATAACGATATCTCCATTAATAACTAAGCTAGTGACGTGAAATTGTAACCAATAAACAACAAGCGCTTGTCCGTTAACTCGATATATCCATCTCATTGATATTTCATACAGGGTGTTTTAAACTTAGCCGCCAACATGCACAATTTAAATCATTTATAAGTTGCTTACTTTAAATAGAACACCCTGTATTTTATTACATTTTCCGCTGTATTTTTTAAGCCAATTCGTTTGGTATCAGTATTCCCTATACCTAAATCCAACCACTTTTGAGATATTTCATTAGCTTAGTTAAAACATAACAACACTTAATTATTTCAACATTAGTAAAGGGTAGGTCATGATTTCCATTATTAAGGTGATATTTTGTTATTTTTTCATAAATTATTAATTTTGAAAAGTAACCAATAGCCTGAAAGGATTATTAATTGTGGATATCATTAAAAATGTTGACTAGGTATGTTGTATTAATTTAATTAGATAACTTGCAAACAAAAATAACTAAATGTAATATTAAACAAATAAAGTTTTATAATAAGTGTTCAAAATTAGCACCATCTACTTCTAAACATTTATGAATCCTTTTCATTAAGTTATGTCTTGTAATTCTGGTAATATGGTCGGGTGTTAGAGAATTAAAAGCGAGTAAGGCTCTCTGCATCATATCTTCCTTTGTTGTAACAGGTTTGGAAAATACCTGATTTTTAATGTAACCCCAAACACCAAAATCTAGAGGAGCCAAATCGGGAGAGCGAGCTGGCCAACGAAACGGACCCTGATTGGCAATCCATCTATCATCAAACATGTCGTAAAGATGCTGAGCAACAGGCCCAAAGTTATGAGGAGGTGCTCCATCTTGCTGATATTAATCTGAAGCCGCCTCTCCATTTCTTCAAGTATGTAACGCGGGTCGTATGGCTTCTTCTAAAATGTGGCAATATCTTGTACCAAGATTGTAAAATTTTAATGCTAAAATTTTATCGTCTTTTATTGCACAAAAAACATTAAAACTCCAACTATCTTGGAAATAACGTTCTCTACTAACATGTGGATTTTCATTAGACCAAAAATGAGAATTATGTCGATTAAATAATCCATTTTTGCTAAACTTTGCTTCATCACACCATATAACTTTTTTTATGAAGTTTTCATCCTCTTGGGTCTTCATTAAAAACCATTCACAGAATTCTACCCTTCGAGGAAGATCACCTAATTGTATGTGTTGCACCAAATGATATGAAAATGGTTTCCATTTGTATTTTTTTAAATGCGATGAATTGTTCTCGTCGACAAAGTAAGATCTCTCTCACAATCTCTAATGGAGGCATTTGGAGAGGCCGTAAAATAACCCAAACCATTAATTTCGTTTATGTCACTGTCCACTAGTGGTTTATTTTTATTAATTTTTGTCTTAAATTGACCAAACTGACGGCAGTTTTTAAGCAATCTTCTATTTAAAGTAAGCATGTTGGCGGCTAAGTTTAAAACACCCTGTATGAAATAAAAATGAGATGGATATATGGAGTTAACGGACAAGCGCTTATTGTTTATTGGTTACAATTTCACGTCACTAGCTTCGTTATTAATGGAGATATCGTTATTCAATGTGGACTACGATTTTTTCAAAATTTAAAAAAAAATCGAAATATCTCGAAAATAATTCATTTTTGGTATAGGACATTGTACACAAATTTTATCTAGAATTTCATGTAGAATTCGAAAATAAAATAAAAAATATTAGGTTCCATTTAAAATAACAAAGTTGACGTCTACTTCCGGTATAACCGAAAGTGCCACATTCAGGACAATATTATATTTGAACTCAGCGTCATCCAAAACCTACAGCTGCGTAATTTCAAATTTTTAACATAACTGTATCCATCATTACTTTTAATCAAAACTCTTCGCGCCACACCCTGTATACATAGTTTTATAATTGCACGTAGAATCAAAAAATCGAATGCGCACAAGTACTAGCCATATAATACGATAACACATTTTATTGTCAAAGTTTACCCATAAAGCACCAGTTTACTGCATGGTTGACTCATACGGTACCTTTGCACAGAGATGCTACCTTTCTTTTATTTTATATTGAACTTTTTGGGCAGATACTGAATGGGTCGTATTTAACCGAGCACCAACGTAATCTTGATATGATTTCCAAATAGTTATCTTGTGTCACCAAAAATCATAGTTTAGCACCAAAATTTAATTACCAAATTATTTATTTTTGAGCCTCAAAGTATTGAGTTTTGAAGTTTATATATATATATATATATATATATATATATATATATATATATATATATATATATTTAGCAGCAAGTAATTATTGTTCGCACCACAAATCTTACTTGAACACTGAATAATTGAGCACCAAAATAAACAAGAACACAGCCAAAAAATTATACATTCCAACACTAAAACTAAAAACATTAAGTTTTATACTCTGTCCCCAATGTAATACTATAACGAACGTAAAACTAAAAATACATTCTAACTTCTAACGATACAAAAAAAAACATAGAAAACAGCAGCATAATTATTGGACTATAAGAGCTGCTTTGGCTCTCGTGGGTCGTCCCCTCTTTCTTTTCATTCCTATGGGAAGGTTTTTTGCTTCAGGAGGTGGTATAGCGTATTTAAGTCGAATGGACATTCCAAGACCATGTTTGCACATATATTCGTTCATGAAGATTGGACAATTACAAGTACCTTGCAGCCGGTCATCTTTTTTTTCCACAAAGACACTTCCCATTCACTAAAACACTGTATCTTGTAGTCATCATATGTTGTCCATGGCTCATCAAACAATTGTAATTCTAATGCATCACCACTCGGAATTCTAAAATGAGTTTTGTCTTCGTAATCATGTTTTTTGCGCACCCTTTTAGGCATTTTAGCCCACTGATAGGCGTCAGTCCATTACTTTAAAGTCACAGTTGGTTGCTTTGAAACTGTGAAGTTTTGCAGTTTGTATTTGTTTGACCATTCAGTTACCATTTCAGAAGCGATAACTAAAAAACGAGAAAGAGGGTAGCGTTCGCGAAGCGTGTTGCTGTCTTTAATAACCCTGTTCAAAGACTCTAATCCATTATTGGTTGCCGGTGTTCCAACTGCAGCAGCCAAATACCAATTCGGATACTGATTAAACCATTCTTCTTGTAAGTATTTCAAGAATTTCTTTTCATTTTTCCATTTATGAAGAAATGCTTGGAATGCCTTGTTGAATATTTCAGGAGACGCTGCCATTTGCAAGACATCTATATCATATAACATTTCTTTTTTTGTGATGTTTTATCTACCGACTGCTCGAGTCGCATTTGAATTTTTTTTTTGGTGTGAGCCCAACACATTCGTACCGTTACTTCATGTCCAAAAACGTCAACAAAAGCATTCTGTATACTTTTTGCAGCGTCGCATACTAAAACGGTTGGATCCATCTCAATTTTATACAGCGAGAATACACGTTTTTAATGCATTAAATAGAAATTCAAAATCAGCTTTCTGTTCTGTCGTAGCCACTGATAAAGCAAAAGGGTGAAAATGGCGATCTCGATCAGAAGTTCCTGTAATAAGAACAGGAAATCCCTGCCAAATTAGTTTATAGGTTGCATCAGCATGAATAATTTTTGAATCGCGTGCTACACCCAGCAAGTGTTTAGTTGACAACACAAAACGAAAGCTTGTTGTCGACTCGTGATTTGTTGTTTCATAGGAAATCACAAAAAATGAATGATCGTCCTCAGGTGCCCGAGAATGTGTCTGCAGCCATTTTTCTAATTCACCTAAACTTATTGTCGATGGGCCATATTTAACACGACGTCGACCAGAAAGGTAGATGTTTAGCTGCGTTAGAGATGGAAGCTGTATGTCGGGTATTTTGGCTAAATTGTGCATAATAGCTTTTGGTTTCAAATACAGATCAAATAACTTATCCACTTCATTTCGAATCTGTTCACTGAGTCCATATTTTGAACGCGATTCAATAGATTCGTGATCATGAGTTGCTTCAGTTCGAAATAAAAGAACATCTTCAGAAGCTGCATCGAAAAGTAAAAAAATTGCTGCAGAGCACTGACGTCCTCGCCTTTTGACTTCCGTACAACGGTAATATCTTTTACGACCTACCTCCGTTACATGCGTTTTCAAAATAGACCAGCATTTTTCTTTCTTTACAGCATTTTCAGCTTCCCTTATGTTAGTAAATGTTTTTGCATGAATCCATATTTTATTCTGTTTTCGGTGTTTTGCTGGTAATGAGTGTGGATCTGACTGCATTTCTGATTCCGAATCAAAAAGTGGAGCATCCTCGTTAAGATTACTAGCGTTGTCTGGGCTAGTAGGTACGTCCATTGATTGTTCAGCCATCGCACTACTTACTTTTACTGTTGTATTACTTTGCCTTTAACATATACACTAAAATAAAAAAAATCTTTTTAAAATTCACATTGATACGCCACTGCTATTACTTCAGTTCGTCTTAATGTAACTTATAAGACTCTCAATAAGTATTCTTTCAAAATGATACGTAACCCTATAATATCGCGTTACCAAAGGTGGCACATTATTTTCACTATTTCACAGCCAGCGACTAAATTGGCGGTAAATAAGTATGGAAACAATGCCACGTGCGTTTTCGGTGATTACAAGAAGGGAACTGCTCTATTGCATTCTGGGGGCTGGCGTCATGTCGTGCGCATGTTGACCACTTGTTCTTATTTTTTGGTGCTCACAGTATTATTCCCAACCATTATTTTGGGGGTCGGTTAAGTTGGCCCCTCCCAATAAAGATTACGATATGATATTACTATGTGATAATGCGCTCGATATGCGCTCAAATGCGCCACTGAAAATAACTTTTGCGCCGTTATAGTTTTTTAGATATTTTGAAAAACATTTGGGGGGGGTGCAAGTTCACTCATCCCCCCCCCATTAAGCATTTCACTATGTATTTTGATGACAACTTATCCCTGTAGTTATGCGCTAAAATACGCCACTTGATTAAAATTTTGCGCCACTCCCGTATGGCCATAATGAAACATAGAAGGTGGGTGGGGCTAAATTGATGTTTTAAAAAAATTGCACTTTCTTAAAATTCTTAATGCTATACGTGCTCTTTAATTATGCGCTCAAATGCGCCACATGAAGTAAGTTTTGCGCCGTTACAGTTTTTGAGATATTTTGAAAAACATTTGGGGGGGTTCAAGTTCACTCATCCCCCCCATTAAGCATTTCACTATGTATTTTGATGTCAACTTATCTCTGTAGTTATGCGCTAAAATGCACCACTTGATTAAAATTTTACACCACTTCCGTATGGCCATAACGAAACATAGAAGGTGGGAGGGGCTAAATTGATGTTTTTGAAAAATTGCACTTTCTTAAAAATGGATAATGCTATACGTGCTCTTTAATTATGCGCTCAAATGAAGTAAGTTTTGCGCCGTTACAGTTTTTGAGATATTTTGAAAAGTTCAAGTTCACTCAGCCCCCAACTCCCCCATTAAGCATTTCACTATGTATGACACATGACGATAATTCTTTGAGGTATTGAAGGTCGTGCTGGAGATCCGGGTTCAAGAATTTCTTCTCGATCTTTGTCTTTCTTTCCTCGCTTGGAGAGTTTCCATATTTTCATTGAGTATACGTCCTTCTTGAATTTGTTAGAAATTTCGTCGCAGTGTGCGCATTCCCCATGTGGGGTTCGTTTAAATTTAAAATGTTAATAACGTTAGTATCATAATTTCACCTGTTTTCCCTCAGCCATCATTTACTTCATGTATTGTTAATTATCATTGCTTGAAAATGAAACTAGTGTTAGTTTCGAAACGTGTCGCTTAAAGCTTAAAATACTATTGTAAACATTACTCAAATTTTACCTCTGCTACTATTGCTGGTTGTAGTTTAAATACTTATAAAACATAATCGTCACTTTTCGCTACGATAATGATACGGGGTGGACTTTATTGGTGTTACTACCCCATTACACACCTCACCACGAAGTTACAGCGTATCTACTATTTTTTCCTATCTTTGCCAAAATGTCGGATCATTTGACTCGGCTATATAGTTAGTATGTACTTTAACCTGATAGAATATCTGAAAGTGGAGTTGAAAATAATCGATATCCCAAAAATTTTTCAGTAAAATGAAATCCAGTAGTGGTATCGGAAATTTTTAAGATATCAGTGATAGGGTCATTTACTTTAGGAAAAAAATTATTTTTATTAACATTTATTTTATCAAAATACAACTCAAGACGTATAAAGGAACATTACAATTCTTACTTCCTTTGTCGGTAAAATATTTTCTTTTTGTGGCAACAAATTACAAAAGCTTTAATCATATGCGGCCCTCATTTATTTACACAACCTGTGTCCCTTGATACCATGCAAATGGAAAGGTTATATAAATTAAATGACGTTCCACACCACTTTACATTTGGTACTGCCACATACTTATTAAGAGCAGTAATTGGATACACTGGACATATGGAAGGTTTGGGTTTAGGTCATTTTGTTGCATATTGCAAACGACATAATAATATGCGGAAGAATACAATGACTTAAGAAACAAAAGAAATATATCTTAAAAATTTCCGATACCACTACTGGATTTCATTTTACTTCAAAAATTTTTGGGATATCGATTATTTTCGCGAATATCAATGTATCAACATCTCCATCAACTCCACTTTCAGATATTCTATCAGGTTAAAGTAGATACTAACTATATAGCCGAGTCAAATGATCCGAGATTTTGGAGGAAAAAATACTAGATACGCTGTAACTTCGTGGTGAGGTGTGTACTAGGGTAGTAACTACCCAATAAAGGTCCACCCCCGTATCATTGTCGTAGCGAAAAGTGACGATTAACTACAACCAGCAATAGTAGCAGAGGTAAAATTTGAGTAATGTTTAAGCAATAATATTTTAAGCTTTAAGCGACACGTTTCGAAACTAACACTAGTTTCATATTCAAGCAATGATAATTAACAATACATGAAGTAAATGATGGCTGAGGGGAAAAGAGGTGAAATTATGATACTAACGTTATTATACATTTTAAATTTAAACGAACCCCACATGGGGAATGCGACACACTGCGACGAAATTTCTAACAAATTCAAGAAGGACGTACACTCAATGAAAATATGGAAACTACTCCAAGCCGGGGAAAGAAAGACAAAGATCGAGAAGAAATTCCTGAACCCGGATCTCTAGCACGACCTTCAATACCTCAAAGAATCATCGTCATATGTCATACATAGTGAAATGCTTAATGGGGGAGTTGGGGGCAGAGTGAACTTGAACTTTTCAAAATATCTCAAAAACTGTAACGGCGCAAAACTTACTTCATGTGGCGCATTTGAGCGCATAATTAAAGAGCACGTATAGCATTAAGCATTTTTAAGAAAGTGCAATTTTTTAAAAACGTCAATTTAGCCTCACCCACCTTCTATGTTTCGTTATGGCCATACGGAAGTGGTGCAAAATTTTAATCAAGTGGCGCATTTTAGCGCATAACTACAGGGATAAGTTGGCATCAAAATAATGGGGGGGGATGAGTGAACTTGAACCCCCCCAAATGTTTTTCAAAATATCTCAAAAACTGTAACGGCGCAAAACTTAATTCATGTGGCGCATTTGGGCGCATAATTAAAGAGCACGTATAGCATTAAGAATTTTTAAGAAAGTGCAATTTTTTAAAAACATCAATTTAGCCCCACCCACCTTCTATATTTCGTTATTGCCATAAGGGAGTGGCGCAAAATTTTAATCAAGTGGCGCATTTTAGCGCATAACTACAGGGATAAGATGTCATCAAAATACATAGTGAAATGCTTAATGGGGGGGGATGAGTGAACTTGCACCCCCCCTCCAAATGTTTTTCAAAATATCTAAAAAACTATAACGGCGCAAAAGTTATTTTCAGTGGCGCATTTGAGCGCATATCGAGCGCATTATCACATAGTAATATCATATCGTAATCTTTATTGGCCAACTTAACCGACCCTTATTTTGGGGTTTGTATAGCATATTTGGTGTGCACTGATAATTTTTGGGAAACATTATTTAGTTTGGGTTTTCGGTTAATTTAACTTTCAGCTCATAGACTTTTATTGGATATCATACATTAATTTTAGAGATTATTTAATGTTTTTGGTGTTTATGTATTACATTAGGTACGACTTTAATATTTATGCCAACTTTTTAACATTTCATGTGCTCATAAATTCTATTTCTGATTGAGGTTTTTTGGTGCTCATTTATTACTTTTGGTGGCCAAATATTATTTTGGAGACAGGGTATAAAAATTGGCACGTAATGTTGTAGCTCAATAATTATTTTGGTGCTCATTTAAAATATACTGTACTGAATTATATATGCCGTATAATCCTGGTGAACCTGAATTACGTTTAATTATGTAAGGTTCTGACACCTAAGAATCCATTTACCATTACCTTGGTCTGCAATGCCCACACTCTCGGTTCACGTTCTAGTCGCGGCACTTTACGCCACATATAAAAACTATGGCGGACCATTTGTCAAACCCCGCTGTATGTGTTAGTTTAATTCATCTATTATTTTGTATGTTTTAAATGTTGATTGGAACATTTTATTAATATTATTATAAATATTTACAAAAAATAACAACCGTGTCATTTATGCATTAACCGAAATTTTTATTGTACCTACAAAATCACGTACACGTACAACGTTCAACATCAATGGGTGGGTACGTGAATCGGCAAACCACATCCTCCGTAAGATGAAGTCGTTACAAATTTAATCCATCATTTAAGACAAATAAAACCGAAAACTAAATCTGCATGTTGGATTCTGTTAATAGTGTACTTTTGTAGGCTATATTTAACAGTAAAGTAAAACAAAACCGCATCCATAAACTTTATTAAAAAATTGAGGTTGGAACTAATATTTCCCATTACCCTTCCCTTGTTTAACAAGTTTGTTTTAAATAGTTTCAGTTTATAAAATAAAAAGTTTCGAGCAACCATTTTTTTTTTGTTTGAAGATTAACTTGAATGAAAAATTTTCTACATTAAATTTAATCAAATTTAATAAAACTTTAATGACCGTAAACGTTACGTTTTAACTTATTACTTACTGTTTAAAAAATCGAGAATGATTATTATAACGTCGGAACAACCTGAAAAAGGCATATAAATTAATTTCGAGTTAAGACGATTACATGAACAGAACGAAAATAAATATCGTGAATAAACTGCACATTTTGTAACATAGTTATATAGGCCAAACGTTAACATTTGCCTTATCATGCATTGACACTTTTATTATTGCTCAAGACCTATTTAATCTATTCTTAAGGGTTTTTCCATTAAATAAAACATACAGCATGGCAAACAGTAAATTTCTAAACAAACTATAATTACATGTCATTTTAATAAAATTTCAGATAATAATAAACATTTAATTATACATTTTTAATGTATTATTTCCACATAATCTACTATCATTGTATTAATGAATGGTTAACACGTGATTTATGGATCAATTCTTACGATGACCTCATGGAGATCCCGGTTAAAAAAATGATAGAATCACAATCATTATTGTGCATTTCGTTCCGTACAATTCAATTTTTTATTGATCATTAAGTTTTTATTTTAATATTGTTTTAGATTAGAAAATTTTTTGAATAAACCAAAAATCTGATATTAAAAAGGTAGTTTCACTTGTTATCCTGTTTAATGATTCAAGTGGTATCTTGATAGTACATTACCACACCAAACACCCCACTCCTTTCTTCATATAATTTTGTTACGTTATTATGAACAATTGTAGTTTTCCACATACACGATATACTGCATACCGGATGATCCATAGAAAACTATACCCTTAACAATTCCACAATTCCAAACGAAGGTATATCGGAATATATGCGAAACAGGTGTATCTCGATGTCCTCTATAGTTTTTCCATTGTCACCTATGTGGAGCTAACATTTGTGTTTCCAAAAAAAAACATTATTCCACACTCAGACGTAAACAATGTAGCGTGTAGCCCAACACACTTGCAAATGTGCAGAGCTGAAGAA
The DNA here is from genome assembly GCA_036346205.1 of Vesta saturnalis. Classification (NCBI taxonomy): domain Eukaryota; kingdom Metazoa; phylum Arthropoda; class Insecta; order Coleoptera; family Lampyridae; genus Vesta; species Vesta saturnalis. The sequence continues at coordinate 6,171,741 of JARFJB010002120.1, forward strand.
CTTTAATTTTTATGTTAAAATTAATGAAATAAAAAATAAATTATTCCTGATCATACTTCAAGTGAGGCTGCTTTGGTCGGCTTTATTAAAATGCACCAAACTAGCCACGTTTTATGTCGCGGTTGATCAGGTATGTTAGGGTATGTTAGTGTACGAGCACAGCTTTAAAATGTTTATGGCAAAAAAAGAACAGTAGAACCGTTACGGGTGAAAATGGCAGTAGAATTTGATGTAACCCCAGCCGCCTTTTCACCTGGTAAATAGTTTCGCCTCCTCCGCAGGCGGTTTGATTGGGCGCCAATGGGCCCCCACTTTTATATTATGGTTTATGATTGGTCCTTACGTATGCTAATTGGAGGACTAAGATTCTGCATTCTGTTTTGTTGTGGGGCCATATAGTGATGTATTTTTAAAACTAAGGAGATTAAGTTTGACCGTGGCGCCATCTAGTGGTATATTTTAAAAGTATTTGTAGATTCCAGTAAGCGTTATGACGGGAAAGCTTAAAATTTGAAATAGTATTCTAATAATGCCATCTTATAGACCACCGATAAGGACCCCTGTTTGTTTTGGTGGAAAAAACCTAAATTTAAAATAGTATTCTAATAAAGGGGCCCTGTACTATCCCGTAGAACTTCATGAAGACTCCAAAACTTATCACATAGTTTTAATCTCTGCCAGGGGCGGGAAAATTTAAAATTTGAAATAGTATTCTAATAATGGATATCTCATAGGACTCTGCTAGGGCTTCGAAAATTGTCACAGTCCTAGTCTCACTGTTGTTTGTGGCGCCATCTAGTGACATTTTTTAAAAAGCTAATAGAAGTTTGCTGCTATACGGCTTGCTCGTGGTTCCATATTCTAGAAGTATAGGAAAGCGGGAAAACTTTGTGTCTTTCGGGTTTTCTTGTTCGCGTTACCTTGTTTCCTGGTAACTTTTTGGCTTTTCGTTTTCTTGTTTACACCATCTTGTTTCCGCTAGCCTTTTTGATTTTTCGCATTATTTGCGCCATCTTGTTTCCGGGTCGTAGCTCCACGTAGCGATATATAAGTAGATATAGATTCCTGCAATTTTTATGGAAGGAAAACTAGAAGTTTTAAATAGTGTTCTAATAACTTATAGGTCACAGCTAAAATTTTAAAACTTGTCCTAGGGTGTTAGCCACTGCAGGAATTTCCTCGAGGTTAAAAACAACTTTCACATGACTCGATCATAAAAGACTTACACTAAAGATGCGAGAATTCATGTCTAAAACAGGTGCAGAAGGTTGCGAAAGATGGATTTGAATAAACGCAACATCAGGCGAATCAAGAGATTGACTTAAAAGTGGAATATTTTTAAAACTAGAAGAATATTCCTGCAATTGTAATGGAGACGCAGATTTGAAACAGCACTGTGTTCGTTTGAAATAAAAATACCTGAGAATTAGTTATCGGAAATCAAACTAATTAGAGGTACAATGTAAGTGAATTCCATAATTCCATTCCATAAGATATTATCATTGGGCATAACTACTTATTTCATAGGCGGTAGTATGTAATAATAATCTAATATAATTAGGTATCCTAATGAGGCGAAATCGTACAATAATCTGACATTACGTAATGAATATTTTGTATACGCTATGAGTACTTGTATGTTAATTTAATTTGTTTTTAAAATCATCGGTATGACCAGTATTTACAACCGTGAAATTTAATCTCATCTTGCTGAAGGTAATTAGAATTACTTTTCTGTAAACATATTTTACTCAACTTGTATCTCTCTTATTATTCAATTTTGGACCAAGGTGTTGCGTTATATCGAGTTATTTTAAGCTGTAGACGCAATTTCCGAACACCCTGACAGTTTAATTCTCTTGTTACAGAGTTAAGGCGATTTTTCAAATTCATGTTTCCTGTAACAAAGAATCGTTTACTGAAACAATCGATTTTTACTTTACCAATAAAGTATCTTCCCAATAATATGTTTTTACATTGCTACTAGCTCAGTGGAAGGGGGTGGGGGTAGATGTTGTTCTGCGCATGTGGTGAATAGAATATCATAAATCAAATCATGAAATCTCATAAATCAAAGGGCGCCAGTTGGTTTAAACATAACAATGTGGGATTCATTAGCACACAAATAAACGCTAGTACTACGCAGCTATGTTCAAAAACAAACAAAAACTTGCTTACCTTTCGTAGCGTAGCATTACTCAGGTAAACCAGAGGAAGAGCTCTTGAAAAGCGTGCTGTGCGACCAATTATGAAGGTTATCAAACTTAATTACTCAAATATTACTTTACGTTAACTCTACCAATTAAGTTCTCTATTCAAAATTCTTCATCTTAATTCCAATAATGGTTTAGATTTAGTAATTCTTAAAGATATTACCATTTACTGAGGACAATAACCGTAATTGTTTCGTAGATTGAATTGAACCTACAGTATAGACCTTATTTTCAGTTATTGTTTATCACACTATTAGTCATTATTTATTCATTTTGTAATAATAATTAAGTTGGGTGTTGAGGTGGTTGTTAATAATTCCACTCCTAATATGACTTATACTCCTAATAATAAATAGATTTTGTGCCTTCAGTTCAATCAGCGATTAAACAGGCCATGTTCTTAAAATTTGATTTGCTTTAATTAGAAAATGTGTGTGTGGTTAGATATGTTCGCTTTACACAAAAAAGGTAATTTCAACCTGTGAATAAATGTTAAAATACCTCAGACGCCAACTTATTTTATGGAAAACAAGTAAACCGTAAATGTAATAAATGTAAAATTGGAAACAATTACAAGGTTTATTATAAAAATCTTTAACTCAAGTTATAAAGTAGAAAATCTAAATACTGTTAGTAAATCTGAATTAACTAAAAATACCTTATAAACTAATGATTAGAAATGAAAGACCTGTGGTACTTTTAAATTTTGGTTGTCACTGGTATACTGTTACTGATCACAAAATGCTGACGAATACACGTTTTCAAATTTGGTTGTGTTCTTGAAATGGAAATATAACAGAGTTTTAATATTCGTTGATCCCAAATAAGTAAATTCCTTTACAAAACAGCCAAACTTGGTTGATCTAAACGGGTTAATGTACCATTTATTTATAATTTTTCTGCATAGCAACAAACTTCTACCTGAGTCATCCTCGTTAAATTTGTAACGTAATAGTACAACGAAATTCCGTAAAATGAAAATTTAACGTTATAAAAAAGAAAAATAAAAGTGCCTAAAAAAGGGCAAATATATCAACAATAAAAAATAGGTTTAATTAGCTCTTACCGTAAAAATATACGACACTTGATAAAAATATTCAAGAGCAAATATGGATGTTTATTGCTTTCATTATTGTACAACAACGACCTCCAAAAGGTGTCTGCGCACGAACTCAATGTGCAAACAAAATGCGCGTTCAACCCCCACTTTAAAATATCTAAACGCAAGCTTTCCAGCCACTTCGGTATGCAATTCACAACGAAGTGGCCTAAATTATTGCATATTTCAACACAACTTAAAAGGTTTGTTACAATACAAACATCTCATTAGAACTGGAACGTTAATACAAACTAAGACATAGAGCTTATTAAATTTAGATGTAGGCATAATACTATATTTAATTTTTTTAAACTAATAAAGTTGTCCACAATGGCAGAGCTCGTGCTATCTAATAAATGTAAAACTTGCCATAATGTTATAAACTCGAACATTAGCTGTGTTTAAATGCAAAGTGACCTAACACGTTGCAATAATGAGCGAATGAGTGAGCTAGCGCGTGTGTATGGGGGTACGTGGAAAAATAGATAAAGATTATGTTAATAATAGTATAGTTCATATAGCATATCCAAAAATTTTATAAGAGAAGTACGTCATTGACTAACTTCACCATTCGTTAAGCTTAAAACAAAGCAAAAGTAGTAAACTAAGAGTTCCGCGTTGGGAAACGTTTGTAAGCAGAAGTAGGCTCTAATTAATAGTTTATTTGTATCAAAATTTCAGTTTAAACAATTTTTTTTTTTGGTAGATTGGCCAATATTTTATGTAAATTTGAATAATTTTTCTATTTTATTTATTCATATGCGGGTGTTCCAGTTCAAACAAACTTGTGTGGAGAATTTAAAAGAGGGTTAGATAGGTTCAAATAAACTCATGGTTTATGGTGTTATCCCACCTGTATCATTTCTGATTTTAAATAACATTTATTTTATTTATGAGTAAATAAATAGAGGATTAATAAATTAATGGCTCACTGCGTAACATAACTAATACGAACGAGGTCCTTAATTATAGTGGCATTTACGCTTCATTTAATGAATATTTTGAAAAATGTAACAAAATTTGAAGGCACGATGTTTTCTTCTTTACCTGTATTAGCTGTAATTATTGTATATGCAAAAATTGTTGCATATTCGCACACTGTTTAGAATGTAACACAACTTGCTTTATTATTACAAAAGTAAAATTTCGTTCGCTGATTTATATTGTTATAAGTAACTAAATAAAATTCAAAACCTTCCCCATACACATGACATGTAGGGAGATTCGTGGTACTTAGTCGCTTTTGCATTAGTTATAGTGAGTATTGTTGAATTCAACTGAATTAACGTAAAGTTCTTACTTGTTTAATACAACGTTAATGTTGATGTTAATGTGAATGTAAATGTGAATGTGAATGTGGATCAGAATGTGAATGTGAATGTGAATGTGAATGTGAATGTGAATGAATGTGAATGAATGTGAATGTTAATGTTAATGTCAAACATCTAATCGTATCGATCAACCAAAAACACCATTTGGAGCAAGTTATTTTTTTCTCATTCTGTAATGGGAAGGCAAAGCGTACTCATCCTTTCTAAGAATTAACTATTGGACTATTGGAGAAAGGCGTTACATGTTTTGGCTGTAGTTTTAAGAAAAGCCAACCACTCATGCAGTGAAAAGTTGTCGGTAACAATCTCGAAGGGCTAATGACACTACAATCTAGTTTAAGATTGTCGTACGACAAAATTCTAGCCAATTTATTATATGGCAAACTACGAACATACAATATACCTTAAATACTACATATTGGAAAAATTATAAAATAAGTATTGAAGTTTTTATTTAGCTACTCATTTTCCATTCTCCATTTCAATTTTAATACAGCCCAACTCAGCTTGATTACGGTTATTAAATATAATAAATTTGGAGGTAATCGTGCCAAAAGGGATACTTATAACCAATTTTTCAGAATCAAATTTAAAATTTTTCAGTTGATAAGACCCCTACAATAAAAAAAATTAATAAATTTAAACAACCGTGCATTTTTAACGTTCATTAAGTTAGCCTCCTCCATTTGATGTATTCGTCAAGTGGTATAATTTAAACCAATACTTTAGGTGCTTAATGCATAGGATAATCAGTTAACGTATGTACAAGGTAATAAAAATTATCAAGCTAGCCGTATTGAATTCGACCGATATTATATTACGGTCTAATATGAAATGCCGGTCTTATTATGGTAAACTGAAGTATCGCAACCATTGCAGAACCACTCCTAGTGGCATACTTCAAAAAAAGGCAAATGTCAACAAGATGGCGGAAAGCCAAAATGCATACGTAAATAAGATGGTGCAAAGTCAAAAGGGCAAATGCAAACAACATGGCGGAACTCGAACACAAAATGGAGGAAATAGGATGGTGGAAGCAAGAGAGCGAAAACAAGATGACGGGAAGTAAATGGCGGAAACAAAGTGAAACACTCAACTGAGGATGAAAAAATTAGGGTAAAAAGTGGTCTTGTAACGGGAGAAAAAATCCACCGCAGAAGAAGCTTCTTCTGTTCATATCTCCAAAAGTAGCATTGCACTAACTAAAATCTTATGTGCACTATATTACCCCGATAATATTCAAGTTAGATAGAACAACATTTCACCAATCCCGCCACCACTTGTTTCAATTTCTCTAAAAGTAACATTAAACTAATGAAAATCTTAAGTACATTAACGCTATACTAACGATTAAACGGGGGAGAGCATTTCGCCAACTCCGCCCACAACTGCTTCTAATTTCTCTAAATGCAACATTGCACTCAGCAAAAACTTATGTGCACTAACAATTAAACTAGTACCCTGTCAATACTCAAATTAAGCGGGAGAGCATTCCGCCAACTTCGCCACAACTTTTTTCGATTTCTCGAAAAGCAACATCGCACTAACGCAACATTTTAAGTGTACTAACGCTACACCAATGATTAAACCTAGTACCTCGAAAATATTCAGATTAGGTAAGGGAGCATTTCGCCAACCTCATTCACAGCTTATTTCATTTCTCACTAACGAGAATCTTAAGTGTTCTAATGCTGCACTAACCATTAAACCTAGTACCTCCGCAATATTCAAATTGGGCAAGGACGCAAAGAAAGTAAAAAAAGGGACTAGAATGATGGACCGAAAATACACTGCAGCAAAATGGACCCCCTTCGGGACATTTAACCCGGAGGAGATAAAAGAATCAAATTAAAAACCGCCTGAAAAATATTTACGAAGGCAACTTGACCGTAACACCAAACTATATGTTAGACCACAACCCCCAACTCTAACAGTGGACACAACGCCCAACTTGATCACATTCCGTAACTTAATAATGGCAATTCATAAAATACAATTAGGTAGTTTGTTTAATCTATTAAGGTCGGGTCTTTCCATCTCCTAATAACCTCCTAATGACGTTATTAAGAAGGTAACATCATATATTTTCAATATAAATTATTTGGCAAATAAATCTATGGGACTAAAGTTTTAGCAAAAGGTATCAAAAACGTTTAGTTACATGCAATTTTGAAAATTTGACGTAGTATATATAGTAGAATTCGTACGAACTTCTATCATTAGGTGTGATCCATGTGCGGCCGCTGTAGAAAATGCTTAAAATAATCAAACCACGCTTACGCGTAATTATTAAATTAAATTTCATGAATTCGAGTCGATCTGTATCACTTTCGATTCTGGTGGATCCTAAATGTATACATTATTCAGTATTGTGCTTTTGGAAAGGTTGAAAAGCGGGAACGGGGATAACTACAAGGTATTTGTCACACCGTTATCCATGGAGCAATGTTATTAGGAAAACGGTCGAACTCATTTTCTGGTTACCGGATCAGGCACCAAAGTTTAAAATAGTAAAAACCATATATTTTGCCACAATGCGTACGGTTTTTTTTTGGTTCAGGTGCCACGGTTGTACCTAAGATACCAAATACAAAATACCAAAAGTTAATATCTGGGAATCTGTAGTTGTTCCAACAAGTTTGAAAATGCGCTACGAGCATGCCTGCTTTTAGCTTACTTAATATCTTTATTTGCTAATTTAACAATATTGCAAAGGACTGTGTACATTTTATACATTTACTACCATTCTGCTTACTATTTACAATTGACTTTCTAATGCCTCTCTTTTCCTCATTCCACCTACACTGTCTTCCTCGCCCTTTAAGTGTCTTCTTCTTTTCCATATTTCTTTCATCCAAGCCCCTCCCCTTCCTTTTTCCCCCAGTATCTCCTCTACCGTCCTCACCTCCTTCTTTACCTCCCTGCATTCTTTCATCATATGGTTGATCGTTTCCATCCCCTCTCCGCATAGCCTACATACTCTGTCTTCGTCTCTTCTCCAATGTTTCTTCCCTCTTCATTTCCACACCTAAATCTCGCTATCATTTCCTTTCTTTCCTTCCTCCCTTCTCCTTTCAAGTATCCCGGTATCCCTTTTCCTTTGATCTTCCTATAGTTTTTATTATATTTACCTTCCTTCATCTTAATCCATCTTTACTGCCTTTGGACATCTCTATCCCTTCTAATTATGTCCTCTCTCACGCTCACACCTTCCCTTCGTAATCTCTCCACCTCTTCTTTCGCATACCCATTTCTTTCATAATATCCTTTCCTGGTTTCTTGTCCATATTTTATTCTTCCTTCTTTTATTTCTTTCCAGCATTCTTGTAATATCTTACACTCTGATCTATTTATTTCCTCCTCCTCATTCCTGCCTCCACGCTTATTTTTTCTGCTCTCCTCTCCCGGTGTTTCTCTTTCCACTCCCAGTACCCATTTCCAGTATTTTTCTTGCAGTTCCTCTACCTCTTTATACTCCTTCCACCCCCACACTTCCGCCCCGTACAACACCACACTTTTTATTAGTTTTTCAAATAATAATCTCATTTTCATTAAGTCCATTCCGATCAGTCTTTCTTCTACACTCCACACTTGTCCTATTAATTTATTCCCTTTGCCTGCTTTTAGCTTTGTTAATGAAATTGATCTACATTTGTAAGATAAGTACATAATAGACACAGTTTAAAAAATGCATGGAGAATGTTGAGTTGGAATGCATACTACCATATTTTATACAGAAATTGCAATGAAAGGGGTATTTAAAAAAATAAATGTGTACGTTACGCTAACTAACTTACAAAGAAATTCAAAACATGTCTATCATATAGAAATTACAATAATTATATTATTCTGCTTCGGTGGTCGAAACCCACATCAAGTGGAACGTAATTTTAACAGCCGTCGCGGAACCGCGCTGGTGAGAAAGGGACACTGGCGATTTTATTTTATGGAATTACGAAATCGAAAGGTTAAACTTCGTAGACAGAGCATTATTAAAATTTGAAGATGTATCTAGGAAAACTTGGACGATACACACAATAGCAGTGGCGTATTTATGAAAATGTCCAACGGGAGCCTGAGTAAAAAAAAAGTACTAAAAGTAGGTGTGCATACAGTTGGTAACGAAATATGTACGTATTGGAAACGATATTCTTCAAATAGTAAAGAAATACCTTTTCAAAATGCAATTATTTAATAATCTGTATCTGGAGTTAATCTAATACACTTATATGATGAATTGTTAACGTAGGTTAACAACACTCATTATTATTATTCAGTGATATTGTACAGTGTGTTCCGATTTCAATAGGTATTTAGAACGACTTGAGATAGGAATTTGCAGTTTTCGCGTTCCTATGCTACATTTTATAGAACGAAAGACTAAACAAAATTTCCACGGCACGCTTCGTTTCTGATATACACGGTGATTTAGAAAATTTGTCATTTTGGAACCCCCCTCGTATCACTGTTAGCAAGTAACATAGATATAAAGTGAGAACTAATACTGATAGATATTTTTACGTAGAATCAAATGGCGTACGTAACTTTTCTATAATTATTGCCGTTTCTTCAAAATAACCCAAACTTAAATTTTTTTTATTTTTTTCACAATTTGATTCTATTTGTACTCAGCTTTCCAAAAATACATAAAACTCTATAGGTAGTTCTTCTGTAATAGTTGGCCGGGGCGGAATCTGAAGTAAGAAAATAATTTCACACGCATCTATCTGTCTATCTTGTTACTTTGACTAACAATTTACAAAAAAATATAGTCCATAGACACTCAGAGAGGCGACAGCCAGAAAGAGAATATTTTCAAGAATAAAATACCTCTTGCAGAGAGATAGTTTGCATTAGAGTGCCTAAAACAGGTGTTCAAAAAATTCTCCAAAAACGCAAATATTACCCATATAAATTTCACACGGTCCAGAACGCCGAGCTTAATTTGTTAAATTGCTTTCACGAGAACGACAAGGAAGATTTGGTTTTAAGGTATCTTGTTTCAAATTGCGTAGTAAAACTGTAGATGAAGCTTTTGACGGAGGCTTTACTACCAATTCACCAATTTTGGAAAATAGTGTACCGAAATAGAAGGTGATGTGCCATTAGCACATTTAAATCAATTATGTTTATAACACGACGGTGCTCCTACCCACAACGCTGAAATTGATAGAAACTACCTAGATAACAACTTTACAAGCCGCTGGGTAAGTACAAATGGACCCAAATCACCAGATTTGTCAGTTCTAGATTTCTTTCTGTGGGGATATCTTAAGAATAAAATTTATAGACTCTGGCGAATTTACGCAACGCTATTGAAAGGGATTTTATGGAACTACAGTTGAGGCCTGATATTATTTTAAATGCAATAAGGCGGATCAGAACAATGAGTGAAACTTGTTCAAGGCCCAATGGCGTTTAATTTGGACATTTTCTATTTTTTAAATCTGATAAGATAATGTATCCTATAAAATTTTGAAAAAAAGATTTTTTATAAATTCCGCCTTGGACAACCATTAAAAAATTTAAATTTGTAATGAGGTAAATTTTGAGCTTAATGTTGGAACGAACTATGAGTTTTATATATTTTTGGAAAGCTGAATATAAATGTACCGAATTGTAAAAAAATATACAGATTGCCCTATTTAAAAAATGTATGTTTGGGTTATCTTGAAGAAACGTTAACAATTATAGAGAAGTTACGCACTTCACTCAAATTTTCTAAATCGCCCTATACATCAGAAACGAAGAGTGCCATGGAAATTTTGTTCAGTTCATCTTCCGTTTCATAAAAAATTACCACATGAACACGTAAACCGCCGTTCTTGAGATACCCCGCAAAACTATCGAAATCGCGACATTCGGTGCAGGGTGAGTCAACGATAGAGTAAACTAAACTGGTCCTTTATGGGAAAACTTTGCTAGTAAAATGTATTTATCATATTATATGGCCAGTAAGTGTGCGTATTTAAAAATTATTTTTGGCTATACAATGTTCCAAAAAGAAGACAAGACAAAGTTAGTATTTTTTAATGGAACACCATGTATATTATTCGAGAAAAGACTAAGCTTAAGTCTACGCTCTGAAGAAGAAATGTTAGAGATAAATGCTACTGGGTATTCAAAATATATGTTCAAACCTGCGAAACTTCAAATTCAAATATATCACATTTTCTGAAATAGAACACCCCATATATTTTTACGCTGTATTAAAGAGAATTAAAAACCATACAATTCTTCGTAAGTATGTCCTATATCTATTTCTCATAGTTTTTGAGTTATTTTGATTTTTACCTTCCAACCTACATATACATATGTAGATATAGAGGGTTATGCAATCGACTTTTTTTTACTATCGCTAAATCGACTTATTAGCTCATTTTACAACGTTTGGTCAGTATCCGCTTCCTGACTTTGAAAATCTCTTTAAACGAAAAAGTTACACCTTCAAAAATATTTCGAAATTTGGTACAAACCAACCCCTTGAGGTACAAACAAAAGGAAAAATGGTACAATCAGGTACAAACGTTCCTTTCTCGAATACCGTCATGAACGATAAAAAAAATTCAAGTGGGGTGCTAACATTTTTTAATCCCTGGAAAAATTTAAACACCTTGAGGTATAAAAGGTAAAAAATGTGGTACAAACGGGTATAAACTATTATAAATCAGATGCAATCAGAATCATTTCATTATTTTAATGTGAGGTGCCAGGTTCACGTAGGTATAAAGTTATACCTATTAGTGGAGTTGATCGGCCTATTTCCACAGTTTTTGCTTTTTGAGCGCGACATTTCGGAAGCGAATTCTGCTTCCTTCATCAGGCTTAGTCATGAGAAGGATTGTTTTCGCATTTGAGTCGAATTCATATGTTATATATAATTTTTTCCCAAGCACTTGACTGCTCTCAGATTCGAACTTGGTATCTTTCACTTACTAGCCTGACACCTTTACCGCTGAGCCACTGAGCATTATTGGAATCCATATGGGTTTCATTTCTACACTATCTTGGCTTATTGGATTTTTTGCTAGTGCGATGTATGTAGCTTCTTTGAGTTTCCGACGAGTTGTGTTCTCGTCCTTTGCCACTATCTGTATGTTATCTCATTGGATGCGGTGGTCTTCGTTCCAGACATGTTCGGCGATTCTTGATCTATCTGTTTCGCCATTGCGGACGTTGTTCTTATGTTCCTGTGTTCTCTCTTTGAGTGGTCTACTGCTCTCTCCTAGATATGCTCTGCCGAATTGCCGTGGTAGGTTGTATACACAATTCGTGGAATTCTGATCTTCATTGTATGGTTTGGTTTTGGTTAGTATTCTCTTGAGCGTTCTGGTCGATTTGAAGGCAGTGCGTATCTTGTGTTTGCTGCATATCCTTCGTATTTTGTCTGAGGTACCTTGTATATATGGTATTATCGCTATATATTTAGGTTCTTCTTTTTCGGTTACCCTTTCCCTGTTTAGGTTAGGTGTTAGATGGGGGTAGCCATTTTCTTTGAGTGTTCTAGCGATATTTCCTTTTTCTTTGTTCATGTCCTCTTGTTTTGAGCTGTATTTGCTCTATCGTACAAGCATTTTTTCACGCGTAACTTCAGGTTTTTGTGGTGATTGGAGTTGTAGTGTATGTACCTCCCCGTGTGGGTAGGTTTCCTGTATACACTTGTCGTGAAAGTGTTGTCATTCCTGTGTACAAGTACATCCAGGAATGGCAGGTTTTGTTCTGACTCCAATTCCATTGTGAATTTTATGGAGGGTGCGCGGCGAAAGTGTCGTCCACGTATCTAAGCCACATTCTTGGTTTCTCTGTGAATTCGGATATCACTTGGTCTTCAAAGTCTTCCATATATATATATATATATATATATATATATATATATATATATATATATATATATATTCCTCACTATGGGTGATAGTGGGAAACCTATCGCCATCCCAAACTCTTGTTGGTACAATTTGTCTTCTATCTGGAAATGTATTGTTCTAATGCATATTGTCAGAAGTTCCATTATTGTGTTTACCGAGAGTTGTGTGCGTTCGTCTAACGTTTCATCCTTTTCCACCTTGTCCCTTATGATAGTGCCTTATCGGAAACGCGACTGTGGTAATGGACATGGATACTTACAATAGTAAGATCCAAGAACTACTAGACGGGGGCGAGTACAAACAAATACCAAAAGACCCCACACCATCAATCGAAAGACGGATATACCTGACGCTGGCAAAACATAAGGGGGAGTTCTCCGATTACCTGAGAACTTGACTTACCCCACATTACAGCAAACCTTCGCATCTGTACGGCCTACCAAAGATTCATAAGCAAGGAATTCCTCTGAGACCAATTGTGAGCTCGAGAAATTGATCTTGTCACCGATTAGCACACTATCTACTAGATATCATCACACCCTTATCGGGAAAAATCGAGTCTATGGTCAAGAATACGAGGAACTTCGTGGAAACTATCAGAAACTACCAACCAAACCACGAAGAAATACTGGTAAGCTTCGACATTGTGAGTCTATTTACAAGTGTGCCTACCGATAAGGCACTAACTATCATAAGGGACAAGCTGGAAAAAGACGAAAGGATGGAACATTTGACAATATGCGTTAGAACTATATATTTCCAGGTAGATGACAAATTCTACCAACAAGAGTTTGCGATGGCGATGGGTTCACCACTATCACCCATAGTGAGCAATATATATTTAAATATATATATATATATATATATATATATATATATATATATATATATATATATATATATATATATATATATATACGCATGGTGATCAAATTCAAATGAGCACTATTGCTACCTTTTTTATTATTGAAGGTACGAGGTCGATTAAATTAGGGAAGTAGTGGTATTCCTTCGCTGATTAACGTGGTGGTAACAGAAAAACAATTGAACATCGCGCTTCCGAGTTATTTTTAAAACATTTCTTAAATGGGAAACCCTGTATATTTATACCCTAACCGATTTCCAACGCTTTTCTTAACATAAAAGGTTATTATGAATTTCAGCCTAAAACAAAAAATAAAGGAGATATGAGCCTATTTAAAATTTAAAATAAAAACAAAACAAAACGAATCAATTGATTTAATTTTTGTTGAAATTATTAGAAAAGCTTAAATTAAATGTTCGAATATATCTACTCCTTGCTCAATAGATTTTTGGGCACACTTAAATACTATTCTTGTAGCCTTTAAAGCCGTACGTTCATCTATACTACGTATATTGAAAAACTGAGTCTATGGTGAAGAATACGAGGAACTTCGTGGAAACTATCAGAAACTACCAACCAAACCACGAAGAAATACTGGTAAGCTTCGACATTGTGAGTCTATTCACAAGTGTGCCTACCGATAAGGCACTAACTATTGTAAGGGACAAGCTGGAAAAGGATGAAAGGATGGAACATCTGACAATATGCGTTAGAACTACATATTTCCAGGTAGATGACAAATTCTACCAACAAGAGTTTGCGATGGCGATGGGTTCACCACTATCACCCCTAGTGAGCAATATATATATATATATATATATATATATATATATATATATATATACTATATATATACATACATGGTGATCAAATTCAAATGAGCACTATTGCTACCTTTTTTATTATTGAAGCTACGAGGTCGATTAAATTATGGAAGTAGTAGTATTCCTTCCGCTGATTAACGTGGTGGTAACAGAAAAAACAATTGAACATCGCGCTTCCGAGTCATTTTTAAAACATTTCTTAAATGGGAAACCCTGTATATTTATACCCTAATCGAGTTCCAACGCTTTTCTTAACATAAAAGGTCTATTTAAAATTTAAAATAAAAACAAAACAAAACGAATCAATTGATTTAATTTTTGTTGAAAGTATTAGAAAAGAAAAATGTTCGAATATATCTCCTCCTTGCTCAATAGATTTTTGGCCACACTTAAATGCTATTCTTGTAGCTTTTAAAGCCATACGTTCATCTATACTACGTATATTAGTTATCGTGTGAGTAGGCCTGTATTTATACGGCACGTATCCATGTTTTTTCAAATCTTCGGTATAGTTCAGAAACATAATACACAATCTCTCATGAAATCTCGAATTTGGAATTTTCGCGATTTACTTCAAAATAAGCTAGGACATTTATTTCCGTTTCTTTTCACACAATTCTTTTTTTTTAACATACCTTTGGCGAAAACATTTTCATTTGATCTAAATTTTCTGTACAATTTCAGAACATATCTTCGATCTGGAGCTATTCTTTTTGGAAACACGGTCAGTATTTTTTTTAACATACTATGTATGCTTCAAGCATAGGTATCACATTTTTCTAAAGGTGAAATGGCATTATAATAATTTGTATCATCTAACACCGAAATGAATTGTTTCACAAAAATAATTTATAAACGTAGAAATGACAAGATTTGTTGCTATTATTGTTTCGCATAGCATCCCTAGATGATTTAGAAATAAACATAGCTAAACACAATTAAAGGACGTACTTTCGTACTAAATTAAATTATATAGCGTATTTTGTATAATATTTCGTTTCTGTTTAAATTTTTATGGTATCCTATAAGCGAAAAGTGAAATAGGCTCATATCTCCTTTAGTTTTGGTTTTAGGCTGAAATTCATAATAACCTTTTATGTTAAGAAAAAGCGTTGGCAATCGATTAGGGTATACATATACAGGGTGTTCCATTTAAGAAAACTACATTTTTTAAAATAACTCGGAAGCGCGATTGTTTTTCTGTTACCACCACGTTAATCATCGGAATCAATATTACTACTTCTCTAATTTAACCGACCTCGTAGCTTCAATAATAAAAAAGTTAGCAATAGTGCGCGCTTGAATTTGATCACTGTAATATATATATATATATATATATATATATATATAGAAGACTTTGAAGACCAAGCGATATCCGAATTCACAGAGAAACCAAGAATGTGGCTTAGGTGGACGACACTTTCGTAGTTTGGCAGCACAAGCTAGATGAATTCCTAGATCATCTAAATAACCGCGCACCCTCCATACAATTCACAATGCAATTGGGGTCGGAACAAACGCTGCCATTCCTGGATGTACTTGTACACAGGAATGACAACACTTTCACGACAAGCGTATACAGGAAACCTACCCACACGGGGAGGTACCTACACTACAACTCCAATCACCACAAAAACGTGAAGTTAGGCGTGGCAAAATGCTTGTACGATAGAGCAAAAACAATATGCTTAAAACAAGAGGACCTGAACAAAGAAAAATAAAATATCGCTATAACACTAAAAAAAAATGGCTAACCCGATCTAACACTTAACCTAAACAGGGAAAGGGTAAACGAAAAAGAAGAACCTAAATATACAGCGATAATAACATATATAGAAGGTACCTCAGACAAAACGCGAAGGATAGGCAGCAAACACAAGATACGCACTGCCTTCAAATCGACCAGAACGCTCAGGGGAATACTAACCAGAACCAAACCATACAAAGAAGGTCAGAATTCCAAGAAGTGTGTATACAACTTACCATGCGAATGCGTCAGAGCATATATAGGAGAGAGAGCCGTAGACCACTCAAAGTGAGAACGCGGGAACATAAGAGCAACGTCCGCAAGGGCGAAACAGAAAGATCGAGAATCGCCAAACATATCTGGAACGAAGACCACCGCATCCAATGAGATAACATACAGATAGTGGCAAAGGACGAGAATACAACTCGTCGGACACTCAAAGAAGCCAAATACATCGCACTAGCAGAAAATCCAATAAGCCAAGCTAGTGTAGAAATGAAACCCATATGGATTCCAATAATGTGCGAAGAGCTTAAGCGCAATACAACTGCGCAAGAAGTTACGGCGCAACATACCCAATAAACTTTTGCGCAACCACGAAAAAGTTTAATATATATATATATATATATATATATATATATATATATATATATATATATATATATATACACGATTACTCAGTGGCTCAGCGGTAAAGGTGTCAGACTAGTAAGTGAAAGGTACCAAGTTCGAACTTGAGAGTAGTCAAGTGCTTGGGAAAAAATTATATGTAACATATTAATTCGACTCAAGTGCGAAAACAGCCCTTCTCAGGAGTTATACCTGTAAATGCGATTTTTTGGATAAAATTCGAATTATTTCAAAAACCGTAAAGTTTACAGGCATAAAACCTATATAAATAAAGTTTTATAATTGCACGTAGAATCCAAAAATTGAATAATATACAGAGTGTTCCATTCAAAAATACTTTGTCTTGTCTTGCTTTTTAGAAACACTCTGTATAGTCAAGAATAATTTTAAAATGAGCACACTTACTAGCCCCATAATATGATAAATACATTTTATTGGCAAAGTTTACCCATAAATCACTAGCTTCCTTTATTCTATCGGTGACTTACACATGTATACATTGGCTATTCATTCCTATTTAATACATTAGATAAATTAATTACCGAATTGAATTTCGTGAATCATTGAAGTTGTTATCATTTTATAGTTGGGGTTGTGGTCATTCTTTAAATTGAGGGTTGTGGTGAAGTTGGACATTCTTAAAGTTAGGCGTTGTGGTAAAATTGGGGATTGTGGTCGTATTGGGCGTTGTTGGGGGTTGTGATTATCTTGAGCGCTATGGTCAAATATATAGTTCGGGGTTATGGTTGAGTATTATATTGATAAGGCATCGTAGACCGATTTTTAATACATGCGTTGTTTGATGTTATGGTCAAGTTGGGTGTCATTCTTAAGTTGGGGGCTGTGGTCAAGTTGGGCGTTATGGTCAACATCAAAGTTCGGTGGCGTCCTGATTATGTGTTGCGGCAAGTCTAACATTAAGTTGAGGGTTATGGTAATTTTGTGAAGTTGGGCATTGTGTTCATTGGGCGATATGGTGTAGACTTACGTACCAAACGTCTAAAGCACAACGCTGTTTACATTTGCACCTAATGAAATTGGTTACAAGAATGGAAAGGAGGCTAATGTAATAAACGCGTAATTATGAGTTACTTTTGGTATCGGACATTTTTTTGGAGGTATATTAGCCTGACGACAAGCATCGTACCATGGTTGGCCCAAATATTTATTAGCGGCATCGCAAAGATAATTTTCTTTTCCTTTTATGACTTGCATATTACGACCACCAAGAACGTATTCAACTTGTGCTATAACCTACGGGGTTAAGTAATTAATAAAGTAAACTAAGTAAAGAATAGGATACTCACGCCAATAGTTGAGTCCATGTCCATAGGCCAAGTACAGTTAACATCAAAATATTGAGCATCCAGACGATTATATATTTTAACTGCCAATTTAACCGGATAATTAAATTTTAAATCACAAGTTTCCACTTTCTTTATCATTATTTTGGAATTCTGTTAAACAATGCAAACCTGCTAATTTAATACAGGATAAATAGATTGCATACTTACACATTCCTTAAATACTATAATAATAGATAATATATGCAAAACAACTAAAACATTCATTTTTTTAATATTACAATCGTGGTTTTAAAGCATTAATGACAAACGATATAAAAAAAAACAGTAGGAAATTGTATCACAACAGGATGTTAAACAATAATGCGGAGCTATTAATTTAACATTAGGAGACTCATTCCATTTTATTATGAAAAATGGTCCTTAAAAGCTCCTTTAATTTATGAAAGCATTAAATCGTTATCTAAATATTCTTATTTGTAAGCCGCCAATAAGATACGTACCGATAACGCAGCGAAATTGCAATTCCTAAATCAAAAGAAGTCGTAAGAATTTTAAAATGAAAGGGCATTAATTTTTCTTATCTTAACTGGCACTTTTCGGTTGGATTTATTTTGATAAAATATGTTTTATTTTTGACAATGAAAAATAATTTTAGATAGTGATTAAATGATGTATAATAAATTTTGTTTAAAAGTAGCTAAAGTGCAAATATTTATTTACTCTCGAGAATACCACATCAACAAATAAAGAGTGGAAACTTTTGCCATATTCTTTAATATACGTCCAGTAGAAAAGCTTTGAAAGGTTTTCTAATTAAACTTTACAGATCTCGTTTTTATAAATTTCAGAAAACTGAGATGGAAAAATACCTAAATGCATTTCTCAAGTTGAACGACAGGTACGAATAAAATAAATACTTTTTTTTAATGAAAAATTGTGTTACTGGGAATAGTAGACTTAAGGTTTATTTAGAACGTTTCTAAATAGTAAACAAGTTTCGTAAGACCAGTCTTTTTTATATTTAACTCCATGATATTTAAAATCTGTCCATTGGACACATATGTTGGTTAGACAGTTATTACAGGTGTATAGAAATAAATATAATGACATGTAGGAGATGTTTCCTTTAACGCAGGGTTTCTCAAACTTTTGACTCCACGAACCCCTGTTAAAGTTTCTAGATGACAGCGAACCCCTTAACGCTTAACTGATTAACCCTTAAACTGCTATGCCCGAGTATACTCGTCGCGAATTTTTTGTGTCGCCAGTGCTCGCGACGAGAATACTCGCAAGCCGTTTATATGTTATCTGCTAAGTCTGTGATGTCTCGCATGCGATGAATGGTGACTCACATTGTTCTAGAAGCAATTTTAATGCGCAGCGCGCAGTAGTAATGAGGCACCTTAACAAATCTGGCAACACTGCTTTTTTTACGTCGCAAGACCGCCCACGTGGGGGACCGGATTTTCCACCCTTATTTTTACTCGCTTACGCGCAGGACGTATTTTTTCACCCCTATTTTCACACACCCGCGTGTGGACCGTATTTTCAACCTTTTCATCCCTAATTATTTTTTATATACCCTCGTGTAAGACCGTATTTTCAACCCTTTCTTTTTATCCCTAATTATTTTTTACATACACCCACATGTGGGACCGTATTTTCAACCTTTCTTTTTATCCCTAATTATTTTTACTCGCTTACGTGTAGGACGTGTATTTTCATCCCTTATTTTTTAATAAAACTTATGACGCCGGTTAAAGTTGTCACCTAAACATATGGCAACACTGCTTTGGATTTTGACGTCACAAGACCGCCCGCGAGGGGGACGTACATTTCAACCCTGACAGTATTTTCAACCTTTTTGTCTGTATTAAGAGCCCTTTTAGTGGGGAGCCCCTAAAGGATAGGCAAATGGATGCGCACGTAGGATCGTATTTTTTTACGTATTTTTAAGGGTTAATAAACGGTAGGATATTTTTTGGTATTGAAATAAGCTAATCAAGGTAAAGGTAACGTATACGTTGATTTAAATACACTATTAAATTCTATAATGATACACGGTTAATGGTATTGCATAATCAGTTAGTTACCCTGTTGTTGTCATACAATGTGAATGCACGGTTTAGCGACTATTTAATATGTGTTTTTATTATTAAAATTTAGTAGGATTCCGCATTGAATTTTATCAAAGAAAGATTTCATAATTGTTGTTATTAAATTATTATTATTAGATTTCTTTTAATCCCCATCTACAGATTGTGGTCCTCTACCTGTTTGAAAATTCATTTGAATATATTTTAAAATGAAATTGCTTTAAAAATAAAACGTGTAATTAACTAATTGATTAACCTGCTTACAGCAATAGTAATCATCGAAAATTAAGGAATGTCGCTTTTATTTATTTACCTTTTAATACGTATCACTTACATGCAATATATTTTGGGTTTAAATATGAGTCACAATGTGTCGCAATCCTTTTTGCTTTAATTATGGGTCATAATTAAATCTAGTTGTCGCTCAAAGTAATCACTACCAAATTAATCTCGTGTACAACAAGAAACAATATCAATAATGTATAACAAAGTATTTTTTATAATGCCATTTTTTCGCATAGTTTAATGTCCGTGTATGGGTCGTATTTTAGCCTTGGGAGATCGGATTTGGTCTGGGTTAGACTAGGGGTTGGTCCTGCATCGGAGATTGTATTCTAAATTGTCTCCTGTGAAAGTTAGCTTTACAAAACACAAAACAACCACAAGCACAAACACAAGAATCAACACAAGCACAATCACAAGACAAGCACAAGCATAAGACATACAAACACACAAACACAAAATGAAAACGAAAAGCAAAACAAAATCGCAAACACGAAAATGAAAACGAAAATTCGAAACACGAAAATGAAACGAAAATTGCAAACACGAAAAACGAAAAATCGAAAACGAATCAAACACGAACAATCGCAAAACGAAACGAAAGAAAATGCAAAACACGAAAAGTTCGACAAACACGAAAATCGCAAACACGAAAAATGAAAAACGAAAATTTCGCAAACACGAAAAATCGAAAACGAAAACAAAATCAAACGAAACAAACACGAAAAATGAAACGAAAATTCGCAAACACGAAAATCAAACACGAAAAAACGAAAACGAAAAACTGAAACACAAAAACAAACGAAACACGAAAAACGAAAACGAAAATTCAAACACGAAAAATGAAAACGAAAATTGCAAACACGAAAATAACAAATACACAAACGACGAAGTACGAAAAAACACAAACACGAAAAATCGTAAACACAAAATTCACAAACACAAAAACGAAAACCGCAAACACGAAAAATAACAAACAAGCACAAAATGCA
Organism: Vesta saturnalis; assembly: GCA_036346205.1. Lineage (NCBI taxonomy): Eukaryota > Metazoa > Arthropoda > Insecta > Coleoptera > Lampyridae > Vesta > Vesta saturnalis. The sequence goes on from JARFJB010002120.1 coordinate 6,192,992, forward strand.
CGAAATACGAAAAATTCGCAAACACGAAAATCGAAACACGAAAAATTCGAAAACGAAAATTCGCAAAACGAAAAATCGCAAACATCAAGAAAACGAAAATTCGCAAACACGAAAAACAAACACAAAAAAGAAAACGAAAATTGCAAACACGAAAATAACAAATACACAAACGCGCAGAGTACGAAAAAACGCAAACACGAAAAATCGTAAACACAAAATTCAACGAAAAACCAAACACGAAAAAATAACAAAACGAAAATTCGCAAACACGAAAATGCAAAACGAAAAACGAAAACGAAAATTCGCAAATACGAAAAATCGCAAACACGAAAAATCGAAAACGAAAATTACGAAAAACGAAAATTCGAAACACGAAAATCACAAACACAAAACGAAAACGAAAATTGCAAACACGAAAAATAACAAACACACAAACGTGCAGAGTACGAAAACGCAAACACGAAAATCGTAGTAAACAATTAAACACAAACAAAAAACGAAAATCGCAAACACGAAAAAATAACAAAACACAAACGCACAAAGTACGAAAAATTCGCAAACACGAAAATCGAAACACGAAAATGAAAACGAAAATAATAAACGAAAATAAACCGAAAGAAAACGAAAAATCGCAAACACGAAAAATCGTAAACACGCAAATTCACAAACAAAAAACGAAAACGAAAATTGCAAACACGAAAAAATAACAAACACACAAATGCGCCAAGTACGAAAAAACTCAATCACGAAAAAATCGCAAGCACGAAAAATGAAAAACGAAAAATTTGCATACGAAAAATCGCAAACACGAAAATGAAAAACGAAAAATTCGTACACGAAAAATGAAAAACGAAAATTTCGCAAACACGAAAAATCGCAAAACATGAAAAATGAAAACGAAAAATTCGCAAACACGAAAAACGAAAAATCGCAAACACGAAAAACGAAAACGAAAATTCGCAAACACGAAAATTCGTAAACACATTCACAAACACAAAAACGAAAACGAAAATCCAAAACGAAAATAACAAACACAAACACACAACTATTTACACGCAAGGCATTTGTCTATTTCAAAAACAAGGTGCAAGTCTTGACGAAAACAAGCAAATACGAAAACACGAAAATCCGCAAACACAAACTCGGAAACACGAAAGTCGGAAACGAAAATTCGCAAACACGAAAACCGCAAACATACAAACGCACAAACACGAAAAAACGAAAACACACAAAACGAAAAACACGCAAAGCTGCCGAATGAATTAAGACAGGGATTTTGAGTCTATAAACAAAATGATTCTCTCTGTTTATCTGTTTTATTATTTAATCCTTATACCCGAATGGAAGAGTATCAAAGCTTTCAATTCTCCGTCGCTTAGAGTAACTTATTCTATATTGTTTAGATTCAGGTCTACTTAACACATTGTAACACCTTTTTCAAACAGGTAGTCGACCACAATCTGTAGATGGGGATTAAAAGAAATCTAATAATAATAACTTAATAACAACAATTATGCAATCTCCTTTGATAAAATTCAATACGGAATCCTACTAAATTTTAATAATAAAACACATTAAATAGTCGCTAAACCGTGCATTCACATTGTATGACAACAACAGGGTAATTAACTGATTATGCAATACCATTAACTGTTTATCATTATAGAATTTAATAGTGTATTTAAATCAACGTATACGTTACCTTTACCTTGATTAGCTTCTTTTAACGTCTTGTGACGTCAAAATCCAAAGCAGTGCTGCCATATGTTTAGGTGACAACTTTAACCGGCGTCATAAGTTTTATTAAAAATAAGGGATGAAAATACACGTCCTATACGTAAGCGAGTAAAAATAATTAGGGATAAAAAGAAAGGTTGAAAATACGGTCCCACACGTGGGTGTATGTAAAAAATAATTAGGGATAAAAAGAAAGGGTTGAAAATACGGTCTCGCACGAGAGTATATAAAAAATAATTAGGGATGAAAAAGGGTTGAAAATACGGTCCCACACGTGGATGTATGTAAAAAATAATTAGGGATAAAAAGAAAGGGTTGAAAATACGGTCTCACACGAGGGTATATAAAAAATAATTAGGGATGAAAAAGGGGTGAAAATACGGTCTCACACGCGGGTGTATCTAAAAAATAATTAGGGATAAAAAGAAAGGGTTGAAAATACGGTCTTACACGAGGGTATATAAAAAATAATTAGGGATGAAAAGAAAGGGTTGAAAATACGGTCTCACACGAGGGTATATAAAAAATAATTAGGGATGAAAAAGGGGTGAAAATACGGTCTCACACGGGTGTATCTAAAAATAATTAGGATAAAAGAGGGTTGAAAATACGGTCTCACACGAGGGTATATAAAAATAATTAGGGATGAAAAAGGGTGAAAATACGGTCTCACAGCGGATATATAAAAAATAATTTGAAAAACGGTCTCACACGAGGGTATAAAAATAATTAGAGATGAAAAGGGTTGAAAATACGGTCTCACACGGTTGTAAAAATAGTGAAAAATACGTCCTACACGTAAGCGAGTAAAAATAATTAGGGGTAAAAAGAAAGGTTGAAAATACGGTCCCACACGTGGGTGTATGTAAAAAATAATTAGGGATAAAAAGAAGGTGTTGAAAATACGGTCTCACACGAGGGTATATAAAAAATAATTAGGGATGAAAAAGGGGTGAAAATACTGTCTCACACGCGGATGTATCTAAAAAATAATTAAGGATAAAAAGAAAGGGTTGAAAATACGGTCTCACACGAGGGTATATAAAAAATAATTAGGGATGAAAAAGGGGTGAAAATACGGTCTCACACGCGGGTGTGTAAAAATAGGGGTGAAAAAATACGTCCTACACGTAAGCGAGTAAAAATAAGGGTGGAAAATCCGGTCCCCCACGTGGGCGGTCTTGCGATGTAAAAAAAGCAGTTTCCAGATGTATTAAGGTGCCTCATTACTACTGCACGCTAAAATTCGTACCCACCCCGACTCGTCATTAGCAGTAGTGGACAGTTTGTTTGTTGAGACGTGCGGTTCGTTCATTCGTTTGCTCGAATTTTGCTAATTCTAAGATGACTTCGCGTGAGCTCACAGATAAAGAACTTGAAGCATTACTCATGGAGAGTGATGACGAAATAGGGGATTTAGATTTAGACGAAGGTATAGAAAGGGTGGAAAGTGACGAAGATTCGGAATTTGAATCGGAAAGCGAAGAGGTTACTGAACTTCCGTTGCCTATGCAACCAGTTCAACCTGTTATCGGTAAGTAAATTTGTTATATTGAGACTTGATAATTTGTAAATACTTTAAAAACATAGGGAATAAAACTAAACCTCGTCCGGGTGGATTCAAAAACCACCGAGTGACAGTGAAAATAGTGACTCTGACGATAGAGAGGCATATGATTTTTCCTTTGTTTGGGAACATAAGAGAGACTTTGTACCAAGAGTACATACTTTTACACAACTCAGTGGTGTAACTGACCAAACACTGAACACAAATTCAGCGTATCTTGATTTTTTCAAAAAATTTTTTAATGATGATTTGATTGGCAAGATTGTTGAGGAAACTAATAGATACGCGGCCCAATTAATTGAAAAAAACGTAGCTGCTAAGTCACGACTTGCAAGATGGCGTGATGTTACTGATAATGATATTTACTGTTTTACTTGTTTATCGATTCTAATGGTAAGAGTAAAAAAGCTCAATTTTGCTGAATACTGGACAACAGATCCCTTGCTTGCAACTCCAATTTTTCAATCAGTAATGTCTCGCGATCGATATTTACTTATCCTACGTGCTTTGCACTTCACAAACAATAATGATGTTAATCATAACGACCGACTATATAAATTGAGAAGTGTATTAGACCCTGTCAAGGCTTCTTTCAAACGCAATATGTTACCATTTGAAAATTTATGCATCGACGAAAGTTTGATTCTATATAAAGGACGTTTGGGATTCAAACAATACATACCCAATAAACGCCACCGATTCGGAATAAAGATTTTTGTGTTGGCAGACTGCAAGACGGGCTATGTTCTCGATTTTATTATTTATACTGGATCCACCACTGAAATTTCGGATGGTAATAAAAACATTGGAATATCAGGAAACGTGGTAATGACACTCTTAAAACATTACCTAAAAAAAGGGCACACGTTATACATTGATAATTGGTATAACAGCCCCAACCTTTTGAGGACTCTTCACTCAGAAAAAACGAATGCTTGTGGCACAGTCCGAAAAACAAGAAAGAATATGCCATCAATATAAGCATAATTGGCCAAAGGGGAAGAAACATTTAAATCTTCCGAGGAGTTACTGTGTGTCAAGTGGTATGACAAGCGTGAAATTTATATGCTTACCACTAAATATAAACCAACAATGGAAGCCACTGGAAAAAAAAATCGAGCTGATGGTCAAACAATATATAAACCAACCTGTATCATGGACTGCAGTTGATAAGACGGACATGCTCTTAAGTTCTATAGAAACTGTCAGAAAAACGAGGAAGTGGTATAGAAAGGTATTCTTCCACATTTTAGACCTTTGCATTTTGAATTCCTGCGCTTTATACAGAACTGCAACCAAGAAAAAAATTAAGACTGCCGATTTTCAGCTGGAACTCTCAAGAGAAATGTTAGAAAAATATCATGATCCCACCGTTACCAAGAGAAATTCTGGCGGAGGTAATAACTAATATAGCGTCAGTTATATACATGAGATGCCTGTCTAAATTCTTTATTTTTTTAGGAAGGCGACAACTGGATCAAAATGCGTTAAGGTTGACTGGACGGCATTTTCCAGAAGCTATACCAGCAACTACACACCGTACCAATCCAACAAAGAGATGCTTTGTATGTTCGCAGCAGAAGAAAAGAAAAGAGACAAGGTATATGTGTAAAAAATGCTATACGCCACTTTGTGTACAGCCTTGTTTCAAGATATTCCATATAAAAAAGATACTTTCACAGTAATTATTTATTTTTCCATAATCGCATTGTACCAGGTTTCTTGACCGTAAACTTACTTTAAGACGTTTATTTAGTGTTGTTATTTGATACTAGTTATTAATGAAAACTCCAGACTGTAATATAGATTCTTTTCTTTTCATAAAGAAACCATCTGCGGGTGTACTCGTCTTGAGCAGTGCATGCCAAAAGTGGCGGCGAGTATCTCGCGCCATTTGCAGTGCTCAAGGGGACAGCTTGTTCTAAACACAGTTGAACAGTCAAAGGGTTAATCCCCAAGAAAATAATAAAATTGACTGTTGAAGAAAATAAGGTTTTCATTTCAATAAAAAAGTAACAAATACAGTGTCAAAAGAAATATCTTTTTAATATTAATGTGATGGGTGGGCTTGTTTCTTGTCGCAAATTGAGTCAATTTTAGGGATAATTTTGGACAATTTTAACCTTTCTGACTCGGCATCAAGTCGATTTCTGCATTTCGTTTTTATCATGACCAGGTGTGAAAACCCACTCTCACATAAGTATGTAGTAGCAAAGGGTAAAAGGAAATTCACCGCTTTGCGTGAGAGTTCGGGATACTCTTCCTGTCTAGCAGCCCAAAAATCTATTAAAGACATCCTTTTTAAATCAGCTTGAAGAGTTTCATTTACGGACATTTCTAATAATGACTCCTGTTGCTTAATACTCAAACTAGAATTTATGCTCTCGATCGAGACCACAAATGGGTTACGAATCCAGCCATCTGGATCTGGAAAATACCTTTTCAGTCCGTCGGAGAACTGAGAAAGATGAATAACAATTTCAGCCCTTATTTCGGAATCCACGGTACGTCGTAATAAATTCATGCAAAAGAGGAAAACATTCAAAGATATTTGATCTCAAGCAAGTTTTGCAAAAATCTATTTTTTTTTATACGTGCGTTTATTCTGTCCTCCACAGTGAATACACTGCACGTGGAACCTTGCATCGAAGCATTCGTTTCATTGAGACAAGAAAAAATGTCAGCTAAATAGGTCACTATCTTTAAAAATAAATAGATTTCGTGACGAAGTTCAACAAAACGAGCTAATATCCTGCCTTTTGACAACCAGCGTGCTTCACAGTGCAGCAGTAATGAAACATGTTCACTACCCATGTCTCGGCATAATAATGCGAAAAGTCTTGAATTTAGCGGACGCGCTTTTATGTAATTTATTATTTTTACGACCTCTGAAAGTGCTGTTTTAAATCATTGGGCATTTTCTTGCTCCAATGCTTTCTGTGCAATGCACAATGCATACTTTTGACCTCAGGAGCAAGATTTTTAATCCTGGATATTAGTCCAGATATCCTTCCAGTCATGGCCTTTGCACCGTCAGTCGATATACCAACGCACTTTGTCCAATTATGCATGTTCTTCAATAAAATCATTAATAGTGTTAAAAATATCTTCTCCTTTCGTCGTTGACCCCAAAGTCTTACAAAACAGAAAATCTTCTCCACATATATTTCTATACACATATCTAACAAACCCAAGTAAATATCCACTAATATCTGTTGATTCATCAACTTGAATCGCGTAATAATTATTTTGTAATCGTTGTGCGAGTTGATTTTCAACATCGTGTGCCATGTCGTGAATGCGACGTGCAATTGTATCATTTGAAAGTGCAGCAATTCGAAAATGTGTCTCCCAATAACAACTGACCATATCTTTAGCAGCTGGTAAAAAGCAATTCTTCAGCAATATTGTATGACTTTTCGGTCTTTGCGATTTTATATGCCACAAGGAAAGACACACGTAAATATTCAGAGTTAGTAGCCAAGACGGTTTTCATAGACTTTTTCGAAGAAGCCAACTTTCTTTTTCGAACAAAAAATCTATAGGTTTGTCAACGTACTGCGGATGTTTTGTTTCCAAATGTCTTCGCAGCAATGATGGCTTCATCGAGCTATTTGCGAGAACTCTGAAAATTACACACTGTGGCTCTGGGTATTGAGATCTTCTTTGCACGTAAATCCAATTTTCAAATAGTCTTCGTCATATTTCCTTTTTTTCCGATGAAATGTTTTTTTTTGGTTGTCTCGACTTGACAGAATTTTCGTTTGAAACGGAACTTTCAGCAGAAGAGACGCAATTTGAGTAGATGTAGGTTGCAAACTGGCTGATAACGTTGTATTACTTGGACATTTTCTGCGTAATGACCCCCTTTTAACCACTCATTCATTTTCGAAAGCTAGTAGCCGTTAGAAGATTGTAAATATTTTGTTTTATTTTGAACCAAAACGCGCTCACAATAAACAATTCTAAAACAAATGAATCAAACACTGAGCGTACCAGGTCACGTGCCCGGCCAGGCGTGCGAGAGCGAGCGACGAAGCCGACGAAACGAAATACGAATTCAGTCGTCCGCGCACCACCATGTGTGTCTGTCAGTCATCAAGCCACCATTACGTAAATCTTATCGCGAACCCCTACCGTCGAATGGCGAGCCCCTAGGGGTTCGCGTACACCACTTTAAGAAACCCGGTTTAACCCATGCATGGCCATGTTCCAAAAATGGAGCATTGTCTAATTTAGGCCCCCCGTTAGTAGGTAACGCCTTAAGTATGTTTGAACTAGATATACAAAGTACCCAAGGACAGATTAAGGTCTCGTAGGGCCGGGCGCAGATTTTTTGAAGGCCCCCTCTCTTGCCCGTTCATCATTCTCTTCGCAACAAAACCAATACAAATTTGTTTCGTAATTTATTTACATAAAAAAACATTCACAATATACGTACATACATTATATAAAATACTTAAATTCTAACTTTTCGTGCCTTTGCATATGTAAATTCTTTGATTAGATCTTCAAAACTTATTGTTTCAAACAATTCCCTTTCTATGTATATAAGACTGAATGGATTAAGTCTGCTATCGCTCATGGAGGACGTAGATCATTTTTTATACCAGCCATCTTACAGAATGCGCGTTCTGCACTGCAATTGGTAACCGGTAAGCATAGATATATACTATAAGTAACGACGACATTTGGGAAAACCGATTCTAATTTTTTATTTTTAATCATTTTTAAACAATCCTCTGGTGAAGCAATGTTTAAATCTTTCACGAGACTAGAAAGTTGGATCACTTCGTTTGCAAACTGTTCATCAAAATCGGCTTTATAATGTTTTGAAAGATTATTCACTGCCTGTAAAATGTCTTCGTGTTTCATCGATTTTAACTTAAACAGAATTTCTAATTTTTCTCCTAAATGTATATAGGCTTGAAGTCGATGTTCTAAACATGAAGTCAATTTGTCAATGATAGGTAAAAATGTATTAATTTTAAATTCCTGAAGCCCACTGAATTCAATCTCCCCTTTGCGAGCTTCGTCGCTAGCCAGTTTTCGCTTTCGAATTCTTGAATATTTTTTATCAAATTTTTTATTAACAGTACTTGACAGCGCATGGGATCTATTTTCAAAATTGTCGAACATTTCTCGCAGACTTGAGACAAATGATTTTAGAGAGCGTATAAGTTGCACAGCTGTTGACAAATCTATTAACTTGGATTGTAGATTCAAGCTTGTAGAATTGAAACGTTCAAGAACTTCATATGTAAAGAACCAGCGTCCTTTACGTATGCTTTTAGAATAAATTATTTGCGGACCATCCTATATCTAAGATTTCAAAAGTTTACGCGATATTGCACAACGAATAATTTATTAATCACCGCTGACGTGTATTTCTAAAACCAGTAAGTTTTTGCACGTCAGAACGATTACAACCAATCAAATAACGGCATCCCCGCACGGTAGCCGCCCACAGATGCACCTTTATAAACCCGCGACGCGCGTGAGTAAAGGATCGAGTCGAATCGAAGTAGATTCAAGTCAAGCCGATATCCAGCCGCCGCCACCGTACCGATTGCTTCGTGTAAGCACCGATCTGTTAATCACCGCCGAAGAGTCCATCGCGATCGTGTGATAACGCGCACCACCTCGCACCGGGCAACCTAAAGTTTAATCCTGTACTGTCATTGATAGACACGTAAGTTGTAAAGTTATAAAATCTGACAATTTACAATCAAACACTACAGAACGTAAATAACGCCGGGCTGAGTCTCCAGGAGTTATAACCTTACACTAACACCCAGAGTGCCACGCAGGGTAACCCCGACGTAACTCGCAAACACAAAGTACACTAACACCTAGAGTGCCACGCAGGGGTAACCCCCGACGTAACTCGCAAATACCTGAGGGTGAAGGGCTGTTACAGGGCTGTAAAGACCTGCGACCTTTCTCTTAGTCTATCCGGTTAAGACAGGCCATCGCCTAAGTCTTCTGAGTATTACTGAGACCCCGCTCGAAACTCATACATACCATACATACAGACAAACACAATAACCGTACACGGTGTCTTTAATCGCAGGAGAGTACACCCGAAACCTGTCGTATAAATTTGTAGTCAATATAGCCATCGCGAAACACCTAGTGTGAGATCGTTTGTAAATAAATTAGATAGAACGTAAATTCTCCAATATTTACTGATAGTTAAATAATAACTACGACCTGTTGTATATTACGATTTACCTTAGTAAATTCATTTAGTATAGCATTTTAATATCCAGTATTTCGTTCTCCTAATAAATTGTATATAAGTAGATTTAGTATAGAAGTCCGTAATTAATCCAGTTAGATAAATAAATAACAAAATCAAACCGGTTATAATTAAATAAAGACCGTCCAGAGATCTTGCATTTGCATACGCGGATCACGCGCGTGTATTACTTCCTGGGAGCGCGACATACCCGCTTCAACGCTCCAGAGTTACTGAAGAATATATAATCATGTCATGCGCATAAGCCGAGAACGATATTGATTTTCCATTCGAGTTCATTGCGCTGGCGCCTCCGACCCGAAACGGTATCGAGATCACTAGTTGCAACTGCACCCGCTTCTGTAAATACAGGACCGTAACATAAATTTTACCTACTAGGTAAGGAGTAGATTAAAATAATATCTCTGTTCCCAGAAACGACTACGCAAACAGTAAATAGCCGCCCACCAGGAGAACGACTGTGAGGAGCCGCCAGGACCAAGAAGCACCAATACCTTTTGAGTTGTTATTAATACCAGTTTTTTTTATATATTAATTTGTAAATTATTTAATACACGTTTTAAAACGCTTTAAGAGATTTATTTAAGGTGACAGTGTCAGCCCACTAATTAATACGAACCACACCCCGTTTATAATAAATTATAAACACGATTGAGCAAAGCCGAGGCAAAATAAAACCGCGTTGGGTTACCAAACCAGAGGGCGCAATAAATATAGCATAAGCATAGGGAATTGTTACACATGTTGTCATAAAGGCAATATTTAACGATTTTATTTTTGTTTAAGTGTAGCTGCTTCATCCCGCGTGTTTCTTCTTTCTGCGTCATCATCAGATATAATTTGAAGATTTTCACATATTTTATTATAGTTTTCATGAACTATTTTTGTAGAAATAGCCCTCGCAGACCACCGAGTACCGCTAAAGCTTTTGAGGGACACGTTTCGCGTTCATTTTCGCTGGTTAGATTTGATCATATGTGTTTTCATCTAAGACTCGACGACGCCGAAAATTATACAGTTGTTGCATGAAACTAAAGAAGTCTAATGCATTTTTACAACTGTCGACTGCATTCACTCCAACTAAGTTCAACGAATGTGCCGTACACGGAACATAATCCATATATTTATTCGATGCGTTGTCGTATGATTGACCACGTCCATTTTTATGTTGAGTTCTAATTGGTGAAGAATTTCTAGTACAGAATCATCCATAAATTCCACTGAATGACCAACTGAAGCATTCATGTACAGTGCCTTCATTATTCACATATCGTAGAACTATTGCTTTGTTAGCACGATTTTCTAAGTGTTTGGCCATAAATGGGTCAAACTTGGTTACAAATTCTAGAGACCCTAAAAAATGTCCATTTTGGAAATCTCCAATTATTTCCGTATCTCCTCTTAGGCCTAACCCTCTTCCACATAAAAATTTTTTAACGATTTTACAACTCTCCGTAAAACATTCCTCCAATAACCTTGTTCTTTTTCCAGTTCAATTTTTAATAAGGCGCCTATGTTGCCGTTTGTCCTATCCAAGATTGTACGGCATTTGAATGATCACTTGATGTTTCATTAGGGATCTATGTCCATGATCCCACTAAGTCATTATTTTTAGATTTTTTAAAAAAAGCAATAAATATTTCCACTTGATTTAGAATATGAGTCTGTTTACTTTTTCGCCATTCTTCAAATTAAAGTATAACAGATTGCAGTAACGTATAGTTCCGTCGTTTGCTACACACTTGAAAGCTAAAAGTCGTTGTTTTGAATATTTTGATTAGAAAGCTCTTGCTCTTGAACCCAATAATCACTAGCACGTTCGCCTTCTGACCATAATGCCGGATCTGATGGCAAATTCTAATATACTTATTTCAGGCAAATTTAAATCCAAGTCCTATAAAATATTATAACTTTAAAAAGCATTTTGTTAATTAGAAAGAAAACTTACCCCAGGTTGGTTTCTGTGCCAAGGCCAATTGAGGCACTTATGTCATTTATATCGATTTCTGACAAATCCACAGAATTACCAGTGTCCTGTACCTGCAAAATTTTATAATTTTACTTTTTTCGATAGAGGGTCTTATTCATGTTAATGATTCTATATGAAAAATGATTTTATTTTATTTTTAATCCAAAAATGAGCAAATAATGTCGGATGAGACATTTACTCATTATTACAAAAAATAAGATTATATTTTTTAGGAATACCCTTGGCCAGTATTGGCAGTACAACACTCGTTAGACTCGTAGTTGCGTAAACGAAAAAACAAATAAACTTACCATACCATGTTGATTTTCGGTACTAGGGCCACTTGTGGCAGGATAGACGAGACACTAGTACTAGCGGCATTTGTCGAAAAGTATGTGTATAATTTAGGAGTTTTCTTAATAACATCTTTCTGGGCTTCTTCTTTCTCCTTTCTTTTTTCAGTTTTTGAAAGCCACTTTCGTATTTTGTATTCATGGTAATAGATATTAATATTATATATATATATATATATATATATATATATATATATATATATATATATATATATATATATATATAGTAAGAATGTTAAACACCGAGAAACAATATTTACATTAAATATTTGGAAGCATACGTATCACAACACAGTCGGGTGAACATTAAACAGGAGCTGAGACATGAATTCTGCAGGTCGAGTTGAAACCAACATGCGTGCGCGCGCCGACGGACCCACGCTTTCCAAACGTTTCGGGATAAACAAAATATTTTCCAAAGAACATCCTATTGTGCCTGCTGACACATCAGAGAATGTTTTGTTCTTGCAGTTAAGGATTATTCATACTCTATAGAAATTGTAAGTCCGGCCAACGGCTAAATAAATATCTCTGACAAGCCGGATGTCGCATTAGTGAAGTAGGTAGGAATGCTTTTCTCCGAAACCGATCGTTCGATGACCTTCCTTTCGGTTACTCTGTGAGGCCTTACTCCGGCCAGGGCCGGGTGCAATGGCGCCCGGGGTAATTCGGCATTGAAAGTACCGCAATACGTATGGACCATGTGTTAGAGAGAGAATATAGATTTTGGAATCAGAATGGCAGATGACAGGCATATGACAGGTGACTCTTCGCTGGACAGTTGACGACCTCTTTGCCAGTTGTCAAATGGTATAAAAAGTTTATTTGCTATTAAAATTATTAATTTTATTAATACATAAATAAAAAGTTCACCTGGAGTAGGATTTGAGTGAACTTGTTTTATGTTCTTAGCGGTACTCTAGCAAACAGGTCGTAGGTCGAATTACGAGGTAAACTTTTATTTATGTATTTAATTAATAATAATTTTTTAATATTTACTTTTGAACTTATACGATCATAACAAAAATTATAATAACTTTATTTGCTTATTTAGTATTTTTACATCACAATGCCCGGGTACTGCGCCTCAGTGTAAAAACAGGACAGAAAAGGAATTTCGACTATTTAGGTTACCACCCGGTTAGCATATAACCTAAACATTATTTATCAAGTCCACTACATTATCTGTTTCAGATTGCATGCAGCGAGTAGGGAATGAATTTATGAATTTAAATCTCGAGTCAATAAGAAAAGCAACCCATGAACAAGTATTACAAAATCTTTGAAATTTTCTGAAATTTGTTTAACCAAGTCATATAACTATGGCATTTGTTTTTGCGGATATCGAATTGTAAATGTGTTTCATGTTCTTAACCCTATAAGTGTTAGTGAGTCAATAATTTTCCACCCCAAATAAAAAAAAAACATTATGTTTCTGTGGGAACTCTTGATCCCATCTATTTATAATCAGTTCGAACATTGTAGTATTGGGTTCCTAGTTTGAACACTTTGAATTACCAGGTGGGTGATATTCTTGCCAGTGGTGCTCTAATTACCGTACTTTTATGATATTTGTATAAGTTTGTGTTGTGAGTTGTACTAATTCATAAATATTTTTGTGAGATAAAACTAATACATTTAGTGGTAAGTACATATAGATATATATATATATATATATATATATATATATATATATATATATATATATATATATATATTAGGTAACGGACCACGAAAATTTTATTATTGTCATAAACGTTTGTCGAATCGCCATTGTTACCACGATAGAAAAGATAATTAGTGGATTTTAATAACTTGATAATACGTCGTAATTTGATAATGTTTTCAAAATATTTTATTTACATATTTTTATGTAAGGAATGAACTGATATTTGTCTAGGTTGTAAAACACATTGGTTACACGCTTAAAATGCTTTACTGAAGGGACGTAACGAATCATTGTAATTTCTTATGCGCTCTTGATGTAAAATGTCATTGATCTAATGATTAATTACGGCTGAAGGACCGCGATCAAAACATATCTTTGTTTGTTACTTGAAACTTTGAGAGATATCTAGTGTTCTTACGGACGAATGCATATTTTAAAATTAAGATGTCGTGCAATAATTAATATGAAACTTTTCCAACGGAAATTGACGTTTCTTGTTTTTATATTACTTTTGAAAGATGGGGTTGATTGCGGGACTGAAGTTGGTTGGGTTATCGGGGAAGAGCAGTTACAATGAGTGTCAATCGAGCCAGATCGATTTTTGAGTTAATTAAATTACCTTCATTGTAAACAGTTTGTCTTTAAAATAACTCTTGCGTGTACATTTTTCTTTTGAATTCGCCAACACTAATTGTCTTTTCTTTCGGGTTATACCAGGATGTTAACGATTTGTGTCTGTGGTCAATTAAAAATATTTATTCTAGTGTAAGCATGTATTTTATATAACTGAAAGCTCAGCCAATCATTTTACCAGCCTATGTAACGTATTAAAAGAACCAAACAATGACTTGCAAAGTTATCTTATTCGTAAGCGGACTCATTCAGCTGAAATCTGCTAGAATAAAAAAAGGGCCTCTCACTCTGGTATTTGTGCGAATTAGCATGGTTAGATGTTGGTTATATTTATATTTGTGTGAGTGGCTGGTGAATGGGTATATGATACCGCTGGTTAGGCAATTGCCAGTAGGTAAGTTTCCAGGCCAGAACATTAAACAACTCAAATTTTTATTTCTATTGTTGTATAGATGAATGTGTAACCTGAGAGAGGAGCACTGTATTTTTCTAACACACTCTAACTTATATGTCGGTCACGCTGTTAGTGATCTATTTATAACTTACCCTTGTAAACTTTGTTTTAATGAGTTCCTAAAGTTTAGTTTAATCCAAGACATGTCAAATAAAATTGTGAGCGGTTTTAAATCCTTATGGAAAGTGGCTTTAGTAACAATGTATAATTTTCTGATATGTATCGGTTCTCGACGTACTCATCAATGTTGTTCATGAGCACAAAATCATCCTGTGTAGTTAAAGTGTTAAAGTTTCAAAATACCACGATTCGCATGTTTTTTATTTGAAATTACTACGTTAATTTTTTCTTCAAAATGCAATTTTGCATCTTTATGGAAAATGTAGATATATACAAAGGTATAATTGATTCTTAGTTACAGGGTGATACACAGTTTAACAGTATATTTAAAAAAATGATTTTGTTTTAGAACAGCCACATAATTGCTACTGTGGAAGGCTTTTCATCGGCTGTCGTATTGTGTTAGTTAAGTTAATAGTTAAAATATATATTATACAGAGCAAAATATATATTATACAGGGTGATACAAAGGTTTGTCTCAATCATCAAATCTTTTAAAATCAAGTAACGGAACCCTCTGTATACGGGAATTGATTCTGACTACATTTTATCTTTTAGTTAGACGTATTATGTACTACTTAAAATATACAAGGTGATTCAATAATTTTATAACATACTAAATATGACAATAAAATATTCACAAAAACCAATACTAGAGTGTGAGTGGTAATAGTTAAACCGACTAGTCGTTTGGATTTCGAAATAATTATACTTAGAGGGCTAACTAGATATAGATTGGAACATGTATTATTGTTATTAAGAATTCCAAGTGACGACAACTAAAACTGTTCCAATCTACATCTAGTTAGCCCTATATACTACAACTAACCATTTCGAAATCCAAACGACTGGTCGGTTTGACTATTACCACTCACAGTCCTAGTGTTAGTTTTTGGTGCAAATATAGTTTTATACCTTAACGTATCATGATCAATGTAGTAGGTACAGTACAAATACTAGACGTATTCCTTTTCCCTGTTAATAACAATTTTACTGACTTTTGGTACATTATATACTTTCTGGACGTTACAAATTCAATCCAGCTTAAATAATAAACCATAGAAGATAATGTATTGGTTCCTTTAAAACGCTAACAGTTTCATTTGATAGGTCTTGATGAAACTTGCCGGGCTCTATCTCATAGGATTGAAACGAAACTTTCGGAATAAAATCAGTATAAAAACTTTATTCGAAGATTTTAAAATCTGTATACATACCTTGAAAAGCTAATTTTAAGATGCAAGGTAATGAAAACGAAAAGGTTTTTCGACTTATTGTTTTATTCAGTATTTTGTAAAATTATTGAATCGCCTTGTATATTCTTACGTAGTACATAATAGTCTAACCAAAGGACAAAATGTAGTCAAATTTAATTCTCGTATACGGAGAGTTCCGTTATTTGATTTTAAAAGAGTCGACTATTGGACCAAAACTTATGTATCACCCTGTATAATATATATTTTTAACTATTTACTTAACTAACACAATATGTAAAGTCTTCCATAGTAGCAATTATGTGGCTGTTATAAAACAAAATATATTTTTTTTAAAACTACAACGTTAAACTGTGTAGCCCTCTAACTAAGAATCAATTATACTCTTTGTGTACATCTACACACCCCATAAAGATGCAAAAATTGCATTTTGAAGAAAAAATTAACGTAGTAATTTCAAACAAAAAATAATGAACATGCGAATCGTGGTATTTTGAAACTTTAACACTTTAACTAGTCACAGGATGATTCTGTACTCATGACCAATATTGATGAGTACGTCGAGAAATATCAGAAAATTATACATTTTTACCAAAAGTCACTTTCCATAAGATTTAAAAACGCTGACAATTTCATTTAACATGCCAGACTCTATCTGCAAATCTACTCATAGCATTGAAACGAAACTTCAGGAACAACTTGATTATAATATACTGTATTCGAAGATTTTAAAATCAATATACCTTGACCGAGTCAATTTTAGATACAGGGTGGTGAAAGAAAGAAAGGTTTTCGGCTTATTATTATATTTAATATTTTGCAAAATTATTGATTCGCCATGTATAAGCTTAAGTAGCACGTAACCTCTCTAACTAAAGGCTAAAATGATGTCAAAATCAATTCCACATACAGAGGGTTTCGTTATTTAATTTTAAAAGAATTGATGATTGGGACAAAACTTATTAATCACCTTGTATAATATATATTTATAACTATTTACTTAACCAACACAATGTCATATCCAATTTAGAGTCTTTCACAGTAGCAATTTTTTGAAAAACTGTAATGTCAAAATGTGTATCACCCTGTAAATAAGATTGAATGGTACCCTTTGTGTACAACTACATATCCTATAAAGATGTAAAAATCGCATTTAGAAGATAATTTGAACATCAGTACTTTCAAACGAAATGGAAAAGAAAGTATTTTGAAACTGTAACACCCTGTATTTCTAGCCCATAGGATGACGTTGTGCCTATGCACAATATTGATGAGTACGACAAGAACTAATACATATAAAAAAATTAGACATTTTAACCGAAGGCCACTTTCCATAAGAAAATATCGTGGTCCTTTCTGTTACATATAGTAACATTTCAAAATTAAAAAGATCGCTTGAATTCTTAAACAACAAAATTACAAAAACTTTTCCTTTAAATATTTTTAACCAATTTACTCGTAGACAACAACAAATTTATAACAAACAATTTAATAACATAAAAGTGTCAGGTTGCGATGACGCACCCTGTATATAGGATGTTATAATGACGTGTATGACGTGTTTTGAATGCGAGTGTATTGAGTTTGAACGAAAAATTTTTGTGTATATGCATAAAGTATGTGGTGTATGATACGCCACTGGAAATTTAGGAGAATATAATTCAGTATGTAGATACGTGTATTTGAATATTAAGAGACTTTAGTGTTGGAATAATTAGATTTTAATGAATGTAAATGTGAAGAGAAATTTGTTGATGGGACGATAATGCTTACCACTGTATCGCTCCTGTTTTGCTGCTGATAAAGAATGGAATGTTTGAAGATAAGATGAGTAATCTTGGTCAGAAAATGTGAAGAATAAGTGTAGAATGTTTTAGAAAATATGTAGAGAAAGATTTGGTATGTTTAAGTGTTAATTTCAGAAAGTTTTCGTAATGTTGTGCAATTGTTTTGAGAATACGTATGTATATGGAATTTGAGACCTTAGACTGTACTTATTTTTGCAAATGTTGCGGAAGCAGATCGAGCGCAGGTTGGAGATAAATGTTAAAAGTTGCGTAATGGTCCAGTGGCTACTGAATGAATGTAATGACGAAAATGATTTCTTCATGAAGTAATTGTAAAATTTGTAAGTGAAAACAAATATGGCGATGTATTGTAATTACACGCGTGCTTGTATAGAGGTAGCATCTGTTGGACCTATGACATTTTGGATGAATATTATTGGAGAATATAACGCGGAAGGAAGACATGTTTAAAGATGGATGACTGAAGTTATAAATAGGAAAGTCAGGGATTGACGAGTTAGTCAGAGTGGAAGTTAGCTTTTGGCTTGTATGAGAGCTCGGTGAGACGCACGCGAGGTAGTGGGATAGAATGTGATGATGTTGGAGTATTTGTGAATTTTAATGAGGCAGTAATTGTTAAACAACTGCGTAACCCGAACCGGATAAATCGTAAAAGACATTCATAAATAAAACGATAATTAAATTGAAGTTGAAGATAAAATTAGTTTGTTTATTTTCAAGAAAGTAATAAGTGCGTAAGCAGATTTATAAAAGATAACAGTTGTTATGTTAAAGTGTTAAGGGCAGCGCGTGTTCTTGTAACGAGATTCAGCTAAAAGTATTCATGAGACCACCTGTTAAGTGAACGAAGTGTTCATTGTATATTAAGCCAATGTTTAAGTAACGTTATGTGACATTGAAAATTTATTTGTATAAGGGACTAATTGGTGTAAAGGTTGCTAGAAATTTTAAGAGGCAACCAAACGTATACATCTTATTACGTGTTATTAGACTATTCGAGTGCATAGAAAGGAATAAGTGTTTGTGAATTGTGAGCCTTTGTAATGTGCTTCATGCAATTTAAGGATTAAAATGGACTACAATTACTGATTTAAGGAAGAAAGAAAATCAAGGATTAATGGACAATTTTTAAGTAAGAAATTAGATTTAGGAATGTTATGAACTCATTTAAGCCCGATTATCTTTTGGTTAGTTTACTTGCGTATGGTTGTTTAAATTATTAAATAGTTTTGAAAGGAAAGATAATCGTTCTTGAGTCTTATTGTATGGTTTGTTTTAGTAGTAAGAATGCAGTGGTATTTGGTGGTTTAAATTTCAACCACGCTGATGTAATTTATGTAAATATTTGTGTTTTGTTTTATTTTATGCAGGACAATATATATATATATATATATATATATATATATATATATATATATATATTTATCGTTATATTTTTACTTTGTTGTTTATTTAGCCAGGTATGAAACACAGTTGTAACATTTACTTAATTGGTGATCTTGTTTTGACAATTTTAAAAGTACGCTTTGCATATTTTAATATATTTTTGGATTTTAAGATCAATGAACAACCTGAAAGTTTATATTTGCCAGGTTGATTGCAAAATTTTTATGTTTGTTTCATTAGTGCAATGCACTATTAACAGATCAGCTGTTGTCAGTTTAAATTTCATTAAGCATAATAAAAGTTTGAGTTTTGAAACCGTAAATGTTTACGAATGTCAAATACGATTCAGAAGTAAAGTAAATTTAAAAGATATCGTTCATGTTAAGGATGTTAAAATTAATTACCGTTCATTGAATGAATTTGAGTGATAAATTTTATTTTGGAAGTTTTGGTATACGAGGTGTATTCAAAAAGTTTTTAATAACCTGGGTAGTACTAAATTTATTTGAGTTTGAGTTGAAGTGTTTGGGACGAGTGTTTGTTTTAGAACCTTCGTATATGAGTTTACCGAGTAAGCATAATCCTACTTTCCACAATCAAGTGGGGTTAATTAACATCCAGCTTAAGACAATTATATTAGCAAAGTTTCGATTGTGGAGGCGCCTAGAGACATATTTTCCCGAATTGAGCTATTTGAGTATAAGTGTAAGGTGTTTGAGCATATTAATCATTCATTTTACTTATTGTTTCGACCACGCCCATCTCCCTGTTAGCTGGCTTGGCAACCCGCTTACATTAGTAAGCATGCACGACGCCTAGTGCGGTTTGGACGTGTAACAAAAGCAATAATATTACAAAACTTTTAGTTTAAAATCCAAACAATACATAATTATTCCACTAAAGAAAATGAATTAGAAATATTTCAGATACTGAAATTCCATTTTAAACAATTTTTAGCATTAGGAATAAAATTTCGTTTATCACAGATTAAAAAAGATATTACCTATACCGAAGTTTTTAGTAGATATTGAATCAATATTAGATAAAATTGATTCTAACAAGCAAATAATTTATCGATTCCAAATTATTGACATTTTCAGAAATTTTTTCCATAAACCAATAAGTAATAGTTATTTGCAAAATATTTTTATAAAAACTAAAAAGTACTTAAAGAACACCCTGAATTAATTTTAACTAAATCTGACAAAGGTGAAATAACAAATAATGAATAAACAACAATATTTAGACCGTTCAAATGATTTACTTTCAAATAATTTATATTACAAAAAAGTTCAAAGAGATCCAACTTTAACTATTCAATAAAATTATTTCTAATTTAAAAAAATGTAAATTTATTACAGATGAATTAGCAAAAAGTTTAAATATATATAATCAAGTAACACCCAGATTTCATGGTTTACCAAAAGTGCACAAAACTATTTTATCTTTAAGACCTATTGTATCTTCTATTAATTCTCCTGTTAGTAAATTATCAAAATTTATTACAGATATTTTAACAAAACAAAAATGATTTTAAAAATGATTATAATGTTTCAGATTCTTTAACTTTTACTGATTTTATTATTAATAAAAAATTACGTATTAATAAGTCTTGATGTGATTTCCTTATTTACTAACATTCCAATCCATTTATTGATTCAAAGTGTTGAAAGAACGTGGAAAAATATTAAAAACCATACTAACATTCCAATGTCTAATTTCGTTCACATAATTAAACTTATTTTTGACAACAGTTATTTTTTATTTAATATTTATTATAAACCAATTTTTGGTAGTCCAATGAGTTGCTTGTAGCACAATATGTCATGGGCAACCTTTTAAATGAATGCATTCCAAAATGAAATTTTAATTTTACCTTTTATAAAAAAATATGTGGATGACATTATTTGTGAAATTCCTAAAAAATTCTTCAAACCAAATATTAAATATTTTTAACTCACATTTAATTATTTTTATCCAATTTACAGTAGAAAATGAAATTTATAATATCATTCCATTTTTAGACACTAAATTAATAACAGATAATAATTTAATAATTTTAGATTGGTATAGAAAACCTACACATTCTGGTAGGTATATAAATTACTTCTCTGACCACACTACAAAAATCAAAATTAACATGATATTAGGTTTAAAAAGTAAAATAAAACACATTAGCCATCCTTCCTTTTATAATAAAAATATTAGACAATTATATTATTTATTAATTGAAATCATAATCAAAGTTCTAGTTTCGTTTCTTTACCTTATATAAAAAACTTCCAACAAAATATTTAATGTATTTAGAAAAGAAAAACAATTACAATTTACTTACAAATATAATAATAATATCAAAACAATATTTATTATATTTAGTACAAAAGATAAAACTGACAAATTAAAGATTTCTGATGTTGGATATAAAATTCCCTGTTTAAAGTGTAATAAAGAATACATTGGACAAACTTGTAGAGTTCTTCAAAATCGGTTAACACAACATAAAAGTGACATCAAGTTAAAATTTCATATGCACTAAGTGTACAAAATTTATTATCCAAATTTTTCAGAAATTAAAATTTTACAATTAGAAAATAATTATCATAAACTTTTAATTTTGGAAATATTTGAAATAATTAAAAATAAAAATTCTATTAACAAGAAACGTGAATTTCAACAATTTATTAATAGTTACACCTATTTACTTAGTTTCGAGAACAAAATTTGATTTTTAACATAGCTCTTTATTTTTTTGATATATTTCATGTTTATAACCTATTTTATTAAACTATATGTTAACCTAAAATTTCTCTCATGACATTTTTTTAACCTACTACATAAAACTTATTTTTAAATTACTATTAACATAAATAATTAACAAATGAAATAAAAATTTATAAATTTGACAAATTTTTCTGCCTTTCCCTTTTGTTAAAGTTTTTTAATAATATGATTTTAATTCGTTGTGTTTAAACTTAATTTGCATGTAAGTCTAATTTTCTATTTTTCTTGTTCAATTTATATTTCTATTATTTTAATTTAGCCTTGGTAAAAAAAATAATAAATTTTCGAAAGGTTGGAATAGCATAAAATAGTTTGATTAAAATTGACGGAATCAATAAAAGAAATAACTATATATATATATATATATATATATATATATATATATATATATATATATATATATATATATATATCAGGGTGTCCAGTTTAAGATGAAATGCATGAGGATATTGGAAACCGTTAGAGAAACGAAGATGGTTAAATGGAGAAAAAGTTGCGTCATTATATGCCCAAGAAGTAACCATGGTTACATGTCAAAAATCCTTCATTTACTAGACACAGGGTGATAACTGAAAATATGCGTTTTCTAAAAATCGCTATATCTTGTTTCTTGCAAGAGATACATCCACGATTTTTGCAGGATGGGGTAACAGGTAGCGAGGATTTCAAAATGATTTTGAAAAAATCTAGGCCTTCTAGATTTTGAGATAATGCACCAACTTTCGATTTTCTTATGGACGCCATATTGGATTTTTGCATTTTGAATTCTTCATAAAAATGCTTTTCAACCATATATCATATGTTTATAATCTGCCAATGAGAAAGTGTCAAATTACACAATTAAATTTATATCAAAGCAACCTTGACATATTATGTATTTTAATTAAATGAAAATTAATCTACAAATTAAACTAACTATTGAGAACAATATTATTGATTATTAACATAAATCATAATAATAAAAGTGACAAAAACAACAAAAATAAAATTTAATATTATACTGAATTTTACTATTAATTAATCAAATGCTCGAATAAACCTTCATTCTCCTGCAAACACCATCTGCATCGAGTTAGCACTGCATCACAAGAGTTCCTTATCATCTCGCATTTTGAATTCTTCATAAAAATGCTTTTCAACCATATATCAGATGTTTATAATCTGCCAATGGAAAGTGTCAAATTACACAATTAAATTTATATCAAACTAGGCCTTTGCCAATCAACCATCTATTCAATGATTGCAAGAGAATAGTAGGCGCTGACACTTTTGACATGTTTATAAGCAATTGAATTACCATAGTTAGTTACGTTTGTACAAACGTCATTTAATTTGACGTTCTGTTATAAGCCAAAATGAACTCGTTTTCAAATAGTGAAAAATAAGATATGTTAGAATGTTTCATTCTCTGTAGGAGAAATAGTGACAGAGCTGCGGGATGTATTTTCATAATTATCCTGAGAGACGCCAACCAGGAAGAAGCATGTTTAGCCGCATACGTGACAATTTAATAAATCATGGTAGTTTCATTAAGGTAAAGTGAAACAGAAATAGTAACGAAAACAATGAAAATCTTGTATTACAAGCTGTAGTTGAAAATGCCCGCTCATCCTTACGTGAAATTGAAAGCAACGTAGGAGTTGCCCGATCAACAGCGGGAGTAATATTGAAACGTAATAAATACCATCCTTATCGTGAAAGACCGGTCCAAGGGCTGCGAGAAGGGGATCATGTAAGAAGGATGGAATTTAGTCAATGGTTTATCCAACGATGTAATGAAAATCCAGACTTTACCAAGAATATTTTGTGGTCTGATGAGAGCAGATTCACAAATTGTGGCCTATTTAATAGGAAAATACCCACTATTGGTCGGACCAAAATCCGCATTTATACCGTGAAACGCGGCAACAGGTGAAGTGGATTTAATGTCTGGTTAGGTATTGTTGGTACCCATATTATTGGCCCTTTTTTATCACGAGAGCTTGACCTCTGCTACCTATCTAAACCTGTTGCAAACTCAAATAGCGGAAAGGATAATGGAGCTCCCTCTTGCTACAGTAAGAAATATGATTTTCCAACAGGATGGGGCTCCACATAGTGCCCATATTATTACAGATTTCCTAAATATGGAATATCCTAATGGATGGATAGGAAACCAGGGACCAATAAGATGGCCGCCAGAGCTCCTGATCTCTCTCCATTGATTTCTTTGTGTGGGCTATTTAAAAACGAAGTTTATTCAAAGTCGTATAACAATGAGGACGAATTACGTGATGCAGTTATCGAAGCTGTTAATAAAATTACCCCGGAGATGATAAGGAACTCTTGTGATGCAGTGCTAACTCGATGCAGATGGTGTTTGCAGGAGAATGGAGGTTTATTCGAGCATTTGATTAATTAATAGTAAAATTCAGTATAATATTAAATTTTATTTTTGTTGTTTTTGTCATTTTATTATTATGATTTATGTTAATAATCAATAATATTGTTCTCAATAGTTAGTTTAATTTGTAGATTAATTTTCATTTAATTAAAATACATAATATGTCAAGGTTGCTTTGATACAAATTTAATTGTGTAATTTGACACTTTCTCATTGGCAGATTATAAACACATGATATATGGTTGAAAAGCATTTTTATGAAGAATTCAAAATGCAAAAATCCAATATGGCGTCCATAAGAAAATCGAAAGTTGCGTGCATTATCTCAAAATCTAGTAGGCCTAGATTTTTTCAAAATCATTTTGAAATCCTCGCTACCTGTTACCCCATCCTGCAAAAATCGTGGATGTATCTCTTGCAAGAAACAAGATATAGCGATTTTAGAAAACACATATTTTCAGTTATCACCCTGTGTCTAGTAAATGGAAGGGATTTTTGACATGTAACCATGGTTACTTCTTGGGCATATAATGACGCAACTTTTTCTCCATTTAACCATCTTCGTATCTCTAACGGTTTCCAATATCCCCAAGCATTTCATCTTAAACTGACACCCTGTATATATATATATATATATATATATATATATATATATATATATATATATATATATATATATATATATATATCTATATATATATATATATATATATAGTAGAACACTATCCACTCCTCTTTTTTGACGTCACAAGCTCCGCCCCTTTCACTTTTTATATGCCCACGTGGGACCGGATTTTCCACCTTATTTTTACTCGCTTACGTGTAGGACGTGTTTTCACTATTTTGCACACCCACGTGTGAGACCGCATTTTCAACCCCGGCTAGATTTGCCAGGGTATTGTCGCAATCCTTAAGAATATCCGCGAATGCTTCAATTACAGATGAGGCTGTCTTCGTTTTAAGTACTCTTGCCCATGCCCTCTTGCTAAATACATCAATTACCGTTAGTATGTAGTTGTATCCACTATTGTGTTTACTTAAAGTTCGCATATCACAAAGATCCGCTTGCCACAACTCGTAAAGGTTACTCACAATATATTTATTTCGTGGAAACTTTTTCTGACTGGTTTATGTACCGTATAAGCTTCCTGTGTCTGTAGCCAGTTTTTACTTCACCATATCTACCCTTTACAGCATTAGTTAAAGATGTTATACCAGCGAACCCTGATGGGTGAGAGGGATCATATATACAGCTCCATGTTATGACCGCCACGAATCCCAATCTAGTGAAAGTCCTCTTCTTCTTCTTTGTGATATTCTTCTCGGTGTTTCCGCGTTTCACTATCAGCATCGTAATTCTCACCTATAGTTGTGAGGGTCCGTTCAACGCTGGGTGATACAGAAACATCATACTTTGCGTGTTTCCGATAAACTCGTGGTATATTTATCTCTTTAATGTACGTCGCAAACTGACGCCAACCGCGCGGATTTGTGGTTTTTCGTTTCCTTAACGTCTCGTGAACCAGATCTATAATGTTGGAATGTGGTATGATCACGCCTTTTATTGTGACAGTACCCTTTTATTCCAAAAACATCGCTGTTCGTATTCAGTATATGTAACAAATTCGCGCCTTTTCTCTTATATGAAGGCGGAAGCGTTGATACTATCTCGTCGTCTGTCAGGCCTTTGCGTTGCGGTAAATCTCTAATATCATCAGCAACGACGTCACCGCTAATTGTTATACTGGTGGGCTGACGTAACTGATTGGAAAAGTGTAGATACCTTTGAAGAACTGGGTTGTACTGCTGCCATTTGTCATGGTCGGTCATTTTGTTTTTAAAACTTTATCCATATCGTTACCCAGCTGCGTTAAAATGTTGTTTTGTGTAACATCTGGTGCCTGTAAGCGCTGTATAAAGTCCATCGGTAGAATAATCATCTTCTTCAGAGTGTGGTCCATGATCATTGAAACAGATTACCCAGAATTCCGCCGAGTAATGGTCCTAACAGGAGCGGTAGAAATGCACCACCTTTCTGTACAAGAAACTGTTTCTTCTTTTTATAGATTCGCCTCTGCGCCAAGCGTCTTAAAGTGTGCTTATGTTGAGAGAGTCGCTGCTTCTGAACAGCTGACAGAGGTACACATCCTTTTAAAATGTTATGTGCACACTCGCAAATACACTCTACCTGCTTACTATCCAAACATTTCAATAAAGCGTCACGTTAACTTTTACTTAATCGGCTAATGCATGTAGGATATCAGTGTTCTCGCTTAAAACGTCAGCCATCATATATGATGTAATCTTTATGACTGTGAGCCTTAAACCCTTTTTTCGCTATACATGGTGATTCGAGCAAGTGGCAATATTTTAAAGATATGTCGAGGAATCCAAAATAAGTAAAATAAACTCATATGTTTAAGTCCGATTTTCATTTGTTTCAGGGATAATTGACTTTTTCTTAAAATGTCAAATCTCATCAATTTTTGCCTATTACGAAGTACGTTGATGTATTGACTTATGACGTAATTTGAGAGCGAAACCAGAAAGGAAACTTTTAAAATAATTATTGCCCTTTTAGTAACTTTAAATTTAGCGGCTAATAAATTTCACTAAGAACGTTCTCACTATCGCCAATATTTGCAAAATTCTAACCGGGTATTTATTTTTAAGAGTTGACTTTCTGGATTACGCAACCAGAACTTATGTGTAATTATGAAAGTAAGCAACTGAAATGAAAACTGACAGTTAGTTGTTAAAGTGACAGTTGTTCAACATTAGTTTTATGAAGTTGTAAAATGCCCCACAAATTTAGTCATAAAGAATATGCCGATATGATATTTGTTTATGGGTTCTGTAATGGTAGTAATGTTCGTGCAGTGGAGGAGTATCGACGTCGTTTTCCGAATCGAAGAGTTCCTAACAAGCGAGTATTTCAAACTGTTTTACACATGCCGGCGAAACTGGGACATTTCCAAGTGCAAGTATTGTTTCTGAAAGAGAACACGGAATCGCTGTTGGACTTGAAGAAGATATTCTGGATGTGTAGACGAAAATCCAGAGATAAGTACAAGGCGCATCGCAATCCAATTTGAAATACCACAAACAATGGCTTGGAAAACACTTAAGCAACAAGGTTTGAACGCTTATCATTTGCAAAAGTACAAAATCTCCACGAAGGCGATTATCCTTAAGGCTACAATTTTGTCATTGATTCGAAAACAGAAGATTGTGTAAAGACATTTTGTGGTCGGATGAAGCTCAATTTACGCGAGATGGAATTAACAATTGCCACAATAATCATCGATGGTCGGACGAAAATCCCCATGCTACGATAGAACACAATTTCCAACATCGATTTAGCATTAACGTTTGGTGCGGTATTCTAAATGATCAATTAATCGGTCCTTTCGTATTAGATGCGCGCCTTACTGGACAAGGATATTTACGTTTTTAGAAGACCATTTAGAAGAAATATTGGACGAAGCACCTTTAAATATTCGACAACGAATTATCTTCCAACATGATGGAGCGCCTCCTCACTATTCAAATAATGTACGAAATTTTCTGAATACCACTTTCGGCGATCTTTGGATTGGCAGAGGCGGTCCGCTTGCCACCGAGATCAGGATCTCACTCCTCGATTTTTGCCTTTGGGGATGGATGAAGTCGTTAGTTTATGCTACCAAAGTGGAAACGAGGAAGCGTTACTAGATCGCATTCTTAATGCAGCAGCTATCATTAGAGCGAACAATCGTTCATTGAAACTCGCTACTAGTGCAGTATATAAACGCGCAAATAAGTGTATCCAAGTGGGCGGTGGTGTTTTCGAAAATTTTCGTAAATTAATGCTTGAACATTTTTCGTAAATTAATGCTATTTTGTTTATTTTTGTAATTGATTTTGTAATAAATTTTTGTTTGCTTTTTAAATATCTCTGAAACAAATGAAAATCGGACTTGAACATATGAGTTTATTTTACTTATTTTGGCTTCCTCGACATATTTTTAAAATATTGCCACTTCCTCGCGAATCACCCTGTATATACCTGGAAATACCTTGAGGTCCGAATATGTTTGTTCTATAACGTAGCACATCCGGGGTATTCTGTTTTAAATCGAACAATAAATATCCGTGCGGGCTTGAAGTAGCATCTTGGTACGCGGCTTCTAAAAATGTTTTGTCCGGCAAGATCTGTCTTGCTAAATGCTATATCTGAGCTCACGTGGATTCTTAAACGAAATTATGTAATGTGCGTTGAGGCAAATATCTCGCTTTCCACGTCCTTGATGAAATATGTTCTGCGTTAAGAAAACACACTTAGATTTCGATGATGACAGCTCTTTGTAAAAATATCAACCACAGAGCCGTTAGTTTCGCATTAGATCGCCAATTATTATTAAGACAGGTTTTTCCTCGTCAAACTGTTCCATATCAGGTAAACCCTTTTGAAACTCCACAGAGATCTTTGAATAAAGGCTGCCACTCACTGTAAAACCAGATAATTTTTTCAAAACATGTATCGCAGACGGTTTCGATATTTTTAGAAAATCAACGATAAAATAACTATCGCCGAAAAGTGCTTAAACTGACCTTCCATCTTGAATTGCTAAACGATACTAACAGATACTCCACCAGCAGCTTCGTTTAAATAGACTAAATAAAATCTTTTTCAATCAGAACACGTTCAATTACCTAACCTCCTCCTTGGCTAAACTACCAAAAGGACCTTAATACCATCAGAAATAACCCTAAGACCTAGCTCCAGCTCGAGACCAAACTCTAAGACTTAGCCCTTGACCAGCTCCAACCCCCAAGACCAAACTCTAAGACTTATCCTTAGACCAGCTCCAGCCCCAAGGCCTACATCTACCTCACGTGAGCATATATAAAAGGTTCTAATTAGGGTTGACCCATAGGTAGAAAATACGCGTCCTATACGTGAACTGTCATAAAATAGAGTTAAAATACGGTCTCACACGTGTGTGTGAACAAATTAGTGAAATACACGTCCTATACGTAAGCGAGTAAAAATAATTAGTTGAAAAGGGTCTTCGAAAATAAAGGGTTGAAAATACGGTCTCACACGTGAGTGTGTATAAAATAATTAGGATAAAATACGGTCTCACACGTGTGTATGTAAAAATAATTAAGGTTGAAAAGGGCCTTCGAAAAGAAAGGATTGAAAATACGGTCTCACACGAGTATATAAAAAATAATTAGGATAAAATTCAGCAGGGGTTGAAAATGCGGTCTCACACGTGTGTGCAAAATAGTGAAAAACGCGTCCTACACGTAAGCGAGTAAAAATAAGGGTGGAAAATCCGGTCACCACGTGGGCATATAAAAAGTTAAAGCGGATGACGTCAAAAAAGAGGAGTGATAGTGCTCTATTATATATATATATATATATATATATATATATATATATATATATATATATATATTACAGGTGAGGCATCTAAGTCCGTCGGTTTGTATACAAAATGGTAAAATATTTTTGAAATCTTTTTAATTATCGTGTAGATTCATTAGAGCACGTTTTAAAATTATTTTCGAATATGCAGAGTGATCCATAAAATTTTACGTATCGAAGTTATGAAAATTTAAATGGAACACCTATATAGGATAGAATATTTCGATTCTGTGGACTAAATAAAGGTCACTTACTGTTATAGTCCCTATACCTAATTCCACCTGTTGCCGAGATATTTCATTATTTGTGAGAATGAAGATCGAAATTCAAAAGAATATTAGGTTCCCTATACCTCTCTTACAGATTTATTGTAATTTAGGATTTTCTAATTTAATCATTAATTTTATGTCATTTTTACTCGATTTCTTATGAGCAGGTTTTGATGAAAAGCTTTCATTGCTCGAGATAATCCAACCGTTTGACTAAGCTCTCTTAACAATGACTGAAAGACGTTAATAACTGGGTAAATATCAAAACATTGTTTTATTGAACAAACACAGCTTAACAATTACTGAAAGACGTTAATAACTGGGTAAATAACAAAACATTGTTTTATTGAACAAATACAGCTTAACAATGATTGAAAGACGTTAATACTGGGTAAATAACAAAAACATTGTTTTATTGAACAAACACAGCTTAACAATGACTGAAAGACGTTAATAACTGGGTAAATAACAAAAACATTGTTTTATTGAACAAACACAGCCTATCAGGATACATTTGTGCGTAAACGCTAGATGCTAGCAAGCAATTATCATTGCATTTCCCGATTACTAAGATCATGTCGCACTTTTCAATTCGAGAATAGCAAGCCATTTTAAATAGTACTCCTAATAAAACTTATTCTCAAAGTTGATTAGCCTAAAATGATTTGATTTAACTTTAGCACGAACTATGACTTTTCAATAAATTCGTTTATTTTATGTGACAGTAAGACCATCAAAGTCTGCTTTTGAAGAACAAATTGCATGAAATTATTATTGGAAGAAAATCCTAAATTACAAAAAATCTGTAAGAGATAGATATAGGGAGGGAACCCTAATACAGTTTTGTAGGGAATTAAAATCAGAATAAAAATATGGTGATAAATACGGGGTGTTCCATTTAAAATAAGGAAGTTAATCGGCTTTAATGTTGGTCAAAATAGTAACTGAGTTTTTATATACTCAGTATAAATTTGTGATAATAACTTCGGTGGATTTTAAAATTTGATGCTGTCAGTAAATAATAGAAAACATTTAAAAAAAAATCCTCGAGTACGTAAAACAGAAAGTTCTTTTGAATTTCGATCTACATTCTCACAAACAATGAAATATCTCGACAACAGGTGGAGTTAGGTATTGGGACTATAACAGTAAGTGACCTTTATTTAGTCCACAGAATCGAAATATGGGTGTTCCATTTAAATTTTCATAACTTTGATGCGTAAAATTTTATGGACCACCTGCATATTCGAAAATAATTTTAAAACGTGCTCCTAATGAACCTACACGATGATATATATATATATATATATATATATATATATATATATATATATATATATATATATATATATATATATATATATTACTTTATTTATTAAAAATGGTGTTATAATTCTGAACATGTGATTTGATTAAAAAAAAATTTTTTTGTCTTTTATGATCGTTTCTGTAGAAACATTGTATATTTTACGTATTTTCAAAGTTTGAGGTAATATCAAATCCATCTCATTAGTAGAAAAATAATTACGACTAAGAAAATTTTAGCTAGTGAAAATCTGACCACTGACAAAGTACATGTATGTATCCATCAGAATACAATATATTTACACATAAATTGCAAATTTGGGAAAAGCCCATGTAATTTCATATTATCTAACTTCTTATAACACATAACACAAATTATTTATTTATTTTAAATATTTTATTTATTTAGTTTATTTATTTATAGAATAAAATGTCGAACGTAAAGAGTTGTTCAAAGCGGCCATTGAGTGAAGCTGAGTTGTTCTTTGAAGCTTGATGAAATTACTGATCAAATGGCAATAGGCTCAGAATATGAGGGCAATTCTGAAGCTGATGATGAGGTGGTATTGAATTCGCAACCTGCAACATCCTCATCCTGTACTGGGAGTAATACTGAATACACTGAAGACTCTGATAGCGTAGCTGACCCCCACTTTA
Source organism: Vesta saturnalis (assembly GCA_036346205.1). Classification (NCBI taxonomy): domain Eukaryota; kingdom Metazoa; phylum Arthropoda; class Insecta; order Coleoptera; family Lampyridae; genus Vesta; species Vesta saturnalis. Next base: position 6,224,975 of record JARFJB010002120.1, read on the forward strand.
TGTCCAATAATTACAGAAAAAGAATATTATTTTATTCTACCGAATCGTCTTCTGAAGAAAGTGATATTGAAACTAAAATTGAAAAAACCAAAATACCTAAACAAATATCTAATTTCAAGTGGTCCAAAAATACTAGAACACCAAACATATTTAGTCAAGCTGTTTTCAGTGAAAAGGAAGGCCCGACTGAAAATATAAACATGAATAGTCCTTTTTACAATTTTTCTTACCAGACGATTTTTTGCAAAATATAATCTATGAAGCAAATTTATTTGCTAATTAGCTGAAAAAAGATCCAGGGTATGAATTGGGGCTTACATTTGAAGAACTAAAAGCTTACACAAGCTGGTGATATATCATTTTCAAAATGGAAAGATCGTGGAGAAGAATCTGTATGTTGTATCTTCTATGCACGATGCTTCATCAGTAACCAATATATTTAGAAGAAATAAGAAAGGGGTTCGTGAAACAGTGAACTGTCCTGAGATGATCAGCTCGTACAATGAGTACATGGGTGGAGTAGACACCTTTGATCTATGTGTGACCAGGAAATCACGACGATGGTGGATAAAAATATTCTATTGACTTTTTGAAACATGTGTAGTGAATAACTTTCTTCTGTATAAAATAACAATGAAAAAAAAAAAAATTAAGACCGACGGATATGCCCCTGGCAGAGGAGTATTCAGAAAAAGAAACAATGACTGAAAATACCTTACGTTTATCAAATGTACCAAATAGGATACCAACTTACAAAAAATGTGCGCAATGCAGCACAAAGAAAAGGGAAAAACGCAGCAACGTGATATGCGTTAGATGTAATGTTGCATTGTGGAAAGAGTGCTTTTCAATATTTCCCAAAATTGTTAAACGTGTAGGTTTTATTTCTTCATTTCCAAGTGGGATATTATTTTCCCAGTGAAACTTCAGTGTTTATTGTTGCATAATTAGGTTTCTCTCGGATATATATTTCCCAGCTCAGAAAAAAATTGTATGAAGAAAAAATTAGAATTTTGCAAATCATTTCATATTCTTATGTGTCGTGACCTTATGTATGAAATATTTTTAAAATAATTTAACCCCAGTCTTTTGCCACTTAAAGGGTTAAATACATTGTCTATAAGTAATAAATAAGTTTAAATAATCTTCGTTTGTATAATTTAAACGGTCCGGAATTTATCATTTGACTAATATGTCATCACTATTACTGCCACTCTGACAAATGTGTCATACTAATAGCTCTATACATCTTTTCATATTTCAATTGTTTTTCAACCTCGTCTTAGCCAACTAAGAGTAAACATTATATTAAAGTCACGGCAAAATAGCAATTTAAAAATTTTAAATTGGCAATATTTCGAAAACTACAAATTTTCGAAATAGACAACCTTATACAAACTTACCCTTATTTTTAATCCCTAATTAGATAAAATAATAAAACTTGGAGGCTTCCATTTAAAAAAATTGAGTTTTGACAGTTTTGTCAAGTTCATCATTAATCTTATTTTTTGAACACCTTGTATTAGTGGTTAGTGAAACGTTACAAAAGTAGGCCCTTCTCAGCAACGAACTCTACCTAAGGTAAATAAAAAAGGTTTCCTTATAGTAAAAATTCATTTCTGACATAAAAACTTTATTACGTCAAAAATCTTTCAACTACGTTTTGAAAGTAAATCAAAAATGTAATAATAGATAGGATGTTCTATTTAAAATAAGTAAGTTGACATCTACTTCCGGTATAACCGGAAGTGTGAAAATATTTTAGTCGTATGTGTCCTTCCAACATTAGCATGTTGCAAAATGTTCAAAATTTTCCTATGGAGTTTTCACACAATCGATCCATTTGGTTCCCGGTGGGACACCCTGTATTCGACAAATAAAAAAGCATTTTCTTTTTCTTCTCATAGTTATATTGAAATAGAAAATATAAAGTTCGATCGCTGTAATGATACATTTTTTCGTGTTTATTTTAATTTATAAACAGGTATACCGGGGCCACCTGTAACTATTGAACGGGTCGTTAGATTTTGTTCAAGTATCGTTGGGTTATATTAGAGCCAGTTTGGGATTAATTAAGTAAAAAAACAATATGACCGACTTCCGGTTTCACCGGAAATGACACGAAAGCTGAAAATTTAAATGGAACAACCTATATATTTTAAGTTTGGATTCTACGGCTTCTAATACATACAGCTCATCTAACGCCATTTTACTTTGACAAAGTAGGCTTCAGAAGCATGTTGTGTTAATAAAAATTAGAAAATTAAAAATTACTGCTTTATTTAGGAACTAAGGAAATTACTATGCATATCGTTTTACTAGTACTTGAAAGATCTATTTAATATATAGGGTGGCCAATGAATGTTTCTATTGGGAACAATGAGTTTTAGTTAAAAAACCGTAATATTTAAATTTGAACGTTAACAAAATTCACTAAAATTAATTATTAGGAAAAATAATTTTGTGGGGGTAATTGTACAGAGTGGCCAACTAAGAACGGCCGTCGGCCATATCTCAGGAATGGATTATAGCACATGTTCGGTAAAAAATTTTTTATAAAAGTGGCCTCGCGAAACGCCTGGAAATTATTTTCAGAATTGTAGGTTCACCGCTAGATGGCGTATTTGACTGTTAAAATTATAAAAAGCAAAATTTTTCAAAATTTACTCAATTAAGGGGCATATTAAATATTATAATCAGATTCCTCGACCAATTTTGCATATTTTTTTATTTGACAAGTTTTAGTCCATCTCTTCAAACAAGGGGTGGGGAGAGTTGGAACCTTGTTACGAAAAAACGCCTTTAATTCAGGCTCTGCTTGACCGATTTTAATAAACTTGATGTTGTTTGAAAGAGCATTTGTTAACCAATAGAAAATTTGTAAATTTGAAGCAATATGATTAATAACATAAATGCTAGAGGACGCTGTTTAATATTTTTTTAATATTGTGTTTTCTCTTTACAATTTTAAATGGAAGCATAAAAATTTAAGTAGGTCTTCAAAAAGTAGACTAAATTAGTAATAAAACAGTGAAAACAGCAAGTCGATATCTTTTTCCTATTCTGAGATATCGTTAAAAATAGGTAAATGGCGTCTAGTAGGCTAGTTCGAATGAACGGAAATTATTAAATTTAGCCAGGATGAAAAGATCTTACAATGGTCTGCAGTAATTTAAACTGTTATACTAATGTTATGGTTGCCGCTAGATTACCTAAATGTAATGCTGTCGCTATTAACAATGAGAACAAATTATAAAATAATAATGTGATAAATCTAACATTTTTTTAATTATATAAGAATGTTATATTTGTTTTCAAGCGATGTGTTAGTAAATCAAAAGCATAAAATATCAATAAAAACCGATATTTGCCCAGCAACAACAAATACAGTTTAAAATATGAATTACGATTTACTGATGACAACAAAATTAGTAAAGAGGGCCATGTAAGATATAGAATAAATACCCTGTTGAAAACAAGCAAGCTATGATAATTAAGTGAGGCAAAGTAAAGTAAAAAGGTACCAATAATAAAAAATAATGAGAGGCCGGGCGAAAAAAATTCCTAACAACATTACGAGAGTTAATGCACTTAAAGTCCTTTTTCGTTTACAAACAACGAAGGACTTCAATGTGTCTTATTGATCTGATTACTTTATAATATATACTATTTTAGATTGCACCCATATCACATGGCTCTACACCATAGTTTGAATGCTCAAGATTTGGATACCAGGTTAGATTTTTGCAACTGGCTCTCAAATATGATACACGACGATCCTGAAATACTTTCACGAATTATGTGGACAGATGAGGCTACTTTTCATAGTGATGGTAGTGTAAATCGACATAATATGCACTACTGGTCTGAAACGAATCGCCACTGGATGCAGGAGGTCCAACATCAGGGTCGTTGGTCTGTAAATGTGTGGTGCGGGATTCTAGGTGAAGAAATAATTGGGCCTTTTTTTTAAGAGACTGTTAATGGAGAAAGATATTTAGATTTTTTAAGCAACGAATTGCCACTTCTTTTAGAAGACGTATCCTTGGCCATTCGTCGTGACATGTTCTTGCAACATGATGGGTGTTCGGCACATTATTCTAAAGATGTTCGGAATTTCTTAGATCAATCATACCCTGAAAGGTGGATAGGACGTGGAAGTTTATTTATTTGGCCACCAAGGTCTCCAGACCTAACTTGTTTAGATTTTTATTTGTGGGGGCGAATAAAAGATCTCGATTATGCCGATAGACCCACAACAAGAGCTGACATGATTGAAAGAATACGACAGACAATACGAAGCATTTCAAGAGCAGAAATTCAAACTGCTGTTCTCTCCACCCGTCAGCGATTGATTTCATGCATTGAAAATGATGGACGACATTTCGAACATCTAGGGCGACACTAATTACGTAGTTATTTATTTAAGGTTTTAATTGTTAGATTTATCACATTATTATTTTATAATTTGTTCTCATTGTTAGTAGCGACAGCATTACATTTAGGTAATATAGCGGCAACCATAACATTAGTATATGATAACAGTTTAAATTACTGCAGACCAATGTAAGATCTTTTCATCCAGGCTAAATTTAATAATTTCCGTTAACGCGAACTAGCCCACTAGACGTTGGAAGAACAATTCCCGCCATTTGATTGTTTCTTACGATATCTCAGAATAGGAAAAAGATATCGACTTGCGGTTTTCACTGTTTTATTACTAATTTAGTCTACTTTTTCACGACCTACTTAAATTTTTATACTTCCATTTAAAATTGTAAAGAGAAAACACAATATTAAAAAAATATTAAACAGCGCCCTCTAGCATTTATGTTATGAATCAGATTGCTTCAAATTTACAAATTTTCTATTGTGTAGCAAAAGCTCTTTCAAACAACATCAAGTTTATTAAAATCGGTCAAGTAGAACCTGAATTAAAGGCGTTTTTTCGTAACAAGGTTCCCACTCTTCCCCATCCCTTATTTGAAGAGATAGACTAAAACTTGTCAAATAAAAAATATGCAGAATTTGTCGAGGAATCCGATTATAATAATATATATGATATAATATAATATGTATGCTCCTTAAATGAGTAAATTTTGAAAAATTTTGCTTTTTAAAATTAAAACTGTCAAATACGCCATCTAGCGGTAGACATACAATTCTGAAAATAATTTCCAGGCGTTTCTCGAGGCCATTTTTGTTATAAAAATTTTTTTCTGAACATGTGCTATAATCCATTCCTGAGATATGGCCGACGGCCGTTCTTAGTTGGCCACCCGGTACGTCAATTATTTATAATTTAGATGACGTCATAATGTTCAAAAATTAAAAAAAAACATTAAAATGGCGCCTGAGTTGACATTTGACAGATGAACTGTATGTATTTGAAGCCCTAGAATCCAAATGTGTAAAAATATATAGGGTGTTTCATTTAAATTTTCAGCTTTTGCGTCAGTTCTGGTGAAACCGGAAGTTGGCCATTTTGTTTTTTTGAGTAAAAAATCCCAAACTGGCACTAATATAACCCACCAAAATTTGAACAAAATCTAAGGACCCGTTCAAAAGTTACAGGGGTGGCCCGGCCCATATTTGATTTACACCCGGTATACAAGCATAAACATTGCTGTCATACTTATAGGACACCGGTACGATTATAACGCAGATCAGGCGCGCGGGTTCGAATTTATCTGAATTTGTCAGTACTTGGACTGATCCCTTGCATATGAGAGAGGTATTGTGGTCCACATAAAGTTTACATGTTAAAATGAATAACAGAAAAGTATAAAAAATATTGAAGATGAAGAATTTTTTCGTGAATTAGAAAATGATATTTTAGGTGATTGTGATGAAAGTGATGATGGTGAAATATAGAAATCCAGGTGCATGACTCTAATTCAAAAACCAAATCTTCAAAAAGTGCAACCAAGAAAAAACTCACTGACATTCCCCCGTTGGCATAAATCAAACCCATTCAACTTTAATAAAATAAAACTGAATGAATCAGAAGAGCCAAGTAAAATTAAAAAAATTAGTGCGGAACTATACGATTTGTATCCTGTACAGTTATTTGAAAAATATCTTTCCGATGATGTTTATAAATTCCTTCAAATAGAAACTGGACGATGTGTAAATATGTGGTTTAAAAGCGCCAGGTGTAATGTTATAAAATGGTGGCAGGTATAATAATGTTTTAAAATTTAAAAAAAATTTTGTAAATGTTTTAAAGCGTACTAAAATACCAATTATTAAAATAACTAGAGATACATACCATTCACTAAAAGATAATGCTGTTGGCTCAGAAGGTAGATTAAAACAGGCCCGTTCAATATTTTGATTTGCTTAATTACCACAAATTTCTGCTTAGTTATGTCCACTTAACATTAACACAGTAACTTCAATGCAACAATAATAAAAATTATCTCGAACGCCAAGTCATCTTTATTATGCTCGGAGTAACTGAACCGAAGATACAATAAAAAATTCACCAAAATGTCAAAATAAAAAATATACAAACTATGTTTATTAAGCATTTACATTTGGTATTATATAAAATAAATCTTAAAAATAGCCTTATACTAAGAAATCATTAGAGTATAAATACTTGTTTTAAAAATGTATGTACAACTTTTTGAGAACCTCTGATTATTATAAAGAATGCGAAAATGCAAACCAAAGATGATGAAATCTTTGTACAAATGTTGCGCAATATGTCGTATTTTCAATGCTGTACGTTGTAAAGCATACCAAAGTTGAAATTACTTCTTACAAATTTATCTTCATTGAAATTTGAATAATCCAGTATTTATTGCATTCTCTTGAAAGTTCAAATAAAAAGGTGTGATCTAAATTTAGATCTAGCAAAGTATAAGTACAAGCGTACGTAAAAATAGAATTAAACGTGTAATTAAAATAGAATGAAATGCACAACTGAAGGTGGTAAAAGTAAAAGTGCCATTAAATCAATGGCACTTTTCACAAAATTTAGGTGGAAACCAAAGATGGCTTCCGGCTCAAAACAGCGTGCTAAAAAAGCTCATTCCATCAGGTGACGTCGCGTGGCGCGAAAAATATGTGCAGAAATTTAATTCCACGATATGGAAGTATAAACCCTTAAAAAAATATGCAACTTAAATTACACCAAAATGCAAATTAAGTTGCCTACCACAACTTATAAATCATTAATAACCAAAAACCCTTTTTTCTTATATTTTACAACTAAATGAACGAAGAAAGTAAAAGATTCGTTACAGATGTACTAAAAATGTAAAAAATCTTAATTATTTTTCAGTAACTACTCACGAATTAAAGATTTTTATTGGATTTTTACGGCTTTTTGGATACCATATTTTTTCCGCGGAGTGTAAACTAAGATGCTGGACCAAAAACTTTTAAACACGCGATGTCTCGAAACGTGTATTTGAAATTTAAATCTACTTTTCACTGTTGTAACAATAACAAAGCGGATTTGACTGACAGGTGTTGATAATTAAAATACACGAAACATTTCTACAGTTTGAAATATTTTTTTTTTAATATGTGACAAAGTTGTTTGAGAATTTATTACGTATTAGTGTATGTACAGTAAATGTACACAATAAAGATTTCGAGGGCCAAATACATCAAATAAACTTATCTTCCTATCTTCGATACTTAATGCGTGAATATTAACATTTAATACAACTTAACGCATTTTTTGTAAAAAAAACTAAAGAGTATTCGGCAAAGTTGTTTGAGAATTTATCACGTATTAATATATGCACAATGGATCTATAAAATAAAGATGTCGGGGGTCAAATACATCGAATGAGCTCATTTTTTCATCTGCCATACATAATGTGTGAATATGAAAATGTAATCACGAATTTTTTGAAAAAATTCCATTTACTCATCTTCGATACTTAATGCTGAATATGAACATTTAATACAACTTCACGCATTTTTTGTAATAAAAAAAATAATAAAAATTATGCGGCAAAGTTGCTTGAGAATTTATCACGTATTAATGTATGTACAATGGATGTACAAAATAAAGATGTCGGGGGTCAAATACATCAAATGAGCTCATTTCCTCATCGTGAATATGAACTACAGCTTCACGAATTTATTGTTAAAAAAAATAAAATAAAATGTAGCAAAGTTGTTTGAAAATTTGTCAGTATGTAGCGTAGATGAACAAAATAAAGATTTCGGGGGTCAAAAACATCACATTAGCTCATTTCTTCCTTGACCATACATAATGCATCAATATAAAAATTTAATACAACTCACAAACTTTTTATAGAAAGAAAATAAAAAATTTGGTGCAAAATTGTATGAGACTTTATCACGTATTAGTGTATGTAGAGTAAATGTACAAAATAAAAATCTTGAGAGTCAAATACCTATACATACTATGTGAATATGAATATTTAATACTTCATAAATTTTTTGAAAAAAAATAACTAAAAATTATGCTGCAAAGTTGTTAAAAAAGTTATCAGGTATTAGTGTATGTAAAGTACATGTTCAAGCACACCAAATACTCATTTTCTGATCTTCCATCCATAATGCATGAATATTAAAATTTCATACAACTTCACGAATTTTTAATACAGGGTGTACCCAAACTCTTTTCACGAAAGATTCTAGAGCTGATTTTATGTCGATTTAACGTAAATTACCTTAATACAAAAATACTTCCTAAGAGAGCTGGAGCTCTTCGAAGATAGCGCCCTAACATCGGTTTAATTCAAATATCTTCAAAATGGTTTCCCTTTAAATGATAACGTTCTGTACATTAATTTAGTGAAATATGCCCAATCGTATGGCGTGATATGATTTTTTAGTTGTACTCATAAGCGACTCGTTTGGGCGGGGCATTGGACATTGTTATTCATAAGTTTTTTGTTTTTCAAAATTTCGCAATTTTAACATAAAATTTAAAAAAATTCGATTTTTTCATTAAAGAATGATACCCTTGTCTGAAGTTGCTACGACTCACCGTTTTCGAAATAAATCGATTTGAACTTTTCATATGTTAATGATACTTTTATAAAATTAACTAACGAATTCATTTACAATTATGAAAGATGGCTATGGAAAATAAACAAAATAAAAATTGCGTGAACGTCAAAATAACTGGTATTACTGATACTAGTTAAGGTTAAAGTGTCAAATAAGTTTTAAGTGAAAGATTTTTTATTGTTTAGTTATATTATAGTAAATACAAAAAGATGAATATTGTTAGAATGGTTTCGTTTAGTAACGAAGAATGTGCCGATATGCATTTAGTGTACGGCGAAATGCAATGCAACGCTCGCACGTAGATATGCAGATAAATTCCCTAAATCACTTACGCTTCTTCATCAAAGAATTAGGAAAACAGGATCGGTAATTCCTAAAAATAATGAAACGGGAAGACATGCTGATGTAATGGAAGAATATCATAAGGATATTTTAATGGAAATTGAGTACAATCCCGAAATAAGCGTAAGAAGGTTGGCTGCAATGTATCCCAATGTGTTAAAATCTTCTGTGTGGAACATTCTACATAAGGAAGGCTTGTATCCTTTTCGTTTCAAAAAGTCCAGGTCTTGCATGCAGGTGATTTTCCTGCTAGTGTTGATTTCTCCAATTGGATCCAAATGAAGAGAATCAAGACCAAGATTTTTTTCCAATATTTAGTTTGGTGATGAAGCCGCTTTTACAAAAGATGGAATTTTTAATATGCACAATGCACACTATTACTCCTACGTTGATGAAAACCCTCATGCAATAAGGGAAAGTAAACATCAGGAAAGGTTTAGCATTAATGTATGGATAGGTGTTCATGGTGATAATTTGCTTGGACCTGTGAACTGCCTAATCGTTTAAACGGCGAAGAATATCTCAACTTTCTACAAAATACTTTACCGGATTTATTAGATGATATTAATCTGAATATTCGGTGTATTATACATGATGGTTGTCCGGCTCACTATAGCAGAACTGTTCGTACTTTTTTATATAACAATTACCGAGAGCGATGGATCGGAAGAGGCGATCCGGTTGCTTGGCCAGCAAGGTCTTCAGATTTAAATCCTTTCGATTTTTGTGTTTGGGGTATCGAAAATCAATGGTTTATTTCCAACCAATAGAAACACGCGATCAGCTTTGGAGAAGAATTCAGGATACGTGCGACGAATTTAGGAACAATAGGGGAATTTTTGCAAAAATTCGACAATCTTTACACAAACGAATAAATTTGTGCATAAAAACGGATGGTCGTCATGTGGAGCACCTTTTGTAGATTCAGTTTTGCGTTTCATGCTTTCAGTTGTCATTTTGAATTTTTTTTATAATTAATTGTATCTGCAACATTTTTTTGTATTAAAAACAATTATTTTTTACCCGAGTTTATTTCTTACTTTCTAAAGCAAAATTAAATTATGACACGAGAGCAGTTTCGCGTTCACGCATTTGCTATTTTGTTTATTTTCCATAGCCATCTTTCATAATTGTAAATGAATTCGTTAGTTAATTTTATAAAAGTGCAACAACCCTTTTTTGAGTTGTATTGAAATATACCGTAATTTAAGGTCTTTCATTCGTTCTGTTGTAAATATAAGAAAAAGTTTTTAATTATTAAAATATAGGTATGAGGTAGGCAACTTAATTTGCATATCTTCATAGTGCATATTTTCGTAAAGGTTTATATTCCCACTTTAAATTTTCTCCTGCTCAAATACGTTTGCGCATTACGTCATCGTGACGTAATCGTGCTCAAATCCTCTTCGCGCACGAGTACATGATCTAACTTCCAAAGCATCCATTTATTCACTTCCTGATGAAACGTTGGGAGAAGCATAAAGTTTTTTTTTGGGTTTTACCTAAATTTAGTGAAAGTGCCATCGATTTGATGGTAAGATATTTTAACGCATTATACAAAAAATTAAAACATTTGCTCTTTTCAGGCACTTTTATTGTAGTTCATTTTTTTTACTGTTTCTTTTATTTTGCTTTTACTGCGATTTACACTTTAATTACATTTTAAGTACGCATTTAATTTTACTGTTGCGTACGCTTGCATTTCATGATTGCAAATTTTATTGGAAAATTTCAAAGAATGCATTAAAAAGATTATTCAATTTAAAGAAGAAAATTTTTAAGGATAATTCCAGTTTGGGTGTGGCTGATAACATATAAGCATTGTTATTGCAATAAATTGCGCAACATTACACGAGGATTACGTCATCTTGGTTTGCAATTCTACATCATTATTTTTTTATAATACCAGGGATCCTCTAGAAGATTTTGTATATATTGTGCAGGTATTTATTTTTAAGGATTATTAGTAATTTAAGGCTATAACTAGTTTTAAGATATAATTTATATAACCCTAAATTTTACCTGCTAATAAACATAATTGTTATTTTTTATTGTTTTACATTTCGATAAGTTTTAGTGTAAAACTCGGTTTAGTTATTCCGAGATAATTAAAAAAAAAAAAATAACTTGGCGTCCGAGACCTTTTTATTAGTGTTACATTATAATTTTTTTATATTTATGTCAAGTGAAAATAAGAGCAGAAATTGTGGTAATTGAGCAAATCAAAATTATTGAACCGGCCCAATTGAATTTACCGACTGGGACAAAGGCACTATTTGTGGTGAATGGTTAGTATCTCCAGTTAGTTTTAACGATTTGTGTTGTGGAGAACTTTTTTACTTTTATTTCATTATTACTTACATTCATTTTCTATTAAATTTATTACACCATTTATACCACTTTTTTATAAAAGTATGATTAACACATGAAAAGTTCAAATCGATTTATTTCGAAAACGGTGCGTCGTAGCGACTTCAGACAAGAGTATCATTCTTTTATGAAAAAATCGAAATTTTTGAAATTTTATGTTGAAATTGCGAAATTTTGAAAAACAAAAAACTTATGAATAACTATTTCCAACGTCCCGCCCAAACGAGCCGCTTATGAATAAGACTAAAAAATCATATTCACGCCATACGATTGGGCATATTCCACTAAATAAATGTACAGAACGCTATCGTTTGAAGGCGAAACCAGTTTGAAGATATTTGAATTAAACCGATGTTAGGACGCCATCTTCCAAGAGCTCCAGCTCTCTTAGGAAGTATTTTTGTATTAAGGTAATTTACGCTAAATCGACATAAAATCAGCTCTAGAATCTGCAGTTTCCTTTTGTGAAAAGAGTTTGTGGACACCCTGCATAAAAAAAATAAATAAAAATTGTGCAAAGTTTGTTTTAGAATGTATCGCTTAGAGTAAATGTATGTACAAAATACAAATTTCGTCAAATTCAACAAATAAGTAACTCATTTTCTCATCTACTATACTTAATGATTGAATATGAGAATTTATTACAAATTCGTGTAAAGTAATTTGAAAATTTATCACTTATTAGTGTATGTAGGGTGGATCATTATGAGAATTTTATATGAAAAATAAAAAAAAAACGTAAATTGCTTGATCATTTATCAGTATGTAAAGTATAATTGTAAAACAAAATTATTGAATTTTGAGAGCCAAATTCGTCAAATGAGGTCATTTCCTAACTTTTAGCAATGAATAAATTGCACAAATATAATAAAGATGTTCTCTGCCCTTGTTTACAGAAATTTCTGTTAAAACTTGCTGTAAAATGTACTCACCGTTTGTAAGATCTCAAACACTCACCTGAAACAAAACCAAATAATTACTTCACTAATTCAATTTAATTACTACAAGATTAGAAATAACTGGAGAATTCGCGAATACCTACAAAACGCAAAATTTAGGGACCATGTTTTAAACAATACAATGAAATTTATAAAAAAAAACACTGAATGTAAATAATTGTGAATAAATAAATACTGAATTTCCATTAAATGTTTAAGTTTTTTTTTTTAAATCTTCTCGCTTTTGTGCACATCCACTCCTTATAAAGCCATTTCAATTTATTCCATAATTGATGCATGAAACTTGTATAATATTGTTTTAGTTCACCTAAGTTGGTCGAGTCATGTCAGAATCATGAAAAGGAAACGTGCATTGTTATAGTAAAGGTAGGTAATTTGTAGTTAATTAAAGTTTCATGATGGTTCACGAAGTAACCCGTTTTTCTACAATGGCGGTCGCTATGTTTGTCGCAACAAACTAAATTGCAATGGAAATGTTCTATGAGTTTACATGTAGCGAATAATTAATGTTTAACAGGTGCTCCAAATGCGCTTCGTTGTTGATTAAACACTTGAAATTTCATGAAAAGTTAATATAATGAGAATGTGGTTAGTTTATGATTATTATTACTCATTAAGTTTAGTGCTGCAATAATTTTCGTTCCGTGTTCAATTACGACACATTTGTTAATTTTATGGTCTATAATTATTATTTCTCTCTTATTCGTATCCGATATCTCAGATTGTTTTCAATGAAAATAAATAAGCATCGCTTCCTTAAATTACTTGGTTACCTTACACTTTCCAGTTAACATTTTAGATGTAATCCATACCGTTCTAATGTAAACTACTCTAACTTGATATTTTAGACGATTTGGATAGTGCCAGGCAGTATCTATGAACATAAATATATCGAGTTTAACTGAGCAATTTTTTTTTAATTACCCAAACACATTTACATCAACAAAAAGACGTCTTTTGGCAAGAAAATAAAGAAAATGCAAATTGTCATTTTCGGTTTTATAGATGGCTTCATATAGTAGGTTACTTTGTACACAGTTAGTTTTTTAATTATCTTTCTGGTAATAAAAATCCTCCCATTCTGAAACTGTTCTCATAATTATAAATACAGAGTGTTACATTTTCTTCAAAAATTTTAGTTTGTACCGGGTGGCCCGATAAGAATATAAAGTGCTTTTCTCTGAAGCTTTTCGTCGTAGAGAGTTGCGGTAAAAAATTTTATTACTAAAGTGGCCAAAAAAAGACAGTGGAAAACATTTTCAAATTTGCAAGATGACCGCCAGGGGGCGTAACCGCCATTCTAAACTTTTAAAGTGATTTTTTATTGAAATCCACCTAGTAAATGTACCAAAAAATTATATGCTTTTTAAAGCTCAGCTTTATTAGAGTAATTTTTGTTTGACGTATCTACGAGGGGAGATTTTTAAATTATCTACCTAGCTATGAAAACGATAACAATACCGAAAACAATATTGCGTATGCGTTAGACATTCAAAGTGACGTTGTCAAAATAGCACGTCAATCTGTAAAGTAGTAAAAATTTGTCACGGCAATTAGTGCAGTAACATGAGCGAAATGAAACTGGAGTATCGAAGTGTCATCAAGTTTTTGGCAAAGGAAGGGAATGGCCCAAAAATCATTTTCGAGAGGATGACTACAGTTTATGGAAATGATGGGCCATCATATTACAAAGTTAAATTTTGCTCAAAACAGTTTCGTTGGGGAAGGGATTCAATTGAAGACGATCCGAGAACTGGCCGGCCACTGGAAGGGAGAATGGGGGAAATTGTTCGCAAGGTTGAGCAATTGGTGCTGCAAGACCGCCGAACAAAGGTTTCCGTGGTTGTCAAAGAAATTAACATATCGGAAACAACAATATTAGGTGGTAGGCATGTATACTCCATGCCAGCCGGGGAGGTACCACCACCCTTACGATGGGCTCCTTAATATTGGGTCTCCGATTTTCTGAGCTCGGTAAGGGCTGCCGGTTACCTTTTCCATCATCCTAAATCTTCCTTCTCGCCCTCACTGTCTTCCTATCGGATTAAAAGTTCCAAATTAAAAAATAAGATGGCTGTGGTTTCTAGGGTTATAAATTCCGGACGTAAAATCCTGCCCCATTCGGATGTCCGGGAGGGCAGGGCCCAAGCGACCTCGGTCATCGAAAGTATCAACTTTCTGATTCACTACTGCAACATCCGCGGTATCAGGTCTAATCTTAATGCTATTCACCAACATCTTGAACAATTACAACCTGATATATTGTTTCTATTTGAAACACAAGTCTCCTCGAAAGCTCCGAGTCACCCGACTTGCAATTTCCTCAATACCATCTTCACTCTAACTTTCGATATAAAGGAGGCGTATGTGCCTACATCAAGGACAGAATTGCTTGCAAGAGGGTTTCTTCCTTAGAAAATAAAAATTTTGACGTGATTTGGTTTAAACATTCTGGTCCTAATTTTGTGAAATTCTACTGTTGCATTTATAGGTCTCCTAATGACAGCAACTTTCAAGACTTCTTCGATTACCTTAGTACGAAAGTTGACTATCTCCTGTCTCAGTTTCCATCTTGCGATATCTCATTTGTAGGCGATTTCAATGTTCATAACTCTAATTGGCTTCAATTTTCATCTACTACAAATCCCGCTGGTCATAGTGCAGAAACATTTGCTATTTCATGTGATCTCACACAAATGATTTCTGAACCCACAAGAATCCCTGATAACCCTAACCATACTCCACATCTTCTAGATCTCTTTCTTACATCAAACCCTCTTGTTTATAAAACTTCCGTTCTTTCGCCTTTAGGTCTTTCCGACCATTGTCTAATAAAAATCATTTCTACTGTACCTAATTCCACTGTTGTTCGCAAAACCGATAGAACCTTGTGGTGTTTTAAGTCAGCTCGATGGAGTGATTTACGGGATTTCTTTGCAACCTTTCCATGGCGTGAATATTGTTTTAAGTCGTCCTCTTCTTCGGACATCGCTCTTTCAGTATCTGAAGTCATCCTCATGGGAATGGAGTTATACATTCCGAAAAACAGTACCGTGTAGGTCATTCACGTTCCCAACCCTGGTTCAATAAGGCTTGTTCTGATGCAATATCTTTAAAAATAAATGTTACATTAAATGGAAATCTAATAAATCGGTTGACAGTCATGTAGAATACGTTGGTGCTAGAAATATCTGCAAAAGTGTCATCACTAAAACTAAAAAGTTGTTCGAACAACGAAAATGCAATGAACTAGCTACATCTCCTTTAGGCAGTCGTAAATTTTGGTCTTTAGCAAAAGCCATTAGTAAAAACTTTCGAACATCTTCATTTCCCCTGACATCTATTGACGGATCGGTAGTTGCTGATTCTGTAGACAAAGCCAACGTTTTTGTGGATTTGTTTGCATCAAACTCGTGTCTCAATGATTCTGGAAAAGATGTGCCCCTAGTCAACTCTTCTTCATACGTTATGAAACCAATTCATTTTCGGTACAAGCTCTTGGAATCGATCATCAGTAGGCTTGATCTCAATAAGGCGACTGGCCCAGACGGTATCCCAGCTATTGTCTTAAAGAAATGTTCCCCGAACTAGTACCAGTCCTATCTAAGCTCTATACGATCTCTATATCTTCTGGGAATTCCCTTCATCATGGAAGTTAGCAAATGTTCAACCTATTCCCAAAAAAGGTGATAAGACCGATCCCTCAAATTACAGACCAATTGCCATCACTTCCATTTTGTCTAAAATCATGGAAAAAGCCATCAATCAGCAACTGCTCACGTTTCTTGAAACTAACAAACTCCTTAGTGACCATCAATATGGGTTTAGGCAAAGTCGTTCAACAGGCGATCTTCTTTCATATGTGACCCAAGTTTGGAACAATACAGTAGAGCAGTCCGGTGAAACAGTTGTAGTCGCTTTAGATATCTCAAAGGCATTTGACCAAGTTTGGCATAAGTGTTTACTTGCCAAACTCACCTCGTTTGGGTTAAATGATCGCTCATCAACTGGGTTTCTAGTTTCCTTGATAAAGACGAATACGTGTCGTAGTTGATGGCTTTTTTCAAAAGAAGTTAGCATTAACGCGGGCGTACCACAGGGATCCGTTATAGCGCCTACACTTTTTCTGCTGTAATAAACGACCTTATTTCTTCAACAACTAACCCCATCCATTGCTTTGCTGACGATAGCACTCTTCACTGTAGTTCATCTCAGTCTACTCATAGTGATAATCCACCTTCTATGTCAAATCAAGAAATTAAAGCTGAAATGGCAAATTCAATCAACAAAGACATTCAACGTATTCTCGAATGGGGAAGCAATAATCTAGTTAAATTTAATGCTAACAAAACTCAGTGTTGCCTTATGTCCGCCAAAAAGATCGATCATTTCCTGTTGTAAGTATGAATGGCTCAGTTCTTAAGTTTTCAGACTCTATTACTCTGTTGGGTATGACTGTATCTTCAAATCTCTCATGGGTTGACCATCTTCTGTCAGCTACCAAAACAGCTGCTCGTAAAATAGGCTTTTTGTACAGATCTAAGCAGTACTTTACCTCTCGACAACTCCTTTTGCTGTATAAGGCCCAAATTCGGCCTCATCTGGAATATAATTCTCACCTTTGGGTTAGTGCTCCCCAATACGCTCTCGATATCGTTGATCGTATTCAAAAGAGAGCGATTAGGCTTATAAATGACCCGCCTTAACTTCTCACATACAGTCCCTTGAGCATAGAAGGATGGTTTCAGTTCTTTCTTTGTATTATCGTTATTACAACGGCTATTGTGCTGGTGAATTACATTCTTTGATACCATCTCCGGCTATCTTTGCGAGAAACACTCGGTTCGCTCATTCACATCATCAGTATGCAGTACAAATCTCCACTTGTCGTACCAAACGGGCGCAATCCACATTTTTCTACACGGCTTCTAAACTCTGGAATGATCTCCCTAGTTCCTGTTTTCCTCTCACTTATGATATGAGAAAATTTAAGGTAGCTGTTCATAGGCATCTACTGGCAATTCATTATCCCTCTATCCATCCTCCTAAGTGTTCCTGAGTGCTTTAGCACGATAGGCCTTATTTAGCCTGTTCAGGTCCACAATCATAAAAAAAAAAAAACTGCATTAAAAATTTTGCATGACTTAGGGATGACAAAAATGTCTGCACGCTGGATTCCAAAGTTGCTCACACCAGTGCAAAATAATGCAGGGAACCAATTTGCCGAGACAATTTGGCGGCTTTGGTGCAAGACCATGACTTTTGGAATAAAATTGTTACTGGTGACGAAACGTGGGTCTACCACTGGGACCCCCCCTAGCAAACAGGAATCGAGGCAGTGGTTTCAAAAGCTACCGCCGAAGAAGCAAAGACACAATTTTCGAGGAAAAGTTGATGGCAACTGTTTTCTGGGATTTTGAGGGTGTTTTGTTAGTGGAATACATGGAAAGAGGGCGTACAATAAACGCTGAAGCTTATGGAAACACAATTAAGAAGTTAAAACCGGTTCTCTCGCGAAAAGCTGCTTTATGATAACTGCCGCGTTCACAAGGCGCGCATCGTGCAGGGCATTTTGAATGAGTGCGGCTTTGTAGAGCTTGCCCACCCTCCGTATAGCTCGGATTTAAGCACCAGGCTACTTTTTTTTATTCAGACATTTAAACAAACATTTACGGGGAAAACGATTTGAGTCGGATGAAGCTCTTCAACACCAAGAAGTACAGGATTACTTTGAGGACCAAACAAATACATTTTTTTCTGAAGGTATGTAACAACTGGAGACACGTTGGACTAAATGTGTTAATGTAGGAGGAAGTTATGTAGAAAAATAAATTTTTTGTTTTCATATATCTGTTTTCCCTCACAGCTAGATAGATAACTTAAAAATCTCCCCTTGTATTAAAATAAAGTAGTGGGGGAGGGGGGATTCAGTGATTTTTTTAAATAAATAGCTGTAACTCCTAAACGACTGAACTGATTTTAATAAACTTAGTCTCGTTGGAAATAGCATTTATTGCTCCATCAAATCCATCTTACCTGTAATATGTCTTAATTTTTAGTGATGCCGCTAAATCACGTTTTTTATATTATCAGAAAATTGCAAAATTCTCTAAAACATTAAATGCGATATGACTTGTTTTTTATAAAAATGAGATGAAATCATGCCTAAATAGGTTAGTGCAAACCGCATCTCGATATCTTATTCATAGCCTAAAATATCAAAGAAAGAAGATTTAGTTAAATTTGGAAAAGTCGATATTTATTCTTATTTATTTGACTTTTTTCAAGATTCAATGAAAAATTTCATCATTTTATAATTTTTAAATAATAAAAGTTTTCATAATTTCAAAAATTAAATGTATTAATATGATAATATTTGTTTTTGAAAGGTATTATTCCAAATTTGCGGAATTCTTTTTAATAATTTTATTTATGGCCCTAAAAAGGACCGATTGTGCAGTAATACCTAGTTAAGTACGCATTAAGTAGGTATCAAGTACCTACTTAATGCCTACTTAAATGCTCGAATTATTTCCCATCGACCTCGATGAATTGTTAGAGCCACTCATGCGTGGACATTACAGCACCCTCAACTTCTGCTCTTGACAGGCTACGAATGGCCTCTCGAAGTCGTACTTTCGTTGTTGGTGGAATTTCGCAAACAATATCTTTTAACCGACCCCATAGATAAAAGCACAAACAGGTTAAGTCTGGAGATCGGGGTGGCCAAGGAAATAGACTTCCTCGTCCAATCCACCTCTGGTGATATATTAAATTTAAGTGTTCTCGCACATTTATTGAAAAATGTGCTGGGCAACCATCTAGTTGTAAAAACATATTTTTCCGTAACTGTAAGGGCACGTCTTCTAATAAAATAGGCAATCGGCCTACCAGAAAATCAAGAAACACGGCACCATTTAATGGTTCATCAAAGAAATAGGGAACGATAATAGTTCCGTCCAGGATGCCACACCACACATTAACATTCCAACGACCTTGATGTTGGACCTCGTGCAGCCAGTGAGGATTGGTGTCAGACCAATAATACATGTTATGCAAATTAACGTTTCCATCACTTTTAAAGAATTTCCAAAGAATTTCGGATAAAAATCATCTATTTTCTCTGATCATGCCCAACATCCAATGACAATAATCTATCCGTCGGCCAAACTCTTCGTCATGTAAGGCTTGATGTAAAACCATATGATACGGGTGCCTTCTATAAATTTGAAATTACAAACACATTGTGAAACATGTAAAGTAGTATTTTCAGTGACATAAGAACTTACCCATGATCCTTTAAAATGGTTTGAATAGTAGTTCGTGACATATCCAACGCGAGAGATATTGCTCTCGTACTAACGTGGAGATTCAATAACACGTATGCTAAGACATTAACAATATTGTCTTCCATTCTTCTAGCCGAGTCTCTTCGCAACTTTGGTCAAAGCTTCCAGTATTACGCAAAATTTTGCACTAAACGCGGAAAAATTCTGCCATCGCGTAGACGCCGATCTGGAAATCGAGCTGAGTACACTCTCTTAACCAATGCCGCATTTTGAGGACATTAAAAATATACCGCAATCATACCAACGGCTTCATCACTTGTAGAAGACATTATAGGTAGTTTTAAGGACTTACTTGTGCAACAAACATAAATTACACTGTCTGTCAAATTTTAATATTTATTTACAATTTGATTTTAGGTATTTGTTTTTTCTCAATGGCCTATCCTAAAATTCTGCCTATTCTGTTGCATTTAATTTTTTAGAGAATTTTGCAATTTTCTGATATTATATAAAAACACGTGCTCGAGCAGTATCATTAAAAATTAGACATATTACAGGTAAGATGGATTTGATGGAGGAATAAATGCTCTTTCCAACGAGACTAAGTTTATTAAAATCAGTTCAGTCGTTTAGGAATTACAGCTGTTTATATAAATTAAATACGTCAAACAAAAATTACTCGAATAAAGCTGAGCTTTAAAAAGCATATAATTTTTTAGGTGGATTTCAATAAAAAATCATTTTAAAAGTTTAGGATGGTGGTTACGCTCCCTGGCGGTCATCTTGCACATTTGAAAATATTTATCACGTTCTTTTTTTTGGCCACTTTAGTACAAAAATTTTTACCGCAGCTCTCTACGACGAATAGTTTCCGAGAAACAGCACTTTGCATTATTATTTAACACGTGTTAAGTTTAAAGCTATTTTCCCATTTGGGTTGTAGATAAGGTAGATAACTACTTTCCTTCGAATGTCATTTTCCCATTCCAAGCGTATGTAAAAAATTAAAAGAACAAAACAATGAACAACACTTCTTACTCAAAATTTATTGACGACCAATGAATATGTATTACATGCATACTAACTGACCGATTTCCTTATTCATCTTTTCCCCTGATTAAGCAAAGTCGTGTACGTGACTTTTTACAATTCTGTTCGTAAACTAAACATATTTAACATACATATCTTAAATAGCTCTAGACTACACTCGTCCATCCTAACAAACTGCCCAGTTCTCAGGCTGCACAACTCCGTTTGCTCCAAAATATCCATTAAGTCCGCCTTCCAAGCTATACAGAAAGTCACTGAAAAAAGTCTTGGCAGATCAGGCCCGTGTGGCGACAACCACGTATCAAAACTTTACATATTTGGACAATCATATCAGTGTGGCTACAGCCACATCTCAAAACTTTACATAACTGGACAGCCACGTCCGTGAGGCGACAACGACATCTCAAAACCATGCTACACTGGACTATGTGATCACCTTGGTGGGCACTACTATTTACACCTGAGCCGAAAACCAGGGCCGTAACTTCTCTACTGCTATCACAATTTTCAAAATTTTTAAAAAACACTTTCTAAGAATTTTTTTTTAAAGAAAAAATATGCGATGGTAGAACTCATCGCCGTGAAGAAAAATAAAAAAAATCACGTTAAAATTCCAACGGAAAGTGGTTAAAAAAAATGTCAATTTTTTCGATTCCATATTTTTGTCGATAACTCGAAATTTGTAAAAGATACGAAGAGCCAGTCGATGCTGTAATAGAGGCATTAGAAATTCGAATTTCGCGCCGTTATATAACATTAATGGTTATTGGTTATTTGTGTTTGAACATAATTATGTGTTTTATTTATTTTTAAATTTATGTTTAAATACAAATCCTGAACGAAAATATATTTCGTAGATCATTTGTAAAGGATTGTTTTTACATATTAATACTAAGAAAAATGCTAACATAGAATTAGAATTATTTTTGTATAACACTGTAAACAAAACAGTCGGCATATAGAATTTGACTTAAATATTATCATTTTTGATTCATTTTATTATTGACAGTTACAAATCTTAAAAGCTACAAACACTGCGTGTGTAAATACTGAAGAAAACAATTTCAATTAATTGCAAAGTACAGGTAATTAATAACCTCAGATTGAGAATAATTTTGATGAATGATAACGATAACCATTTAACCCATTGTTAAGCTAGCTGGAACGTCCTGATAAAAAGAAAAAGGAATTTGTTGAGTAATTATTAAAGTTCATTTACACAAACAGAAATGTGATAACAATAAATGTAAAATGTAGTTAACGAACGTTATCTTTATAAATTAAAATCATCTAGTTAACGTTGAATCGTTTCACATGGTCATAAAAACAATATAAAATTTTTACTCAATGATTTTGGAAATTGTAAAAGATTTAAATAGAACCCAAACATTATTCTTTGTAGCCAGGTGTATGCAAGCATGGTAATAATCGCAGATAATACGCCTGTCACAAAACAATCCCCAACGTGCGAACCATCACAAAATAGTCCCCAACAGAAGGACGAACAAAGAGAACTATTACAAAATGGTGCTCAAATGTGAGGCCCATTACAATGCAACCCGTTAGGGCACGTCGTTGAGCTTTTAAATGATATCACTGTATTTAAAAATACAAAAGTTATGGTAATTTATGAGTATTTTGAAAAATCGAAACGTGGCGATGACTCGAAGCCGATAGCAGATACCGACAAACAGATTCGATTTTGTTCATTTTCGCACCGAAATCCATCGTTTCTGACACTTCACACAAAAATTTGGAAAAAAAAATTTTCTTGAATACGACTTGGATTATTTAAAAACTTTGGATGGCCATTGCGGCCAAAATAATGGTCCGCTTTTCAAGCTCTAAACGGCATTCGATTCGAATTCGATAATGTACGAAATTTAATTACATAAAAACTCAATTTCCGTCCTTTAAATGCCTTTAAAGCCGATAAAATCGTATTAAAACAGATCGTATGGTACTAAATCGAATTATAACGTTTCGATTTTTCCAAAAATGTCCAAAATATTTATAAATTCTTAAATAGCAATAAATATTGGGCATAACAAAAAAAACGCGTCCAAACAGGACTATAATTAAGAAAACGGGAGTTTTACGTTGCTCACATTTTCGTTTTTTTTTATTTTTTCGGTTTTTTCGAAAAAAGACATCCATCTTACGCAGTTTTTCCTCGAGAAGTCGATGCAGAAAGAATTATGTTTCTTCCCCCACAACTCCCAAAAACCCGAAAGAGCAAAATTTCAAAAGCGCCCTCTGACAACGGACCGAAGCAAACCCTATAAGGCGACAAAGGGACGCTCATTTCATTCTCGATCTATGTCGAGTTGTGACCAAAAAATCCATTTTTTTTTCGAAAGTTTCGTCCTTTCTTATCCCCTCTTGAGCCAACGCTCGATTCAAAAAGATCTCGAAAATGGCTTTCGATGCGTCCACTCTCCGTGTATCTTTACCGCAAGTAAGTACTCATTCGAATCGAACGGTTTCCGAAGTACAAATTTTTTACTTACGACGGACGTCGTGGTTTAGCAGAAATGTCGAGTTTGGGAGGTTCCCCCGAAAAAGCGGAAAAAGCCCCAGTTACGGTTTTTCACTTATCGGTATTCAACCCAACATGCTCAAAAGGTAAAAAATGCAGGATCAAGCCGTTTTCTTTTTATATACTGTCCAGGAAGTGGATGTCAAACATTTGGGAGCGAATAGATGAGGTCAAGGTAATGTTATAACTTCAAATAAATTTTTTTCATACGAGCCCTCGTTTCTGAATTATAGGCCTCTATAGTTGTGAAATAAAAACTTTTGTGTAATTATAATTTCTATACTATACGTTGGAACAGTATAAAATTTTAGTGTTCGATTACGTATATCCATGTGGTGTGTTTGACGATTGAATGAATTCTGTACTACCCTCATATAAATATATTATTTATGAACTGATAGGTTAACTAGAGATCAAGGTTATCTCAAAATAGATTACACTAAATTCTTAGTTCTCGGTTGAGATATAGGTGAGGGTATGGTTCGTATCTAGACTAATTAGGTCTTGCCCAATTCGGCAAAATGGTTTTGATCTATGCTAAAAAGGAGCTGTTTAACCTCGTTCCTCTATCATAATCAGAATTTTGTAGTGTGCAAACAGCGCAACAACAAAAAAAAAGGGGATAAAGAAATAACAGAAAGAAACACCTGTTTCTATTATCAGTACCTGTTACTTGCAAACTGTAACCTATTTCTGTTGTTATCTGTGTATGCACTTCTGGCCGCGTGTTAGTGCGCGAGAGGTCGGTCGAGCGTGCGGGTGGGTCGAAGTGAGTCACTAACTGTGACTGAGTGACTGTGTACGTGTGTGGGTAGGTGCGTACGCGCGCGCGTGTGTACTACCTCGTCTACCAATCCATCGTCCGGGAAATATCTCATCTAAATAACGCCTAACATTTACACCAAATGAGCTGAAGTTCCATCTTGCTGAAACCATATCTGATTAAAATTGGCTCCAAACACGTTTCTCAGAGTAGGTACAATTTCATTTCTAGTAGCATTTCGTACTTACTGACGTTAAATTTCCTTCGATAAAGAACGGCCCAATTAACTGAGTACCCACTATACCTAACCAGTACCTTAAATTATGTCGATTTACACTCCCACATAGTGTAAAGGTTGCTTCGTCGGAAAAACATATGTTGTTAACAAAATTTCCGTCATTTTCAATTTTATACATCATTACCACAGTAAACTCTAATCTACGGTCCAAGTCATTTTCACTTAATTCTTGCAATAAATGAATTTTGTATGGTTGAAGTTTGTTTTTATGTAATACACGTAAGACTGAAGAATGACCTATATCATGTAATCGTGCAACCCTGCGTGAGCATGTATGTGTATCTTCAACGAAACTCTGCATCATGTCTAAAGTTTTGTAGTCATTTATAACTATTTTTGGTCTACCTGATCGGTATCTATCTTTTACTCCTCCGGAGTCCTCAAAGCGCTTTACAATTTTTTGTACCGTCGCCTTATGGACAGGAGCACGGTTTGGGAAAGTATCGTTGAACAAGTTAGCTACTTCACTATAAGATCGTTTTCTGTCGCCGTACTCTCTTATCACTAGAATAGTAATTCATTCCTTTTTATTAACAACTATTTTATAGAAACAATTTATTTTGCACAACTTTTCAAGACACATCAAACTACTGTCAGTTTTATTTAATAATGAAAATGGCGAACAAATGTCAAAATCGCAGCATGCTATATTTTGCACTGTTTTATGTATTTAAGACCTTCTAGACTGAATAAAATCATAAGTGTTACATATGGTTGAACTCGTATTGAAGAGAAGATTCTAATAATGCCTGCATATACAGTGTGATGTATTTAAAAAACCAAAGTAACTAATAATATCAGAGAAACGGCAAATTTGGCAACATGGCAAATGTCAAATCTGGAATCTTCGTATCCCAAAATAGGCTTATCCCAAATTTTGTACAATTCGGGCTAGCAATTTACGAGATAATTGGGCGTTTCCAGACTGTTGGCCCACTCTATATAGCTAGGCTCCAGTGACTTCGTAGGTATGGATCTGCAGAGCAAGGAGTAAAGGTTATTTTCTTTCGATATAACTCACAAAATTGAAAACTGATTGTATTCAAATTCATGAGACCTGTTTAGAATTCACTGATCTTTTTGTGACGGTGAATTCGCGGCGTAAGGACTAAAAAAAGGTTAATGTCACTTTTAATTACTCCGTAACAACTTAAAAACTTGAAGAATTAAATGAAATTTGACATAGATGTTTAAATACTTAAATGTATAGTCTCCGTTGAGGAGCTGCGGAACAAGAAGTAACGGGTGGTTTTTATTTTCTTTTGTACGCAGTAAATTAAAAATTTGAAAAGCGATTGCATGCAAATTTGCCAAGTATTTGAGTAAATCAATTCAAATAATACAAGTGGGAATTTTTATCGCTACCTGTTATCTTCTCGTAGACATATAAGTGCATAAAAATATTAATGTGGAATTGATAAAAATTGTATTTGCCTAGTCAATGTTTGAGTAAGTCTGGAGATTCACCCTTAAACAATATTATACACAATAAAGGATTATTATAATGAACATTATTTTACATACAGGGCGATCAACTTATATTCCGGAGTTCGATAACTCCGTTACGTTGAGTTACGAAAAAAAGTTTTAAATAAAAGTTATTCATAAAGTCAAGCTGCACATATTAAATTTAATAATATACAGGGTATTTCATAAAGTCACAGCATATTAAATTTATGTTTTTTTAATGGAACACCCTGTATTTTATGTCAAATTTCAATTAGGCTCATTTTTCCTATTCCAATTATAAAGGTTTTTACTAGGATCTACAGGGTACTTTTAAACATATAGCCCTTTTTATGTGAAAATCGTAATGAAGTCGTCACCCTATATTATTCAAAATAAACAATTGAGGGTCAATCTCTCATGGGCAAAATAATTTTATAATAGTCTAGTCTTGCTAAAACTTTGTGATAACTTATTTTTTTGTACAGGGTGGTCCAAAACTCACACCTCATGATTATCTCGGTTATTTTAAATGGAACATCCTCTATCTTATATCATCTCTGAAAAGTACTTAAGACATACTGGATACTCGGTCATAAAGATTTCTTGCTAGCAGTAAGGGTGTAATCACGAGAGATTTCCAGAGCACCAATTACCTGAAAAAAGGAATTTTGAAAAAGTGATGGATCGATTTAATTGTACAGGTACTATAGTATATGAAAAGAAAGAAAAAACGAAAACAATTGTTACCAAGGAAAATGAACTAAATGTGTCGTTGGCAGTTATATGATCCCAATAAAAGTATAAAAGAAATTTCCAGAAAGCAAGGAATAAGTTATGGAAGTGTACAAAAAATACTATCTAAAAACAAGATGCACCCATATCATATTCAATTGCACCAGGAATTATTGGATGATGATTTTCGACGAAGAAAATTTTTTTTGTAATTGGGCTCAAAGAAAAATAGACATAATTTTCATTACTATTCAAGAGAAAATCCTCATGTGATAGTAAGATTAAGGCATAGGGAATGCTTAAGAAAAGTAAATGGATTTCTAAGTACTTTTCAGAGATATAAAATAGGGTGTTCAATTTAATATAACCGAGATAACCATGGGTGTGAGTTTTGGATCACCCTGTACAAAAAATAAGCGATCACAAAAGTGATGTTTCAACAAAACCAGACTATCACGAAATTATTTTGCCCATGAGAGATTAGTGCTCAATTGTTTTGTTTAAATAATATAGGGTGACAATTTCATTACGATTTTCACATAAAAGTGGCCATATCTTTAAAAGTACCCTGTAGAACCTAGTAAAAACCTTTATCACTGGAATAGCAAAAATGAGCCTAGTTGAAATTTGACATGATATACACGATGTTCTATTAAAAAAAACAAAAATTTGATATACTGTGACTTTATGAAATACTCTGTATATTATTAAATAATTTTAAAATGTGCAACTTGACTTTATGAATAACTTTTTTTCGTAACTCTCAAAGTAACGGAGTTATCGAACTCGGGAGTATAAGTTGATCACCCTGTATTTGCAAAACTTGCTCATCGACAAAAATATCGAAAATCACTTTTTGGCGCGAAGATGATCTAATTTCAACGATCGAATGGTAAAATCAGATTTGTACAAAACTGTCAAGTCTGGAGTTATTTGCAAAACTAGTCGTTTGGTTTGACGTTTTAGTTGCAAAACTCTCTCGTTGCTTAGCAGCGAATAGCGTGTGATAATCTGATCACGTGCAAGTGTAAATACAGCACATCTTGTTAGCTTACAATAACGTTATAAAGTTTAGTCAAGCACACGTTTTAAGTCAAGTGTGTCAAGCTGTGTTAATGTATTTTAATTAACTATTATGGAAGAAGTGGGTGAAAGTTCACCAATTGTACCTTCTCCTTTTGAGAAACGACGAAAGAAAATTCGCCAACCTGAACAATACAAGAGACAATTACAAAAACGGGCAAGGTAAGTATTGCTAACCTACCTATACGATTTAAAAGTTGTTAGTGTCAGATTATAATGAACTAAATAAAAATTATTATTAATTTTGTTACATAAATAAAAAGTTTATCTCGAGTAGGATTTGAACCTTGCGATATTGCAGGCTCACATTCCATTAATATAAGTAATTTATTATGTATTTAATAAAATTAATAATAATTTTTATTTACATATTTACTTTTGAACTTATTTGTTTATAACAAAAACATAAGAATATTATGAAGTAAGTTTAAACCGGGTGACTTCAAAGTTACAACGTAAGTGTTACAGGTATATGCCAAATGCGCTGCCAAAGTATCCAACTTGTGGGTATGATGGACGTCCTGGATTTCCATATTTCTGTAGCACCTTATTAATGAGCCAGATTAAGGAGTTTCATGAGTATCTGTATCAATCAAAACACAAGATAAAGCAAGATGCAATAACATTAGCTGGTTGTAATGGCATAAAATCAGCAAGAGGAAAGGGTGTGCATGCTGGTGTCTCTATAAAATACCACATAGTGTAAATAATGATGATCAAATGAAAAGAGTATGTAGCAAAGCGTTTCTCGGTATTACAAAGTTCAGTAAAGATCGCGTACAAAGAATTGTTAGAAATTTTGTTCTTAAAGGAGAGATCCCTGTAGAACGCAAGGGTGGAGACAGAGTAGGACCAAAAAATGATGAAAACTTAAAAACTTTATTCAATACATAAATTGCGTTGTCACATTACTATAATCGGGTCTACTTACCTTGTGACCTAAACTTCAAGAAGCTTTTTAATCAGTATTTCCAGAGGACCCCCACTAATGTGCATGTAAACTTAGTTATTGTCTAAAATATGTTAATGCCAATTACAACATTGCGTTTGGATCACCGATGACTGACTGTTATTCCTTGTATTTAAGAACCAAAGGAACAACTGAAAACAACAACCTCTGAAGAAGTAAGACGGCGATTGATTACAGAATTTCATGTACATATTATGAAGACTAAAGCTTTCTTTAGATTGTTGAAGCACCCGAAGTCTAATACAGCATCCTTTTCGTTTGATTTAGCACTGCCTCGAATGCCCGATCAAGCAGCTTGTTTTAGTCAACAGATCAATTATAATAACCTCACAGTTGTGTATGGATCATCAAATACTAAATTAACGCCCACAAATGTTTTTTTCTTACATTTGGACCGAAATCGAAAGCCCAAAAGATTCTAATGCAATAGCGCCGGTTGTTCGACATAAACTAAACAATTGTAAAGTTGATCCTTCTATCAAAAAAATATGTTTGTTCGCTGATGGCTGTGAGGGACAAAACAAAAACACAAGTATGATGAGAATGCTGGCTTTTTGGCTTGGACGTGAATCACCTCAACATATTGAAATGCTAGAACTAACCTTTCCAATAGTGGGCCACTCGTTCATTCCTCCGGACATAGTTTTTGGACTTATTGAAAAAGATATTAGAAGAACACCAGTGGTAGTAGAAAGTAACCACTACAATAGGCTGATCTAGAAGCATTCAGATTGGGGTCGAATGGAAAGTTTATGATTGGAGATCGGGATCAAAACGGGTAATAAAGCTTCCTGCATCATGGCATTTTAAATTAAATCAAGCCAAACGTTTTATATTTAAAAAAAAGGAAATAATATACCTGTGCAAGGTGAACCAAATTATTTGGCTGACGTGGGAACACCTAAAGGTATCTGCAAGAAGAATTTTTCACTTTCTTCAATAACTCCAGTTGAAGGGTGATAAAGCAAGTATTAATGGTCTGTTGACTTAACATTATGGTAATGATTGGAAAACCCTTCCAGAACTGTATTTGTACAAAAATTACATTGGGCAGATAGATCCTGCTAAAGCTACAGTGGCAAAGAATAATGAACTATAAAATTCTGAACAATGCCAAAACACACGTGATGATTTTTTTGTTTAAACTACGTTGCTGTCTTTCTTTGTTTTTAGATTAATAATATGTTTCTATTGTTATGTTTATTTGTATTTTTGCTTAAACTATTAATGAATATAAATTTTATTTTGAATACCTATAGGCGTTTTCTTACCAAAAACATCAATTTAATTTGCAAAACTCGTTCTTTGCAATTTTAATTATATTTTCTACAGAAAAGGTTGACAGCACGGGTTGGTGAAGTTAGCAGAACATCTAAAGCACAAATGTCGAAATTGAGCCCACAGGTCAGCGCCCCATTTGTGCCAGTTGGTGCAGTTGCAAACTATTTGGCAAAACAAACAACTGCCGAAATACGGCCATTTTTTGATGTTGTGCTCACTTCACACCTTGTTAACGACACAGAAGTCGCAACTGGGTTGATATGTTAGTGCCGGTTAGTGCCGTTGCAAACTTTTTGGCAAAAAAAAACTACTGCCGAATTACAATCATTTTTTGATGGTCTGCTAACTTCACACCTTGTTAACGGTACAAATGTCGCAATTGGCTCTATAGGTTAGTGTCGCGTTTGTGCCGGTTAGTGCCGTTACAAACATTTTGGCAAAACAAACTACTGCCGAAATATCGCCATTTTTGGATGTCGTACTAATTTCACACCTTGTAAACGGCACAAACGTCGAAATTGGGTTGACGGGTTAGTACCACGTTTGTGCCGGTTAGTGCAGTTCCAAACTTTTTGGAAAAACAAAAAACTGCCGAAATACCGCCATTTTTTGATGTTCTGCTAACTTCACATCTTGTTAACGGTACAAACGTCACAATTGGCTCTATAGGTTAGTGCTGCGTTTGTTCCGGTTAGTGCCGTTGCAAACTTTTTGGAAAAACAAACTACTGCTGAAATAAGGTCATTTTTTGGTGTTCTGTTAACTTCACACATTGTCAATGGCACAAACCTCGCAATTGGGTCTATAGGATAGTGCCTGGTTCATGCCGGTTAGTGCCGTTGCCAACTTGTTGGCAAAACAAACGACTGCCAAAATACGACAATTTTGAGGTGGTTTGTTGATTTCATAACGCTTAAAACGTGCAAACGAATTGAAAATAGTAACATCTAATTTATATTAATAAAAATGAAGCAGGAGGAGACTCAAAAAAAGAAAAAATGGAAAAGGATCCAACGAGGATGACAGCTATTCGTCTAAAGATATACTTTTAAATAAAAATCCAAAGACGTAAATGAAACGGAAACCCCAAAGAAAAAGAAAACTTTTGGTTGAGGAGAAGCAGGAGAAAAATATTTCAAATTTTAAGGATAACAAGTGAGCTCTCTGGAGTTTGAAAGCGGATAAATAGGTGAATTTTTCTGTTTTCTTTCTAATTTGCTAATGTGGCTATTGTGCACTTTCCTAAAAACAATTCCTAACCTCGTTTATAATTACTGTGCCAATGTAAGCTGTTATAATTCATGCTCTTCATGGTAATTTTGATAGATGGAAAAGTTTAAATTTTGTGTTAACACGCCGATAAATACCGTATAAGTACACAGTACGCCTAAACAGTAATTTTTAAATTAAGCGGATTTTTTACTTTAAACAAAGGTAATGAAAGAATACAAGGCATTCAATATTTATATTCCTTTTTCTTCTTGAAAAACATATACTAGCATTTATTTCTTTATTATTCAATTACAAATCAGAAGATATATGTGCTAATTCGTTTTATACATTTATTTATAATAAATAAATGTATAAAACGAAATTAGTATGTATAAAACGAATTAGCACATATATCTTCTAACAACAAACAAAATACACCCACGTACCACACAAAATTCAAAAACACCGAACGCGTTTCGATAGCTACGCTATCATCAGCGGTCGACTAGGGCGGACTAAAGAAAATTTCTAACATATATACCATCAGCGAGTAAATGCTTCGTTGTTAATCTGGTGAAAGTGAAAGTGAAAGTTATGAAAGTTTAATGAGTTCTGAGTAGCCTAAAGGTTCTTGATAACCATTATTCATTAGAATTTGTTTGTTTTTGAAGATCTCTAAACTTTCATAACAATCAAGTTCGTGCTTATTACTAACATGTTTGATTAATGATATCTCATCTACTACATGATTCTTATCAAACATATGTGAGGTGCGGCAGACTTGTCCCAACGTTTTATTTTATATGAGCTAAATGTTCTTTAACTCCTTGATGTACAAGGGACATATTTATCCCACAACTTTATCAGCTGATATCTTTGTCAATTACCTGAGATGATTTGTTTTGATTGTTATTTAATGAGTCCTCATATATTTGTCTTTTATTTTGGTAGTTCATTCGCTCAATTCTGATTTCAGTTAGTCTGTAATCAGTGATTTTCAGTTGATTATAATTTTTAAAGTATAATTGATTTTTGTAATATTTTGAAGATATTGTACTGACTGGTAAGTTTATTTTCTATAAATAATATCTTGATTTTTTTTATATGAAAGTCCCTAAACCATCAAAAACTGAACGGGACACCGGTGTCCCAATGTACCTCAATGGTAACTTTTCATTCCTAGTTTTTAAATGGAAGAATTGACCTATGATTTTACTTTTCTGGTTTGAATCTCAATGAAAACACCTCCTTTTTTCTCTCTTTTCAGAATTATGCCTCGTCCAGTAAGAGAATTTGCATTAAAGGAAGGAACTTCTCACAGCAGACGATAGTGATTATGAAGACGATTTGTTTCTGGATCAAGAAGATATTGAGTTTCTAACTGCAGATGTTGAGGCTGGTGTTGAAACAACTGTGATTGAGCCTCCCCAACCGACACATGTAACTGTCTTACCTGAACGTAGTCAACCAAGCACTTCACAGCCAAGTAATGATTCGGTTGCAATTACAACTGCCGGACCAGCAAGTTCAAATAACCGTAGAATACCTAACAATATTTTTAGATGGAAAAAAAATATACACAGCCCAAAAATTTTCCATGATCTCACATTTAAACACGGTAAGGTATTGGTTTTTGAAAATAGTTCTAAGCTCCCAACCCCACTTGAAGTATTTCAAGCTGTTTGTGGTTTCGATGATCTAATAACTACGATTATATTGCTTGAGAGTATTAGATACGCTGAACAATGTGGTATTTGGAAGAGTTGAGAGCATTTTTCGGCATGAATTATGTAATGAGCTACCATGTTCTACCATCACTAAGAGCTTACTGGTCCAGCGAGTCAGACATGGGTGTTCCATACATTGCTTCAGTAATGTCCCTTCGAAGATTTGAGGAAATAAGGAAACATTTACATTTTTGCAATAATGAGGGCCAGCCAGCTCCTACTAGTACTGGATTTGATCGAGCATACAAAATAAGACCTGTATTGAACTTTCTAAATGATAGATTTCAAAAAGCTCTACCCTCCACAAAGCAGTAGTCTATTGATGAGCATATGGTGAAATTTAAAGGCCATAACATAATGAAACAATATGTTAAGCAAAAACCAATAAAATGGAGATTCAACATGTGGTGTCGCTGTGCTTCAAAAACAGGTTACCTTTTTGAAGCTGATGTATATACTGGAAAAAAAATTATCTGGACCAGAGACAGGGCTAGGTGAATCCGTAGTATTGCAATTATCCAGATCTTTATCAGGCATTGGCGTGGAACTTTATTTTGATAATTTTTTCAACTCTCCTTCGCTGCAGAAACAACTACACATTGCTAATATTAGGGCCTGTGGTACAGTTCGAGCAAATAGGAAACACATGCCGACAGAAACAATAACTGATGTAAACATAAAACGCGGGGATATTTTCAAAGCAAGTGCTGATGGCATCGCATTTCTCAAATGGGTGGACAATAAACCAGTCTACTTATTGAGAAATTTCTTGTCACCAATTCCGACAAAAACAGTTACCCTCCGTCAAGCTGGATCTTCCGAAAGAATCACTGTAACTTGCCCAGATATGGTGTCCCAATATAATAATTTCATGGGTGGAGTCGATTTGATGGACCAAAAAAAAAAGTGGTTTATGAAGTTGACCGTAAAGCAAGAATAAAATATTATCTCAGACTCGTGTTTGATCTCCTGGACGTTAGAATGAATAACGCGTACAAACAGAAACTGCTTTGTTTCATACCATTCAGCCTAAAGTTGCCTACATAGGTACAAATCTCAGCTGGTCAGAGCACTCAGTTTGTGATCCGTAAAAACACGGGTTCGATTGTCATGAATCACGATCCTCAGTGTTATTTGTACTTTTCGTTTCATTTTTTTTTGTTTTACCTCTCTTTTTTTACTTATTTGCTTATAAATTTTTTATTAAAAATTTATAAAAAAGACTCCACTTTCTCATTAATTTATTTTTTAGGGAAAAACATGTAAAACACGCTAACTGTTTCTACCTTTAAGGTACATAGGGACAAATATGTCCCCGCTCGGAAAACGGCTTTTCCCAATATTTTTTTGAAAATCTGTGTTCATATTCGTTTTATTTGGGTATATATTGGTCAAAAAACACCAAAATACCAAGTTTTTACCAAGCCGTTTTCTTATGTACCTGAAAGGGTTAAAGCGAATTTTGATAGGTCGTTTAGTTTGCCCCACATATATTTGTTCACAATTTTTACAATTAATCTTATAAATTCCCGACCTAGTCTGCTTATCCACGTTATCTTTTGAATTGCCTAAAAGAGTTTGCAAACTATTATCTGAAGTAGTGACTGTTTTCAAATTAATTTTGGAAAAGATTTTACGTAGACCTTTTGTATAAGCAGGATAGTTTGGTAACTTTACATACTTTGTTTCTATTTGTAATGAATTTAATGAGTGGATTAATTTTTTGCATCACTTGGATGATGTCATTGATCATAAAGTTATTGCTAAAAAATTTAAACATCAGAAGAAATTATCAAAATTATGTAGATCCAACAAACAAGACAAGCAGAATGGTAATGCCACAGACGAAAATATTGTTAACAAATCTTCTGAGACTTTTAACAAAGAAGAAATAGATTTGTTAAATAAAGGTTTGAAATATAATCTTAATTTTAACAAACCTCCGTTGGATAAAATCATAGTGGGCATAGAAAGTTTGATTAAATCATTGGATGAAAATTGCAAAAAGTACTTTAGACAAGCCAGTAAATTCAAATTTCGGAAAATGTCCAACAGGAGTCAAAATTTAATTTAAATCATTCAGAACTTCGAATTGTTAAAGATCCCGAAAGTAAAAATTGTTTTTACCTCAAAGCAGATAAAGGCAATCAAGTAGTCATTTTAAACAGCGAAGATTATTTTGCTTCAGTCAAAGAATTCTTTTAAGTTCAGGATTTTATTCCAAAGATCCTCTTCCTAAAATGATTACTTCAACTAGGAAGGTTGTATTAGCATGTAAAAGAGTTCCGACTTTCGGTATCCAATCCGGTGCTTCCTAGAATGTATTGCTTGCCTAAGATTCATAAACCAGGTAATGCTATGCGACCTATCGCTTCTGTCCAAATGGTTATCTAGCAAATATCATAACCTCTCCCACCAACAGCCCAACTTCAGTGTGGCAAATTCGTATGAATTTATTGATAAAATTAAAAACATTGAACTTACAGAAAATGAAATTTTAGTCTCATTCGACGTTTGTTCACTGTTTTCGAGCGTTCCTGATACCTTAGTTTATTTAGAAGATGTTTTAAAACAAAACTATTTGGACGATAGAGAAGTAGAAGATTTTCTTAAATTAACAGATTTATGTATGAAACAAACCTTTTTCAAAATTAACCATCAATTTTTCCAGCAAGAACATGGTACGACAATGGGTAAATTTGAAACAGACTTAAAACGCGATTTACCTTATTTTCCTAGAGTTTGGATTAGATACGTGGATGATGTGTTTGTCATCCTTAATACTAAAATTTGTAGCGTGAGAACTTTGTAGAAACTTTAAATTCTAAATTTCCGACAATCAAATTTACCTATGAGATAGAGGCTGTTCCTTGATACTATGGTAACAAGAAATGGTAGTAAACTAGATATATATATATATATATATATATATATATATATATATATATATATATATATATATTTATCGTAAGGAAACTAGCACTAAAAGATTCATAATCAATGACTCAAATCACTGTAGACAGCATAAACTCGCGGCTTTTAACTTTTTGGTTCATAGATTGCTTAATTTTCATCTTTTAGTTCAAAATGGTAATAAAAAATTGCACACTATTAAAGGAATTGTTGCATACAATGGGTTTTCAGATGAAGTGGTTATGAATATAGTTAGGAAACAAACACATAGGATGAGGGTTAAGAACGTAACTACATTAGGTAACGCTAGAGAACAAATAGAAACACAGTATGTAAAGTTTCCAAAGTATCCTGCTTATACAAAAGGTCTACGTAAAATCTTTTCCAAAATTAATTTGAAAACAGTCAGTACTTCAGATAATAGTTTGCAAACTCTTTTAGACAATCCAAAAGATAAAGTGGATAAGCAGGATAGGTCGGGAATTTATAAGATTAATTGTAAAAATTGTGAACAAATATATGTGGGGCAAACTAAACGACCTATCAAAATTCGCTTTAAAGAATATTTAGCTCATATAAAATACAAACGTTGGGACAAGTCTGCCGTAGCCCTACATATTAGGGTGGAGCGAAATTTTTATTTTTTGAAAATGAAGACGCCTGTCCCTGAGAAACTTAAGTTTAATTAAAACATGAATTTTAGTTAGAAAATCATTGTCAAAAAACAATAATTTCCACTGCCACAAGGACCTTAACTTTTTTTATTATTTAACTTCATTTTGGCAGTGGAAAAAAATTTAATATTTATTTTTAGTTATTTACACTCCCAGGAATATTCTTTATTCCATTTAAAAAAAGCTTATATGACACGTTATATTGTAATCCATAAAAAACTATGAAACCTATATACAAACAGTTGATATTCAGTCTGATTCTACGTGAAATAGTATGACCCTGGACATTAGTGACTTGCTTTATCCGCATGACCGCTAAATAGACAAGCACAGCGTTACATTTTGTTTATAGATTTTTAGTACGTAGTCGGCATTCGAATAGGCGCCACGTGAATTAGTACGTTGAAATGGCTAATACTAGAAGTTCGTCGGAATGTCCAATTTTTGGAGCACCAGCTGATTTAAATGAGTCGATGTTGCCAACATATAAAGATGTTATAAAATGTTTTTTGTGGTTTCGTCTTGAATGCGAAAAAAAGGGAATAAATAAAAATGGACTTATGTCGGAAGTTTTAGAAATTGTAGCACAGAAGGTCGAAACAATTTGGACAAAGGCTTCAATTCCAATAATAAGTCATCAAAGAATTATTGCTTTACTGCGACAGTCTCAAGAAAAACGAAGGCATATTCTTAAACCTTTCAAGGCAAGAAAAGATGTTCCAAGTTATAAGTCACAATTAAATTTGTTCTTGAGCAATAGTGAAAAATTATTTGATATAGCTACCTGCAAATGCATTGATATCAAGGTCTGTAGCTGTTCAAAACAATAGAAGGTAATTTTTTTTTCAAATATTTTGATAGATTTATGTAACTAAAGGTTTTCAGGTACCCATAAAGGAACGTAAGTTTCTTGAAGATCAACGAACTTGCCGTAAAATGATGATTGGTTCTATCGATATTACTGAGACTCAAAAACTACAACGAAAAAAAAGAACAAATGTCCCGAGGACTTCGTTGTAACTTTCAGAAACAGTTGTACCAATTCATGAAGAAAATAAATCACAAGACGAATTTCCGATTGATGATACAAAGTTTTCCGTTCCTTCCGATAGTATATCAACGCCAACGTTTCTTGACTCTTCTGCTCCTCAGACAAGCACAGTAAATGTTAATGTTCCTAGTACATCAAAGCAAAATCGTCAGGAAATAACAGATTGGCTGAAATACTTGATCGGTACGCGGTTTCAGATAGAGCCGGTGCACCTATTGCGTCCGCAGTGTTAGAAGATTATGGTGTTATAAACCCGCAAAACAGACAAAATATAATCGATAGACAAAAAATAAGAAGAACAAGATATAAGCACAGAATTGAGGTTCAGAAAGATTTACTGATGGAAGGAAAGACAAAACTTTAGTTTCAGAAGAAAATAGAAGAAGAACTGTGGTTGAAGAACACATCACAATGGTAGAAGAACCTGGTTCCAAGTACCTTGGTCACATCTGTCCTAGTTCTGGTACTGCTATAAATATAGTAAATACAATGTTTCAGTTTTTGCAACAATACGATGTCGACTTAAATAACTTGAAGTCATTGGCTGTAACGGCACTGTTACAAATACCGGACATAAAGGAGGCACTATAGTCTTAATAGAGAATAAAATTGGAAGACCTGTACAATGGTTTATTTGCCAGCTCCATGGAAATGAATTGCCTTTAAGACACCTGTTTCAGGAACTAGATGGCAGCACCAGTGGCCCACATGCATTTTCCGGACCTCTTGAAAACAACTGCAAATTTGCGAAACATTACCTATAGTTTTGTTCTCAAAAATAGATTCTTCAGTTAGTGATATCTGCCTAAGCGATCTAAGCACTGATCAAAAATATTTATATGATATTTGTCAAGCAGTTAAAAGTGGTATTTGTTCAGAGGAACTTTCAAAAGGCAACCTGGAAAACTTGTCCACTCGATGGCTCACAACTGTTCACGCATCCTTCGCTTGTATGTAGCAAGCGCAAACCCTTCAGATAATCTTCAAATACTTAGTGAATTTGTCATGAGAGTATATGCGCCAATGTGGTTTTGCATTAAAGCTGAGCCGTCATGTGTTTATGGTGCAAAACAGCTCTTCCAAACCATAACTTTGTGATTATTTACCTTCACACTTGAAAAAGTTGTCCATGAAACAATTCCAAGAAATGGATATTTTGGGAATCCGGAGAACATTCTTTTGGCAATGTTATTTGACGAACAAAAACATATAAGACAACTCGCATTTCAAAGAATTTTAAAGAGTAGACGCATTAATTACGAAAACCACAGACATTTTGCTATACCGCCATTAATTTTTGATGCTAAAGATTACTTTGAAATTATCGACTGGCAGACAATTTCATTAAGTGAACCTCCTTTAACTTTGGAGCTATCGAAAGACCAGTTAACAGATATTGTGGAAAATCCGGATACTAGTGTTTTGGCTTATGTGAGGGGATACACTTGCCATACCCAGAGTGTCGAAAGAGCGGTTAAAATAGTAACGGAAGCATCGGTTTCAGTATGTGGAGATGAAAGAAGGGACGGTTTTATTAGAAGCAGACTGGAATCAAGACAAATGATGCCTAAATATGAATCAAAAAAAGACTTCTTTTTGAAATAATGTTTTTGTTTTGGGTTTTTCTGTTATTCGCTCTTCGGTTATAATTAATCTTTTGTATTGTCCATACGCTAAATAAAAAATAAAGTGCATATCATTTTTGAGAAAATATTTGTTTTTCTATGCCTTTGTGGCAGTGATTAAAATTAAAATGGATCCACAAACACTCTACCATATTAAAATGTATAATCATATCCTTTCTACGGTCAGGCAAACGCATTAGAGAAAGGAAGACAAACGTGGCATATATCAAAAAAGATGTGTTTTTGTAAACATCGTCTTTTTTTTGTGCCTTTGTGGCAGTGCAAAACGATAAGATAAATTAAAAAAAAAATATGCCATTACAAAAGTTATCATGTCATATGACTTTTCTATGGTCAGGCATTCTCATTAAAAGAAGAAAAAAAAATCATATTACCCAACGCTCCACTCTACTACATATGTTTGATAAGAATCATGTAGTAGATGAGGTATCATTAATCAAACATGTTAGTAATAAGCACGAACTTGATTGTTATGAAAGTTTAAAGATCTTCAAAAACAAACAAATTCTAATGAATAATGATGATCAAGGACCTTTGGGCTACTCAGAACTCATTAAACTTTCATAACTTTCACTTTAACCAGATTAGCAACGAAGCGTTACTCGCTGATGGTATATATGTTAGAAATTTTCTTTAGTCCGCCCTAGTCGACCGCTGATGATGATAGCGTAGCTATCCAAACGCGTTCGGTGTTTTTTAATTTTGTGTGGTACGTGGGTGTATTTTGTTTGTTACAGATTTTTCATATCTGATTTTTAATTGATTTATATTCCTGTTAATTTACAGATGCTTTTCTTCAGTCTTCATCCTAATCAAATATAACATAAAAGTAATATGCATTGTAACCTTCTGTGATTATCTAGAAAAACTAGCCTTTCATTAATGTTTAAGAATCCTCCCACTTTCTTCCTACAACTGAAGGAACTTGCAATTTTATGTTTAAATAGAGATACAGAAAGAGTTTTCAGAAAAATATTTGAATATAAATGCAATCATAAGACCGCCACTGTTTGTTGTAATCTTTTGTCACAGGAGTGAGGCGCCATAGACTCCTGCTTGACTAGTCTCGGCCCTGAAATAATGGTGGGTGTGAAATTTAAATTAAACATACAGAAAGTTCAGTCAGATGCGTTTAATAGAAACGAAGAAAAAATATGCTGAACCCTAAACAAATCACTAATTAAAGTTATAACACTAACTAACACTTATATGTACAGCACTAAATGCACGAAGAGAATATAGCAAAGCGACCGTATATTTAAGTATTTTTGATTGAAACAGTATGAATGATTAGACAAAACTATGGTCGGAAGAACTCAATATTTATTTGCAATATAGTAAAAAAAGGATAGATTTGCATTTTAGGGTTTATAATCCTACACTTCCTTCTTTGTGATAGAGGATTATGCCATGACCGGCTACACCATAAGACATTAGGTGTAAATCATCCTCTACGACATCAAAAATGTTTAAACTGTTCAAAATCTAATTTCAGTAAAGCTTGCCTGTATTTTACAGATACAAACCTTTCATTTAGTTTCCAATTCAACAAAACACACACACCTACCCACCATTATTTCAGGGCCGAGACAAGTCAAGCGCAGGCGTCCATGGCGCCGCTCTCCTGTGGCCGACAAAAGATTACGACAAACAGTGGCTGTCTTAGGATTGCATTTATATTCAAATATTTTTCTGAAAACTCTTTTTGTATCTCTATTCAAACATAAAATTGCAAGTTATTTCAGTTGTAGGAAGAAAGTGGGAGGATTCTTAAACATTAATGATAGGCTAGCTTTTCTAGATAATCACACAAGGTTACAATGCATTTCACTTTTATTGTATGTTTGATTAGGATGAAAAATGCAAATTAACAGGAATATAAATCATTTAAAAATCAGAAGATATATGTGTTAATTCGTGTTATACATTTATTTATTTATTATAAATAAATGTAATAAATGTATAAAACGAATTAGCACGTCTGATTTTTAATTGAATAATAAAGAAATAAATGCTAGCATGTGTTTTTCAAAAACAAAAAGGAATAGAAATGATGAATCAATGATGCCTTGTATTCTTTCATTGCCTTTGTTTAAAAGTAAAAAATCTACTTAATTTAAATATTATTGTTTAGGCGTGTAGTGTAATTATATGGTATTTATCAGCGTGTTAACACAAAATTTAAATTTTTCCATCTTTCAAAATTACCATGAAGAGCATGAATTATAACAGCTTACACTGGCACAGTAATTATAAACCAGGTTAGAAATTGTTTTTAGGAAAGTGCACAATAGCCACATTACCAAATCACTGACATTGGAAAACAGAAAAATTCACCTATTTATCCGCTTGCAAACTCCAAATAGCCACTCTGAATCGAACGTTCGTTATCCTTAAAATTTGAAATATTTTTCTCCTGCTCCTCAACCAAAGTTTTCTTCTTTTTTCTTTTTCATTTGTGTTTCCGTTTCATTTACGTCTTTGGATTTTATTTAAAAGTATATCTTTAGACGAATAGCTATCATCCTAGTTGGATCTTTTTTCATTTTTTCTTTTCTGGAGTCTCCTCCTGTTCCATTTTTATTAATATAGATTATATGTTACTATTTTCATTTCGTTTGCACGTTTTAAACGTTATGAAATCAACAAATCACCTCAAAATTGTCGTATTTCGGCAGTCGTTTGTTTTGCGAGCAAGTTTGCAACGGCACTAATCGGCATAAACCAGGCACTAACCTATAGACCCAACTGCCACGTTTGTGCCGTTGACAAGGTGTGAAGTTAGCAGGACATCAAAAAATGGTGGTATTTCTGCAGTAGTTTGTTTTGCCAAAATGTTTGCAACGGCACTAACCGGCACAAACGCGGCGCTAACCTATAGAGCCAATTGCGACAGTAGAAGTGGGGCACCTCAACTTTCACTTTTGTGACGTCATTTGACCCTGGGGATTTCCCACGATCCGCCACGTGAGAGACCGTATTTTCCACCCCTAGGGCCTTTTTCTACCCCTTGATGGAATTTTCATCCCTAATTATGATCTTTTTGACAGCAATTTTTTGTGGGCCTTATTTTATAATTTCTTTTCGCAGACCGTTTTAAACCCTTGATGGAATTTTCACCCTAATTAGAGCCCTTTTGGTTGTGTTAAGAACTTTTTTGTCGGTTAACACCTACGGCTTCTTCTTTTAGGCATTTTTAACCTCTTGATGAAATATTTACCCTAATTACCGCCTCTTTGGCAGTTTAGCCCCTAGAAGGTAGGCAAATGCGTGCGCGTACAATGTTCTAATAAGAGGCCCTAATGCTATCACATAAGACAGATATAAGAAGTTGTGTTAGGTCAGCGCCCCGGCCCCCTTGGCTGAAAATAGTATTATAACTTCAAAACTTGTTCTCGAGCCTTCGTCCCCTGTCGCGGCCCCCTGGTTGGTAATGGTATCCTAACATATATAATTGCAGAAACTAGCTCTTGGGCCTTGGTTCTATCCTTGGTGAAATTGTATGGGTTCTAACTTAATCTACAGTTGTTGATCTTCGCCCCGTCATAAAAATTGTATTCTAATAAGGTGTAACTGTACAGGATTGTATCAGGTCTGCGCCCTGACCCTTTGAGTTAAAATTGATTTTAGCGTCATCTAGTGGCGTATACACTAATGAACATTTTCATAAAGAGTTGATCATGCACACCTCTCTTGCTCTATCTCGTTTACTTTCCTTTCTCTCTCTCTCTTTCGGCTTTTCTCACACACAAACAAATCAATTTATTAATCTATCAATCTCAAACAAATCATGCTCGATCAAATCAATCAGATCAATCTCAATCAATCAACCGAAATCATGTCTTACAGTTTGCGGAAACTAGATTACCGTTCAAAACTGAATACATTAAAGTCTAAATGAAATATCACGTGAAATAATAAATAATTTCTACCCTAATGCAATGATGCTTTTTATATAGGCAGATTCTCTCTTTCTAAACAATCACTACCTATACATTCGGAAAATTATGTCTGATTTATTTCCATGTTCAATTACAAACACAAAATTTTTTCATAGAAACGTGCTCATTAACAGTTATAAAAACCTCATTAAAAAGACTGGAAAGTAATAATTACTTATATATAACATGGAGTTAAATTAAATTAACATGTTTTTAAGAATATCAAACTGATATAATGGAAATAAAAGGCAAAAGGTTTTAATGGTTTTATAATTATACGCGAATTAACAATAACTACAAGTTTAAAATCCATGAATACGTACCAACTATTTGTAGACCTGATTTTATGACGTCATCCTATAAGAGTAATAATACATTTTAAAAATATTTATTGCCATTTTTAGCAATATCAAGTAAAAAACATATATTAAAAATAATACGTTCACCTTCAGAAGTGTTTTTTCTTTCAGCTGTTTTAATAATAACCATATGTTGAACTGGCTGTTGGCTGGATATAAACTGGCTATTGCTTTCCAATCATTAACTAATTTAGAAAGTAATACACAAAACCTGATTACTGTTACTCGTATTTAGCATTTATATTGTACTCGTAAATTTACACTCAAAATACTTACAAATATTTCAAAAATTTTGCTAATGAAAAATTATTTAAATAAATAACATACAAATATTTAATAACACTAATAATACAAATAAAAATTATTGGTCGAAATAATAAAAATTTCGTCTTCACCTTGAACGATTATACTGTAACAACCTATAAAGCAGCTAATAACCCCTGACAGTTTTTATCAGACACTATTATTGTTATTACATGGACACGAGGTTATCCCTAAATTAAATGGTTTCAGCACGGCTCTGGAAATGCTACACTCTTTCAGTTCGTTCTCAGAAGCTGTACCGTATTCATTTCCTTCACATTTTATCTGCATTCTGTTTCGAGACTGCAATACGTTTTCTAATACATAAACAGAATCTTCAATATTGTGTTGCATGTAGCAGCAAAACACGTTAGCTAGCTAGTTTCACCTCTATATTATTTTTACATGCAAGCCTGATCTTATCATAAATACATCTGCCAAAAAGCTAATTAAACATAGTTCTGCGGACTGGACATCGCAAACAGCGTTTCCAATTATGGTTTTAGTCAACACAATATTGCCTACAACTACATACAATCGACTATCAATGTTTTAGCACGAGGGGCAAACGAAAACACGCTAACACGAAAACATACAGACACGAAAACACGCTAACGCAAACACGAAAACACATAAACGACAACACACGAACGAAAGCACGCTAACACGAAAACACGCAAGTACAATATAAATGCTAAACACGAGTAGCAGTAATCAGGTTTTGTGTATTACTTTCTAAATTATTTAATGATCGGAAAACAATAACCAGTTTGTATCCAGCCATTCATAAAACGTGTTTATTGTACATGTGGATACGTTGTATAAAAAATATTT
The DNA here is from genome assembly GCA_036346205.1 of Vesta saturnalis. Lineage (NCBI taxonomy): Eukaryota > Metazoa > Arthropoda > Insecta > Coleoptera > Lampyridae > Vesta > Vesta saturnalis. Next base: position 6,269,766 of record JARFJB010002120.1, read on the forward strand.
CAATTCAACACATGGTTATTATTAAAACAGCTGAAAGAAAAAATACTTCTGAAGGTAAATGTATTATTTTTAATATATGTTTTTACTTGATATTGCTAACAAAATGTCAATAAAGATTTTTAAAATGTATTATTACTCTTGTAGGACGACGTCATAAAATCAGGTCTACAAATAGTTGGTACGTATTCGTGGATTTTAAACTTATAGTTATTGTTAATTCGCGTATAATAATAAAACCATTAAAACCTTTTGCCTTTTATTTCCATTATATCAGTTTGATGTTCTTAAAAACAAGTTAATTTAATTTAACTCTATGTTATATATAAGTAATTATTACTTTCCAGTATTTTTAATGAGGTTTTTATAACTGTTAATGAACACGTTTCTATGAAACAATTTTGTGTGTATGTAATTGAACATGGAAATAAATCAGACATAATTTTCCGAATGTATAGGTCGTGCCTGTTTAGAAAGGAGAATCTGCCTATATAAAAAGCATCATTGCATTAGGGTAGAAATTATTTATTTTTTCACGAGATATTTAATTTAGACTTTAATGTATTCAGTTTTGAGCTGTAAGACATGATTTCGGTTGATGGATTGAGGTTGATCTGATTGATTTGATCGAGCATGATTTGTTTGAGATTGATTGATTAATTAATTAATTGATTGATTTGTTTGTGTGTGAGAAAGAGCCGAAAGAGAGAGAGAGAGAGGGAGAGAGAGAAACGGATAAACGAGATAGAGCAAGAGAGAGGTGTGCATGATCAACCTCTATTATAGAAAATGTTCATTAGTGTATACGCCACTAGATGACGCTAAAATCAATTTTAACTCAAAGGGTCCAGGGCGCAGACCCTGATACAAGTCCTGTCTTACAAGGTTAGGGCTACCTTATTAGAATACAAGTTTTATGACGGGGCAAAGGCCTACAACTGTAAGATTAAGTTAAAACCACATACAATGCACCAAGATGATAGGAACCAAGACCCAAGAGCTAGTTTCTGCACTTATATATAAGGTTAGACCAATACCATTACCAACCGGGGACCGCGATAGGGGCGAAGGCTCGAGTACTAGTTTTGAAGATCTACATGTGTCTTAAGTTGGCATTATTATTTCAAATTTCCTGCTAAGGGACCAGACAGGGCGCGATAACACAAGATCGAAGGCCTAGATGGTACTTCTTACACTTGTCTTACACGTTAGCATTAGGATCCCCTTATTATAATACTATTTTCAGACAAGCGCTGACCTAACACAACTTCTTATATCTGTCTTATGTGGTAGCATTAGCGCTCTTATTAGAACATTGTACGCGATCTGAACAAACTTTTCGTTGACGCGCCTGTGAAGTTGTAAAATCAAATGGCGACAACGACTGCTCTGAATCAGTTTTATTTAGCAGTCATGTGAATCATGAATTCAAGTTTAAATTGGTATCTTATAACAATGTGCGAGAAGTTATTGAAAACCTGAAAAGTAGTAATTGTGTGACCATTTTGATATGACAGCAAATTTAATTAAACTGGTTAAGAACATAATAGTTATACCCATTACAAACTTATTTAATTTGTCTATAGAACATGGTGTGTTTCCTGATATTCTGAAAATATCAAAAATTATTCCCATACATAAAGGTGGTTCAGTAAGTATGGAAAACTTCAGACCAAGAACTCTTGTTCCATTGCTATCTAAGGTATATAAAAAGCTTCTTAAGATTCAAATTGTTGAATACATGGAAGTGAATAAATTATTTTTAAATAACCAGTTTGGTCTTAGATCTGATAAATCTACTAGTACGGCTGCATCTTATTTAATTAATTATATTGTAAACGGACATCAAAACAATGAATATGTAGCTGCAACTTTTTTGATCTTCAAAAGCTTTTGACTGCGTAAATCATGATAGACTTATTCAGAAATTAGAAAACTATGGATTCCATATTCCAGTTGCAATCTCATTAAATCTTATTTGATTAAAAGGCAACAGTATGTAGTAGTAAATCAGTTACCTTCTGATTATTTGGTGACAGTCTCGGGTGTTCCGCAAGGTTCTGTGTTGGGTCCAATTCTATTTCTATTATATATTAATGATTTTAAAATTGGTATAGTTTATTCTGATTTTGTTATGTTTGCTGATGACACTACTCTGTTCACCAAAAATATAGATTTAAATGAGGTACAACGTCAAATGATGAATATACGTTCTACGGAATCAGAGTGGTTTACAAATAACAAATTGGTATTAAATGAAAATAAAATGTTTGAAATGATGTTTACTCACCGTGAGGTAACAAATATTAATAATATTGAAAAAATAAAATTTTTAGGTGTGTTCTTCGACCCAAAACTTACTTGGCCAATAAAATCACAAAAAACCTGTTTGTTATAAGAAGATTAAGCAGCCTACTGAATTTAGCCACGTTGAAAGTAGCTTAACAGGCCTTAATAGGATCTGTAATTTGTTACGGACTAATAAACTCCATGCTCACAGTTGTCGCAGAATTTTGCACTCAAAGAAAAACTATCAGAATAATGCTTCATATGGGGTTCTGAGAATCGTTAAGCCAAAATTTGCAGAATTGCAACTACTTACTTTTCCTTCTATATATATATATATATATATATATATATATATATATATATATATATATATATATATATATATATATTGTACTGTTTTAAACAACCCCCACCTATTTATAATCGTCGTACTATACTTATATTTTAATATTAATATTATATAATTATTATTTATTATTTATTGTTATTTTTCATCGGCTAAAACTCTAAATATAGATAACATATTCGTCGGTAGAACTATGAGACTCATCACCAGGGGATAAGGATCAAAATTTAGAAGAAACTCTACTTTTAATATTATAAAATAAATGATTATTACTTTGAATTATGTTGATTGTTTGAATACAATAATCATAGTTAATATGATTAAATCACATTGAGTTAATGTCCTATTATTTTTATCATATCTAAATTGATTAAGTAAATTGAATTATAATTTTTAATTCGCATTAATACCTGTGTTACACCCTGTACATAACAAAATTCTTTTAAAAGTATACGTGGGCATGCGCTGTGAATACGCAAACATATGATTTGACTACAACTAAAAGTGAAATTCGACATACAAGTAAGTATAACTACGTTTGAATAAACAACAATATTAATATAAAACATTTAAATTTTTAGAACAAATAACATTCCCTTGGGACATGTATACCTGTTGTTGCACATCATGGTTATTACAAAGGATTGAAATTATGAACATAACAATAAAGTATCAATGTCAACAATAAAGTACTCACATACAATGTCCTCCTTTTGTGGGTTACTGCTGCTGAAGTTGATTGAAGACAATAGCTCCTGCGAACTGCAACTCTGCTCCTCGAACATCCAAATTTCTTTTTTAAGACCAGCTTATTCACTTAGGTAAGTTTCACTATGGTTATTAGAATATTGACGAATCTTTATTTTTAGGCTCATCACTTCTTTTTAAATTAAATTCAAAATAAATTTTGAAAAGCATGGATCGTTGAAGGTTGTAAATTAAACACACTTTTGATAAACAAGGTGTATAATGATAAAAGCACGAAGACAACACAATTAAATATCCATACCAACATTCACAATATAAATTTAAAACAAACAAAGCCGAAACTGCGGAAATATTTTTATAACTTATCGAAAACTTCCGATTTGAAATTTAAAAAGGTAAACTAACCTTAATTTAATTATTTTCCCGACAAAAGACTATCACTTGTTTCGTAAACACTTCCGATACTAAATCGCACTTTGTTAAGTTACCGAAGTGACGTTAATTTGTTTTAAAAATTATTTTCAAAAAATTTGGCAACAGCTTACTTTGGCAAGTTGTTGCAAAAGATGAAAATCAAGAGAGTTTGTGAAGCTAATGCACTTGTATTTATATGATTTTGGTCGACAACCAAATCATCGAATGTTTTCTATAGTTACGAAGAATATTTCCTGAATTCTGATTGGCTACTGTAATTTTCACATTACGATATTTCTTTGAAGCCCTATAACTTTCGCCCCCTTTAACATTTCTTAAATCTAAAAACATTTCCATAATCTACATAATTTTATCTATAATTTGAAACCAAACACGGACTAATTCCTACACTTAATAACTACGTTAATTTTTACACTTATTTATTGAATTTACACTAATTCTATGAATTTTACAGGCCTGGAAATTACCTCTACATGAATAGGGGATACTACTACACCCAAATATTCATCTTAAACATGCCTACGGCCAATTTGAGAGGAAAATTATTTAAATTCTACCAATACTCTTAAAAACTAAAATTAACAAAAATGGACATAAATATAAGGAATTATAACATAAAATTGAGGCTACCTTACTATTTTTGCCTCTACTAATTTATTTTATACAAATTGTCTCAATTTAAAATACTTTTTACAAAAATTTATATGCGAGGATATAACATAACCTCATTTTGTTTATATAATTTTAATGTTAAATTTCACACTTTTAAACACAATAATTGTTAATGTAAGTGTTTAAACTTAATGTTCAAGTCACAAATTAATTTATTTTACCACTTTCGTAGGTTCATAAGTTCTTCTACGACTAGTGTCGGAATGTTGTCAATCACTAGTTTAAGGTCATAAATTCTTGATTACACACAATAATCCCAGAGCTGCTGCATGATTTATGTTTTATAGTTACTCACTAATGTGCTTAATCTGTTTTTTCATAATTTTTGCACTAATATGAGTTTAACGCACAAATACGAATGTTTTTACTAATCTTGGCTGCGTACATGAGAATTGCGACATTGATACCAGCCTAAATCTAGTTTTAACATTATCTCTGTCAACTACAACCTGTATCACATGTCGACAGGGAATATTGTTTTAAAATAAACTTACTAAACTAAATGAAAACTTGAATTAAAACGATAACAAACATATCCTATACTTCAATGTACTGTGCTATCGATTACTTATTTTAACATTATTAAAATTATATTAAGAAATATTTAAATTATACAAACATCTCAATGTTTATCAATCATTCTTATCTAGAATTATTTAATGAAATGTACCATTTCGTACCAACTAATGTAAATTCACTATGCAAATTACATAGCTACTTGCACGTAATTTGAATCATCTCAACATATATATATATATATATATATATATATATATATATATATATATATCGTGGTCGTAAAGTAAGGAATAAATTCAATATTTCGTAAAGCACATTTTATTCAAAAATCGCTCGGATCCGTCGATTTTATATTTTTCGGCATATTTATGAAAAAAATTTTATACAAGGTGTCTCAAAAAGATTTGCTAAAAATTTTTTTTCAAATTGCAGTCCAATTTTTATTGCATTTTGGATTGCCTTACAATTCTAAACATTTGTCATGCAGCATGTGCTATACCTAAGTCTAAGCGTTTTGGAGTTATTCGCATTCAAAATTTAAAAATTGAAAAAAGGTCATGAAGAAAACGAGATAGAACATACGGATTTGCCACACCATAACATCTGGTTCCAACAAGATGGTGCTTCCCCCCCATTTTGCTGTGGTAGTTCGAACTTATTTGCACGACACTTTCCCAAACAGGTGGATTGGAAGGAGCGGTGTTATTGAGTGGCCACCAAGATCACCCGATCTAACACCACTAGACTTTTTTTTATGGGGATACCTTAAAGGCAAGGTATTTAAAAGCCAACCGGCAAATCTAGATGATTTAAAACAACGCATCCGTCAAGAAATACGACGAGTAACGCCCGAAATGGTTCGAAATGTGCAGCAGGAATTTGTAGATCGATTAGGATATTGTCAGTTGACTAACGGAGAACATTTCGAACATTTGTTGAAATAAAATTATTTTTAAGTTTACGAATCTTTGTTTTCGATAAAATAAAACGTTATAAAAATTATTTTATTTTTCGTTTTCTTCATGACCTTTTTTCAAGTTTTAAATCTTGAATGCGAATAATTCCAAAACGCTTGAACTTAGGTATAGCACATGCTGCATGACAAATGTTTAGAATTGTAAGGGCAATCCAAAAATGCAATAAAAAAATTGGGTTGCGTTTTGCAAAAAAAAATATTTTTTAGCAAATCTTTTTTGAGACACCCTGTATAAAATTTTTTTCGCAATATGCTGAAAAATATAAAATCGACGGGTCCAAGATTTTTGAAAAAATTGTGCTTTACGAGATATTGAATTTATTCCTTACTTTACGACCATCTGGTATATATATATATATATATATATATATATATATATATATATATATATATATATATATATCATCGTATAAAATTTATTTATGACAATATTCATGAACATAATACTCGGGATTCTGAATTAATAAGGATTGATAAAATCAGATTAAGTAGTAGTCGTAATGGCTGGAATTATTATGGAATTAAGTTTTATAACAAACTACCAGCTTCGATCAGACACTTCCCTAGTAATAAAGTTTTAAAAATTATAAAAATCTATCTTACCCAAAAGCCATTTTATAGCATTGACCAATTTCTTAATGTAAATGCCAACTGTGATTTAAATTATATGTGATACTTGATATCTTTACAACTTGTTATGTATTTATGTTGACCTGTGTAAAACTAATGTTATTAACACCAAAAATAATAATAATAAAATGGTCTCCGAAAAGAAACCATAAAATAAGGCCGACAAAAAATTGCCATCAAAAAGACCATAATTAGAGATGAAAATTGTATCAAGGGGATGAAAGAGACCTCCGAAAAGAAACCGTAGGGGTGAAAATCAAGGGGCTGAAAAGGCCTCCGAAAAGAAATCATAGGGGTGGAAAATACGGTCTCCTACGTGGCCGATCATGGGAAATCCCCAGGGTCAAATGATGTCACAAAAGTGAAAGTTGAGGTGCCCCACTTCTACTTGCGACGTTTGTGCCGTTGACAATGCGTGAAGTTAGCAGAACATCAAAAAATGGCCGTATTTCGGCAGTTGTTTGTTTTGCCAAATAGTTTACGATGGCACTAACTGGCACAAACGGGGCGCTAACCTATGGGTCCAATTTCGACGTTTGCGCTTTTGATGTTCTGCTAACTTCACGAACCCTAACCTCAATTGCACAGTCAATTTCTTATCTGCAATTGCAAGATAATCCACACAAAAAAAAGGGCGTAAAATCTCGTTCGGTTAATGAATAAAACGTTTTTTTTTTGTTTCCCGAAAAATTTGTTAAAAAGCAAATAGCAAGTTTTGCAAATAAGCGCCTCATATGACGTAGTAAAAAAATAAACAAAAAACTAAATAATTCTTAAAACGCAATTATTAAAGTAACAATAAATTGCGTTGAGCAGATTATAATTAGCATCTAACGTTGTTATTGCGTATAAGTTTTAACAAAAGCAACTCACGATTATTACAAATTATCTGATATTAGAGTAGAAAGAAACTACATGATTGGCAATCGGTTAATCTGATGTTATTGATCTCGTCTATACAAATGAGCGGAAATAATTTTTCTTACTTTTTTATCCTACAATATAATTTCGAAGAGCGCTCCAATCGCTTCATCAAATTAGTATTTAAAATTAGCAAATTGTCAATTAAAATTTTTGGCCATTTCGCTTTTTTTTTCTTTTGGTCGGTAAAATTAAAAATGTAGTCAAACATTTTTAAAGCGAAAACGTGGATATAATGGAATGTTGCTAATGTAACATAAAAGTTAATTTAATCTATTCGATGTTCTCATTATGCAAAACCACTTCAGCTTCATTTTTACACATTTACAAATCTGTATGAAAAAAAGCGAAAGATTAAATAGTAATTTCAGTACATTATGACATAATAACTAGTGTAGATTTATTAACATCTATTTCAATAAACTAGCTCTTTTACTGCCATCATTTAACGCCGTAAATACCTTTTAGTACTAACGTTTTACGAATTTTCAGCCGTCAATAGAACATGATATTTTTAAGAGTTTTCCGATAAGATAAGTTTCAATTACTAAAACATAGATTTAACGTGATTTTTTTGATATATCTTACTTGATGGAAAGTTAATCATCAATAATATCCAAATTCGAATAACATAAAAAAAAGGTATTGGTCAATTAAAATCTATGATCAGCGGCGCACGGCTGGGTGGAACCTTTTTGCGTTCCGTTGACAATTTTTTTTCTACTCTTATACAGGGTGTCCCAACGATTTGTGGGTGGAAGATTACGCCTACACTGTTGATTTAATAAAAAAAATCTGATAACAGATTATTGCAGTCAACAACGCATCTTGTAAAACTATTTTTGTATATACAGGGTGTCTCATTTTCGAGTACTACACTAAACTTGTGTTTTTTTAATGGAACACCCTATATATTTTTATATATTTGAATTATCTGTTAAATGCTGAGCAAAATGATATAAGGTACTATAAGTCCACGACTACCGGTTCCTAAGTTAGTGGCATTTCTATGTAAAAAAATTAGTCAATTAAGTAGGCTCCTGTTCCGCCATCAGAGTGAAATTTTGGGATTTTCCAATCCGTCTAGTTTTAACTTCTACATTCAGATTGCAGACTCTTTCCTTTGCATATACAGGGTAATCCATGTTGCTCAATGTTATTTTTCTCATTTTTTAATGGTACACTCTGTATTTTATTACAGATTTCAATAGCATTTTAGATCTTATTTCATTATCCTTATACAGGGTGTCCCAACGATTTGGGGGTGGAATATTACGCCTACACTGTTGATTTAATACAAAATTATTGTAGTCAACAACGAGGAGCATTTTGTAAAAATATTTTTGTATATACAGGGTGTCCCGTTTTCGAGTACCACACTAAAGTTGTGTTTTTTAATGGAACATCGTAGATATTTTTGTATATTTAAATTCTCTGTTAAATACTGAGCAAAATGATATAAGGTACTATGGGTCTACGCCTAACATTTCCTAAGTTATTGACATTTCTATGTAAACTATTAGCCAATTAAGTTATAAAATAGTGGTGTAAAAGGTATAATAAATTTAATAATATAATAATGAAATAAAGAAATAAGAGTAAATAGTTCTCCTAAACACAAATCGTCAAACTGACTGGAAATACAAACCATTCACCACAAATAGTGCCGGTTCAATAATTTTGATTTGCTTAATTACCACAATATCTGCTAGCTTACTTCCACTGAACATCAATATAAAAGATTAATGTAATACTAATAAAATGATCTCGGACGCCAAGTTATTTTTTTTTTAATTATACCCGGAATATCTAAACCGAGTTTTACAATAAAACTTATCAAAATGTAAAACAATAAAAAAATATACAAATGTTTATTGACAGTTAATATGAGATATGATTAAATAAAATAGATCTTAAAAATATCCTTAAATTAAAAAAATCATTACATAAATACCTTTGTAAAATTTTTGTACACAAATTTTTTAATACCCTCTGGAATCTAAATGTTTACGAAACGGTCAACCAAGGTGATGTCATCCTCGCATCATTATGGCGCAATATCTTGAAATAACGTTATCAGTCACACCCAAAACTGGAATTATCCTTCTTAAAATTGAATAACCCAACATTTATTGCATTTCTTGAAATTTTCAATGCATAAAATGAAAGCGTACGCAACCGTAAAATTAAATGCGTACTTAAAATGTAATTAAATTGTAAATCGAAGTAAAATTAAAAATGCAGTCAAAGAAAGTGCCTGAAAAGAGCAAATGTTTTAGTTTTTAGTATAACAAGTTAAAAGATATCTTACCATTAAATTAATGGCACTTTCACATAAATTTTAGGGAAAAAACCACAACAAAGTTTCTTGCTGTAATGTGCATCAGGAAGTGAGCAAAATGGATGCTTAGGAAGTAGGATGAAGCCAGATGATCATGTATTGCGCAAACGTATTTGAGCAGAAAACCATAATTTATGGTGGGAATATAACCCTTTAAGAAATATATACACTTAAAAAGATATGCAAATTAAGTTGCCTACCTCATACCTATATTTCAATAATTAAAATTTTTTCTTATATTTACAACTGAATGAATGAAAGACCTTAAATTAACGATATATTTTAATACAACTCAGAAAAGGGTTGTTACAAAGTAGGCTCCTGTTCCTCCATCTTGAAAGATATCGGAGTGAAATTTTGGAATTTGTTTTTCCAAACTGTCTAGTTTTAACTTCTACATTCAGATTGCAGGCTCTTTTCTTTGCATATACAGGGTGGTCTATTTTTCTGAATGTTATTTTTCTCATTTTTTTAAATGGCACACCCTGCATTTTATTACCGATTTGAATACCATTTTTTACGGGCTTTCAATAGATACTGTCGTTTTACGTTTAAATTGTAAACATTTTTTATTTTTGTTGAATTTGTCACAATATAAAATAAACAAAGACAATGTCACAATGCAAAGAAAAACAAAAATGAAACAATGATAATTGTTATAAAACCGTGAAGCTGTAGGTTTATGACACAATTCAACATTTTACACTATAAATTTATTTACTTGCAGAACCGCATAACTATAAATTTTAAAATGGAATTAAGGAACACAATGAATAACAGTAGCTTGGTTTTCGATTGTCCACTTATTATAAATAATTCGTGAAGAATTGTCGGATAATTATCTGATAGTGACTTCGTTATTTACTTAGTGTGCGGTGAATTTTTCCAAAGAAGAGCTGATTGATATGATCTATGTTTTGGGAGAAGCTGAAAGGAACTGTTTGTTGGTATCCAGGATTTATAAACAAAAGTGCCCTTTAGCTAGACATGCAAGACCTGAAGCGTTTCAACCCCTTGAAAATATTATTCTGGACAAAATTAACCAACAGGCCACTTTTGTTGACTGTGCTATTTAACGACGAAGCAAATTTTAATAGCACAGGGGTCGTTAATAAACACAATAGTCACTAACTATTATTCCGTTGAAAATCCATACTGGGTACGACAAGTAGATTACCAGCAACAGTGGATTGTGAATGTGTGGGGTGGTATTATCAATACTGATGTAATAGGACCTTTCTTTTTTGATGGTTCCCTGACAGGCGAAAGATATCTGCAATTCCTTCAAGAAGAATTGCCACAGTTGCGTGAAAATGTGTGCCTACTACACGGTTTAGGTTAGGTCAATACTCGCGCGCGACTATTGACTTAACTTAAACCGTGCGTTTATTAATCTAACCTAACATTGTACGAGTATTGACCTAACCTAACCTAAACCGTGCATTTATTAATCTGACCTAATATTGTACGTGTATTGACCTACCTAAGACGTGAGGCGGGAGTTATGCATAGTGTACGCTTCTTCTTTCCGTAACCACGCTCTAATATCTTCCCTAGGGGCATGCTTATAAATCTAAACTCCTTTTTTGGTAGAGATATTTTCTCCTAAGACGGCTACGAAGCCTGTTTCGGCGACCCCCACTCCAAACTTCCCCGAAGATAACATGCGCCCGCGCACAAGACCCAAGGCCAATAATAGTCTCGTTTGTCGCGCGTTTCGCTCTTTAAAGTGTAATAATCGTCATCAAGTGCGCGTTATTATAAAGTAGCTCCTGTTTATGAGCCAACATCAGCTGATATCAGAGATTTTACCGACTTGTTAATAAACTATTACAACATAACCGTTCAAGATGATGATGGAAACGATGAGGTGGATCAGATGAATGTATCTCACATCTAAGATGATGGTGATGATTCACAGAAGAGGAAGAAGAGCGATGAGCTGGAGGAGAAGAATGAGTCACAAAACCATGATGATAGCGACGAATCACGGTTAAAGAAGAAGACCGATACAAATGTGATTAAATAAATGATGTACTGTTGTTTATAATATATTTTCAAACGCTAAGCTTTCCTCCAATTTTTAAATAAACTTGTTTTCCTTACGGCGTTCGAATGCTACAGTTAACATGAAAGGGCGGTTAGATGGGTAATTACTATAAGTGTGAGATTGGTTTTCTTTTGCACGCTGTAAGTTAAATCATACTGCTATTTTTTGAATTGAGAGCTGATTTTTTATGATTAAGTTAAATCAATTTGGTATTTTTGAATTGTGGTTGGTTGGTTTTAACAAAGTGTAAGTTAGTCCAATCAGCATTTTTTAACTGTACTAGTTTTCGCAAGCTGTAAGTTATGATTTGATTGAGTGAGATTGATTTGGTTGATTGATTAATTGAGATTAATCTGACTGTTATATTTGTTCGAACGTGATTTGTTTGGGATTGATCTGATTAATTGATCTGATTAATTTGATTTGATGTGATTTATTGATTTATTTGTTTGAAAAAGAGAAGAGAGAGACGAGGGAGACCCGAACACGATCAACCTCATTCATTAGTCTTTACACCACTAGATGACATCACAAACAACCCTAACTAGTCCCAGAAATACACCGCTAGACGGCGCCGCCTCTATTACACAAAACACGCGCTAGTTTAAAAATATACCACTGGATAGTGTCACAAACAAAATCCTGATTAGTCCTAGAAATACAACAGTAGGTGTTGCCATCTTTACTACAGAAAATATTCATTAGTACATACATAACTAGATGACGACACAAATTCAAATTTCCCAACAAGGGCCATGATAGGAGGGCGCAGGCCCTGACACAGGTTCCTATGTCTGTCTCTCTTACAAATTCAAATTCAAATTTCAAATTTCTCGTATCAGAATGTAAACACTTAAATACAAATTCAAATTTCCCGCCAAAGGACCTGGGGCTAAGACCCGAAAGCAAGTTGCGAAGCCCTATGTATGTCTTACAAGTTAGCATTAGGTCTCCTTGTTATAATACAAGATCAAATCTCCCTTCATAGATGGCGCCACAAACAAATTCAAATTTTTGGTCGAGGGGCGACGGCCTGAAAGTAAGTTGCTAAGCCCTACAACTGTCTTACAAGTTGGCATTATACCCCTTATTACAATACAAATTCATATTTCCAGCCATAACCTGCACAGACTTGAATACAAATTCAAATTTTCTGCCAAGGGTACCACGACAATACACGAAGGCCCACGAACAAGTTCCAATCACGACAAAAGGTGAAGACCCGAGAACAAGTTGCGACGTCCTACATCTGTCTTACAATCTCGGTTATGTTCGGAGAAGGTTGGAGTAGGAGTCGCCAAAACAGCCATCGCCGAAAGTCTCGCGTCGCAAAATTTTACCTACATGAGGCCCAGATGCATACGTGTCTTACCTTAAAAGCTAGTGTTAGACCCCTTATTTCAAATTTCCCACCATAACCGCTACAGGGATCTGTATGCACTTTTAAAATATACCGCTAAGTGGCACCAGCTATATTGCAGAAAACATTCGTTAGTCTACGCACAAGTAGATGGTGCTATTAAAAAATACAGGTTTTACACCTAGGGGTCAGGATAAAGTGTCGAAGCCCCGAGAGTAAGTTGCGAAGCCCTACACTTGTCTTACGAATTAGCTTTAGAGCCCCTCTTATTAGAATATTTCAAAGTTCAAATTTACTGCCAAGGGGGCCAGGGGTCTAAGCCCCGAGAGCAAGTTGCGAGGCCTTATACCTGTCTTATAAGCTAGAATTATGCCCACTTATTAGAATATAAGTTCAAATTTCTCGCAATAAGTAATCAGAATGTAAACACTTAAATACAAATTCAAATTTCCCTACCAAGAGACCAGGACGCTAAGACCCCAAAGCAAGTTGCGAAGCCCTATGTCTGTCTTATAAGTTAGCAATAGGCCCCTTATTATAATAAAAGTTCAAATCTCCCCTCATAGATGGCGCCACAACAATCCCTAATTAGTCCTGCCGCTAAGTGACGCTACCTTTATTACAGAAAAATATTCATTAGCACAAGTTCTCATTAGATCCCCTTATTGTAATACTATTTCCAGCCAAGGAAGGCCACGACAAAACGGCGCAGACCTAACACAAGTTCTTATAGCTGTCTTATCATATAGCATTAGAGCTCCTTATTAAAATACTATTTCCAGCCAAGGGGACCACAACAAGAGGGCACAGACCTAACACAAGTTCTTATAGCTGTCTTATGAGATAACGTTAGGGCCCCTTATTAGAACATTTTCAAATTTCCCACAGTAACCATTGCAGAGCCTTAAGCTTCCAATCAGAGCTCAGATTATCAGCGTTTATAAAAGTACATGTTTTGTAAAAAAAAAATCGAAATTAATTTATATCTCTTAAACGGTAATAGATAGGTATAGGGAAATAGTACATGAAGTTGTTGACAAAGTAATAGGAAATCATAACATGACATTATATATAGGGTGTTCCATTTGAAAAATCACTACTTTATAGTAGAAGCGGCAACGCCGCAACATCTAAAATATTTTAGGTGTGTAGATCATATTAATTTATGCATACTGTAAAATTTTCAGGTTGATCCGTTGTCTGGTTTGCCAGAAACGTCTAATTAACGCTCATCGTGAAAAGCCCTGTATGCTTTCCGTTAAAGGCTCCGACACAATTTGGAAAACTTCATTTATCGTTGAACTCCTTTGCTATCATTTCCCATTCAGATTCATTTCTGGGTGCCTGAAACAAAATACAGATACCTTTCCTTTTATTCTGAATTAATAATTTGTTTTTTAAGGACCCATTGGAGCGGGTACCTCCTCAACAGCCAGACGAAACCCTTCCGAACGTGGATGGAAGACACTGGAGGTGTTGGAAGCATCGATACAATCAACATTCACTCCCAGAGGAAAGAAACGATTATTCAAATCCCAATAAGCTAGCATAAGATCTAAACGTAAGTTTGCAGGAACAGAAGATGCTCTTGCTGTCATGAAAGATATACAAGCAGGGAAGACTGCAGTAGACTAAAATACAGTGTTTAAAGAGAAAATAAGGATGCAAATAAGTGATTTCTTATCACCCTATGGTAGGAAAGTGGTGAGGCAAGTAAGCACTTTTCGTGAGACAAGTTAGCACTGTTTTGTTTAATGCTGAGATGGAAAAATAAGACTATCCGCTTACCACTTGCTCACAGCCATCTCCTGTACCACACATGAACTCACAGCCGTCAGCTTCGGTGGTACTTTTTCAATTTCTCAAATTTATCAAGTGCCAGACCGAGTACCTAGGTCATCACCCTCGACACTCTACGATGAGACCTGTTTCACTCAGACATTCCTGTAACCCAAGAACTACTGACATCGATTCCCTTTAATACCCTACTGATGGGCCGGTATGAAAAGAGACGCCAGTAACAGCGGTTAAAATTTCCTACGATGCTCGAAGTATCAGTGGCGTGCATTTCAAATTAAACTTAGTCATCAGACAGAAGCAGACTAAAACATGGGTGTGAAAATTTATTTTAATTAATAAGCAAACTATACTGGTCTAGGCTTGCACCGCATTCATAAATGGTTGACAAAACCTATGCCCATATTACATCTCCGAAAAAGTACATACTATCAAGTTGGAATTTTCATATATAATACCACTAGTGCGCCCAAAATTATCGATAATCCGGGAAAAATCGGTGTTGCCTGGAAACTGCATGAGTTGGTTTCCTCTGTCGGTTAAAAGTTAAAAAACTTCTTCTTTTAACCAACAGAGAAAACCACCGAATGCGGATATTAGCAAACGAACAAAACTTTAGTTAATTATGTAAAAAGGTTAAAAAATGTAATAAATGAACAAAACCTTTATTTAATTAATTAAAAATTTACATTTAAAAAACGTCAAAACTTTTTAATTACTAAGCATATAATAAAATTTAGAAAACGAACAATACTTGCGTCCAAATAAATGCCTGATTTTTCACTGTATTCTTCGGAACACTCCTTTCAATATTGCTATCAGTGGATTCATTTTTACAATAAACTTAATTTAAATTTTTTAACGTGGCTGTCTGTGTTTGACAAATCTTGTTCATGACAAGAATAGCTCTGTTACTATGGTAGTTGAGTATGACGTCATTGCAGTTGAATTACCGCTGTATTCTATGGGACTATCGCTGCAATCCTAACGAAGTTGCATTGTATAGGAGTAAATTATACATGAGGGAAATATTCACGATAATTTCCCTAATAAATCTAGTTTAAAATACTAAAAGAAGTTTCTCCGCACCATCGTCTAAAGGGTTGGTAATATCAATCCCCATAATATATTTCGGAAACGGTACAGACTATCAAATTGAAATTTTTACAAGCCATGGATCATACAACACGATATAAAACTTAAATTTACTCAATTTTCCAAGAACAAACAGTATAAACGTGTAGCTTTTATTATAGTATATTTCATATGGTTATTAGGTAAATTATCTTCAATATTCCACATTGATGGTATGTATCGTTTCCGACAAACAATATGAGTGTTCGTATTATCAACCCTTTAGATGGCAGTGCGGGGAGGTCTTTCAGTCCGTTTATTTAGAATTATCAGGTAAATTATCGTGAAAATTTCAACTTGATAGCATATACCGTTTTCGAGATATAATATGGGGGTTGGCATTCCCAACCCTTCAGACGGCACTGCGGGCGAAAATTCTTTTAGTGATTTTAGCTATAATGATTGGGAAAATTATGGTGAACTTTTAAACTTTATAGTATGTACCGTTTTCGAGATACAGCAGTGCAAGCGAAAATTCTTATTAGGGAAACTATCGTTAAAATTCTTAATGCGTGGCATGTACCGTTTCCGAGGTATAATAAGGGGGTTGGTGTCACCAATCTTTTAGACGGGAGTGCGGGAGAAAATTATTTTGGTGTTGTAGAACTACTACTGTAACTAGAATGATTAGGGAAATCATTGTGAAAATTCCAACTTGATAGTACATACCGTTTCCGAGAAATAATTGAGAGGGGGATTGTATTACCAACCCTTTAGACGGCAGTGGGGGAAAAATCACTTTAATGTTATAAACTAAAATTATTGAAATTATCGCGAAAATTCCAAATTTTGGGAGAAAATTATTTTAGTGTTGTAAACTAGAGGAAAGTATAGTAAAAATTCCAACTTGATAGTATGTACCGTTACGTAGGTGTAAAATGGGAGTGGGTATTATCAAACCTGTGTGAATGCGGTGTAAGCCAAGGCCAATATACGAGAGGAGATTTTTAAATTATCTACCTAGCTATGAAAACGGGTTGCTAGGCGACCGAAAACAATATTGCGTATGCGTTAGACATTTAACGTGACATTGTCAAAATAGCAAGTCAATCTGTAAAGTAGTACAAATTTGCCACGGCAATTAGTACAGTAACATGAGCGAAATGAAACTGGAATATCGAAGTGTCATTAAGTTTTTGACAAAGGAAGGGAATGGACAAAAATCATTTTCGAGAGGATGACTACAGTGTATGGAAATGATGGGCCATCATATTACAAAGTTAAATTTTGGTCAAAATAGTTTCGTTGGGGGAGGGATTCAATTGAAGACGATCCAAGAACTGGCCGGCCAGTGGAAGCGAGAACGGGTGAAATTGTTCGCAAGGTTGAGAAATTGATGCTGCAAGACCGCCGAACAAAGGTTTACGTGGTTGCCAAAGAACTCAACATATCGGAAACAACTGCATTAAAAATTTTGCATGAGGACTTAGGAATGACAAAAGTGCCTGCACGCTGGATTCCAAAGTTGCTCACACCAGAGTAGGGAACAAATTTGCCGATACAATTTGGCGGCTTTGGCGCAAGACCGTGACTTTTTGAATAAAATTGTTACTGGTGACGAAACGTGGGTCTCTCACGGGGACCCCCTAGCAAACAGGAATCGATGCAGTGGGTTCACAAAGACTCCCCACCACCGAAGAAAGCAAAGACATAATTTGCGGGAAAAAAGTTGATGCAACTGTTTTCTGGGACTCTGAGGGTGTTTTGTTAGTGGAATATATGGAAAGAGGGCGTACAATAAACGCTGAAGCTTATGGAAACACAATCTTGCGAAAACGGCCGAACGCGCATCGTGAAAAGACATTGCTGCTTTATGACAACTGCCGCGTTCACAAGGCGCGCATAGTGCAGGGAATTTTGAATGAGTGCGGCTTTGTAGAGCTTGTCCACCCTCCGTATATCCCGGATTTAGCACCATGCGACTGTTTAAAAAAACATTTACGGGGTAAACGATTTGAGTCGGATGAAGCTCTTTAACAAGAAGTACAGGATTACTTAGAGGACCAAACAAATGAATTTTTTTCTGAAGGTGCAGGACAACTGGAGACACGTTGGACTAAATGTGTTAATGTAGGAGGAAGCTACGTAGAAAAATAAATTTTTTGTTTTCATATATCTGTTTTCCTTCATAGCTAGGTAGATAACTTAAAAATCTCCCCTCGTAGTTCGCTTATTAATTAAAATGATTATGATGGCAATGTTTTAGTTTGCTCCTGGGTGATTTAATTTACAATGAACGCCACTGAAAGAGCCGAGAAAAACGAGAGAGAAACGCGGAAACGAGAGAGAGGAGAGGGCAAACGCGCGCAAGAGAGAGAGAGAGAGCGAGAGAGAGCGAGAGAAAGCGAGAGAGAGCAGAGAGAGCGAGAGAGAGAGAGAGAGAGAGCGAAAGAGCGAGCGAGAGAGAGCGAGAGAGGACGAGAGAGAGCGAGAAAAAGCGAGAGAGAGAAACACCGGTTACTAATGGAACTATAAATTCGCTTGGAACAATTACCATAATTATAATATAACAATCAAAATTTGCTAATTAGTAGTTTATTTTCTTACCTGAATAAAATCTTGCAAAGTATTGAACAAAGCATCACAAATATTTAGAATGATGCTCGAAATACCCTGTTTCGAAATTCTGAACATGTGCACCAATGCATGGTAGGAATTTCCTGTTGCTATGAAACGCGGTGTTACAGCACGACGTTCATGAGCTTGAATGGATTTTCTAAATCTAGTGCCCTCATGCTGATTATCGACTCGGTCAAATTAAGAAGTCTCACATTACTGCTTATCACTCGGAAAAAGTTCCGGAAACCACCGCCACACCTCTATTCGAGATTTAACTCGTCCACATTGTCCAAAACTAAATCCAGTATCAGGTAATTCTCTCCATATCGAGCTCTAACTCTACCAAGGCAATATCAACGTACCCAAAATCGTCGATACCGTGGTTTATACTCGCTTGATAAACTACTATTTGCCACTGAACGCCATTTGCAATATGGACGAAGTGAATTGTGTGTGGCAGCGGTGACATAGTATAAAATAAATAAACAGAACTTAGAAATTATTCAAGTAACACAATTTCAATCATTAAAAGTCCTTAAATAAAATGATCGCTACAGTTAAAGTTCAACTTAAAACATCTGTCTGCAATATCAAATACAATAATTACACTTCAGTAAGTAAAAAGTCAAGAAAATGAGCGATCATTCAATGCCAGATACGATGACAACCGTACGTAATTGATTTAAAATGTGAATGGTGAAAAGTATGGGTGAATGACTTGTGAGTGGGTGTTTCGTCTAGTGCATTCCTTGATGAAGACTTATGATCAACCTTTTGAACCACTATTAAAACCGGTACTGCCATGGTCAATTTCAATATTTATGCAATTTTACTTTGAACATTAAGAATACTTATTTAATTAGTATGTCAACATTGTAACTTATTTTATTTATGATTGTCTAAACGTCACAAAGATTATTTATACACTAATCGTATATTACACTGTATACGCTTTAAAATATCGCATTTCTAACAGTTAAAAACGTTATTGAGAAAAAATACATCGTTTTTCTAACTATGCAGTACGATTATAACTGTGTGTATATAACCTTGTCTCGTTTCGGATAACAAGTATGCGACTTGGCCACACACCTAGAAAAAAAAATTAGCTACATGTAAATTCAATACATTTAATTAAGTAGCGTTTTTTGTTTATACCCTTATGTCTGTGAAGTCTTTATTTTTTTTAAATAAAAATATAAAACGAAATTATGGTAATCATTTTAAGTAGGTATTTTTTGGAGGTCTATTTTACATTTTTATATCACATGTATAAACATCGTGCGTGGCTCGCATGATTAAGTAATAGCGTTGGTAATAGTAAGCAGTTGTGAAGGAAAAGGTGAAAAAGATAAACATTAAGACACATGTAAAATACAATCATCACAAGTAAGTTAAAATGAAGTCAATACCAACCCCAACGAAAATATACCGAGTAAATGACTGAATCAGGTAGACACCACTCGGCCAAGAGTAGAGTAAGGCGGTGGACGTATTTTTAACCTTGAGCCTGACCTCGAATTCGGCCTTGGGATTGACCTCGTGCGTAGCCTTGGGCCAGCCAAGGCCAGGACCTCCTCGTGAAATTTAAATAAGGGGCCCTAATGCTATCTTGTAAGACAGGTGAGTCGAAGTGGGGCACCTCAACTTTCACTTGAGTTTTGGAATTTTATCTGCTTTTATAAAAAATACGGAGTTATACGAGTTATAAAATGCTTAAATCAAATTGGCGGTCATGTGGAACATTTGTAATGATTCATTTTATCTTTTTTATCACTTTTCTTCTAGTTATGTTCAAATAATTGTTTTATGTTTTTCATTTGTTATTATGCTCTCAATTTTGTTATCTTCTTGTTTTATTTCATTATTTTAATAAAATAGAATTTGTGTAGTTTGAATTAAGTTCATTTTATTTTTGAAAAACTTTTCAGTTTCTGTCAAAAATCACATTAAAGTAGAAAATATTAATTAACAAGAAAATTGTCGTAGCCAAACGATGCATAACTAAATGCTGCATCTATTCATCCAATAATATACAGGGTGTCACATTTGAATTAATAAAGTTTTTCAACTTTGAAAATTGTTTAATAGTTCATCAAATTTTGAACACCATGTATGCAATAAATCAATTGTCAATGAGTATTTCAAAAGTATGGTTCTTATGCTTCTGTCTACTCCAGAAGCACTTTCCATCAGTCAAAAATAAGTAAGACAAGCTGTGTTGAAAATAGGGTTACATCTTTCAAAATTTTTGAAAAAATCACGATATCTAAGAAACAGTTGAAAAAAGGTATTGGAAACCCTTATAAGACTTATCCTAAAATTTTGTCAAGAATCCAAAAAATAAAAATAATATACAGGAAGTCCAAAAATTCAGATTTCTAAATTGTTTCTAACCACCTAAACTTCTAACGAACGCCTACCGTGGAAAACCCTGTATACATCAAAAATTTAAAATTTATTAGAACCCATTTTTTATCAGAAGAGATTGCATAATTGTAGGCCTTTTTGTGCTTGCTCACGTGAGGGACGTATTTTAGATCTCGAGATTGAGTTTGGGTTGGTCTTGGAGCTTGGAGCTGGTCTTGGACTTGGGCTATGTCTTGGGGCTGGGGCTGGACTTGGGCTTCATCTTGGGGTTGGTATTGGACCTGGAGTTGGTCTTGGGGCTAGGATAGGGTGACAACTATTTTTGGTAATTATCTTGTAGATCATTTTGTTTCTTGGACTAGCGCTCTGATTGAGAAGGATGTTATTTAGTCTATTTAAACGAGGTTGCTGATAGAGTATCTGCTAGTATCATTTAGCGATTCAAGATGGAAGGTCAGTTTAAGCACCACTTTTCGACGATAGTTGCCGGTCCGTCGGGTTGTGGGAAATCGTATTTTATCGTGGAATTTCTAAAAAATATCGAAACAGCCTGCGATACACCTTTTATTCAAAGATCTCTCTGTGGAATTTCAAAAGGGTTTAACTGACATGGAACAGTTTGACGGAGAAAAACCTGTCTTAATAATAATTGACAATCTAATGCGCGAAACTAACGGCTCTGTGGTTGATATTTTTACAAAGGGTTGTCATCATCGAAATCTAAGTGTGTTTTTCTTAACGCAGAACATATTTCATCAAGGACGTCGACCACGGGATATTTCTCTCAACGCACATTACATAATTTTGTTTAAAAACCCACGTGTCAGAACTCAGATACAGGATTTAGCAAGACAGATTTCGCCGGACAATCCGAAATTTTTAGAAGCCGCGTACCAAGATGCCTCTTCAAACCCGCACGGATATTTATTGTTTGATTTAAAACAGAATACATCGGATGTGCTACATTATAAAATAAACATATTCGGGCCTCAAGGTATCTGCCAGGTATATATAGCGAAAAAAGGGTTTAAGTCATAAAGATTACATCATATATGATGGCTGACGTTTTAAGCGAGAACACTGATATCCTGCATGCATTAGCCAGATTAAGTAAAAAAAACTCGTAAAGCGTAAAGCCGACGAGAAAATCGATAAAATGATGGAGGATTCGGGTTATAAAATAGTGCATCTGTTGCTAAGAAGAAGCCTACTTACGACGATATATTTTCAAGACAATGGCTTTTCTACATGCCCAATCGTCAAGTCCGAATTGGATTTGTTCGCTTTACCGTCGACGCAGACAAGTATCGAGAGTAGTGAATGGACATTTTACAAACCATTATCAGCTCTGTGTGATGACGCCCCCAATAGAATTTGTAGTCCCCGGAAATGGAAACGATTACATAGATTTAAGTCAGACATCACAGCTAAAGTTCTAAAGCAAGATGATACAGCACTTACAGACGCTGATGTGGTAGCACCGGTAAACAATTGGATGCATTCGCTTTTCTCACAAGTGGAGGTTTACTTAAATCAGAAGATGGTGTCACAACCAAACAATACCTACGCCTACCGTTCATATATTGAAACGCTGCTAAATTATGGAAAGGAGGCCAAGAGTTCACATCTAGGATGTACCTTATGGCACAATGATACAGCTAGACAGATGAATACACTGGGAAACGCAAATAAGGGTTTCTCAAAACGTCAAGCACTCGCGGCTACCGGGAAACAGATAGAGATGATTGGTCACGTGCACTCGGATTTGTTTAATTAAGAAAAGTTTCTCATAAGTAGTGTTGAGTTAAAGGCTATAGTTGTACGATCAAGAGATACATTAAGCCTAATGGCGGCGCTCGCTTCAACTTACAAGACGCGAATTATAGACGATAGTTTACTGGTGAGACGTATGCGAATCAATCCAACTATTCTAATTGCGCACGCTAAAGCTTTAGAAACAACTGCCGCAAAATACCCTGTTACAAGGACCGACGTAAAAGTGTTAACTATACATGCAGGCATACAGCGAAAATCACTGGATAATGTTTTCCTGAGTCAGTTACCTAAACGATGTAGGCTTTGTAGCAAAGAAAGCCTTCAACGGTGATTACCCCTCAAACCCGTTCAATTTTCATCACTGCAATGTTAACTACATGTCGTTATATAGTGACAGACAACAAATTCCTTCGAAGGACTTACAACCAGACTTTACAGTTAATGGTTTATATGTAAGAGCGCAGCACACCTTATTCTCTGGTACGGGTATTCATTTTTTGAATGAAGGTAACGATATATCGAGAAGTGATTACCCCAACGGCTACTGTTTAATGGCCTCTGACCTAACACCTGACTTGTCTGCAAACGCTAGTACGCACTGGAATTTAGTTAGAAACGGCTCCCTTCGGCTGGAAGTCGGGTTTGAAGAAGCGCTCACCGAAACCGTTAACTGTTTGGTGTATGCAGAATTCGATAACGTGATCGAGATCGGTAAACATCGGAACGTCGTTGTGGATTTTAGCTGTTAAAAGTGGTAGCTCTAACCTGCAAGCTTCAGTGTACAGCAGCAGCCGAAAGAAGATGGACGTACAAAGGTTTAGTGATGTTAACAACGAATTCATACCGAAAGAAATTGCCGTGGTTACAGATCATGATCGTTTATCGTTGATGCTAATAAAACCACCTCGAGGTTACTTTATATCAAGATCCACGTCACAACAGATAAAATTTATGGAGGATAATTATCATGGGCTGAAATGGTGGTAAGGTCATGTACACTACAACAATTTCCGTGAGGAGTTGATGAGAGTGTTGCGCCCATTTAACAAAATTCACGTTAAGGGCAGTGAAAAATACAGTTTTTTAGGTTTCTTAACAAACCAATAGTAAACCTGGAGGAGACTGGTTGCCCGTCGATTAAACAATTGAAAAAGGAAGCAAAAGCATATAGCTGTTTAAACCATAACATACCTTGCTACTGCAAGACTGGACGCATACCAATTCCAAAGATGTATGCGGTACAAGTGTTGAAATGTCTAAAATCGATCCCCAACCACAAGAAGAATGTGGTTCGGTTTGTATATGCTTATAATCAACTACCGACACACGCACCTAGACCGTGTGCAATTATTGTAAACACGGATCCTACAGACAAACCAGGTTACTATTGGACCGCTATCTACATTGATGATAATGGTAACGGAGAGTATTTTGATTCCTTTGGCGGAGCACCTCAAGGATATCATTTAAGTTTCCTAGAGAAGACTTCTAGATGGTTCCGTTACAATAACACAATACTGCAGGATTACCATTCGGATGTGTGTGGACTTTATACGTTAACGTTTCTATATTGTAGATTAAATAGTTTATCGATGAGTGATTTTGTAAAAAACTTTTTTAGTACATGTTTAATTGTAAATGACGAGATAATTAAATTACTGTTTAACGCCTGTTACCCAAACATTTTATTCTGATAAATAAAGAGATTTTTTAGTACCTTACTTTTTTTAATTAAGAGTTGCGTAATATCAGATGAGCGTATTGTTTTTTCTTTCTTTTTAATTCAGCATGTGTGTTTTTAAAAATCGTGTTATAAAATTTATGACTTTAGCGTTTTAAGGAAAGTGTGTTACTCGGTTGGTAGATTATTTAAATTAACAGGTTTATATAATTACACAGTAATTAGCTAAAAGTAAACATGAACAGTGGTTTCTAACTACATAATGTTATTGTGGAATTTAAAACGTGTAATTATTACATTCCAAACTTTTAATGCGGTTTTTATAAGAAACAAATTGCGTGTGTATGTAGGTATGGGCAACATATAATATTTTGTTCAAACCGCTTTGTTATTAATTACTTTAAGGGGCAAGGTAAATACGAGTTGCAGTAAGTGTGATAAAGATAATTAGGTTGTTTGTATATTTACACTCTAAAAATTAATTATGGGGAAATCAATAGCTAGTTTTATATCAACTATTCATAAACGTAAAACATAGAAAGTGGTTTAGTTTGATTAGATGAGTAACACAAAGCAGTAATTATCACTCGTGAATCAGTCCCTCAAAAATGTTCATTCATAGCTGATAAGTGTGCTACTGACCTTTTATTTATTTTATTTACTTGTACAGATTTTTAATTACAGTTATAAAACACATCCAAGTTATACGTAACAACAGTTTCTTTAAAAATATTAAGGTGTACAATATACAATTTAACGAACGGTTGGATATTAAACATATTTCAATGCAATCAATGCAGGTAAAACAATCAGTTTTAATATTCGTTTAGAAAACAATACTGTAATAACTGTCATGTAATTAATTAACTTAATAAAAAATTTTTGTTTCATTAGAGAATAATCTGAATGGCAGTAATTTTTTTTTATAACTCACTGAGGCTTTTTTTAATTATGATATTTACAATAAAAAATAAGTGTTCTATAATTAAATTTTACTGTCATTCAAATTCCCCACGCAAGATCAAACCCTAACACAAGTTCATACACCTGTCTTACAAGATAACAATAGGGCCTACCTATTAGAATACAAATTCAAATTTTACTTCAAGGGGTCACGGGGCTAAGTCCCAGCAGTAAATTACGAAGTCCTATATCTGCCTTACAAGATAGCATTAGGCCTCCTTATTAGAATACATCCCCCAATGTATAAATAAAATTTCCAAGGACTTCCCACCAAAAGGGCTCTTAACACAAACAAAAATAATCAGGGTTGAAATTCCCATTAAGGGTTGAAAAAGACCACCGAAAAGAAACCATAAATAAGGGTGAAAAATACGCACCCTCAAGCAAGCGAGTAAAAACAAAAAAGGCCTTAATTAGGGATGAAAATTCCATTAAGGGTTGAAAAAGACCTCTGGAAAGAAACCATAAAACATAAAGATGGAAAAATCGAGCTCACACGTGGTCCGCCATAAAATAAGGGGTGAAAAAATACGCCCCTCAAGTAAGCGAGTAAAACAAGAAGGCCTTAATTAGGGATGAAAATCAAAGGTTGAAAAAGACCTCTGGAAAGAAACCATAGGGGTGGAAAATATGGTCTCCCACGTGGGGACATCCTTGTGACGTCAAAATCCAAGATGGCGCATGGTATCCCAGTACTACTCACGTGTAAAAACTTTGTTAGGGTCTACGCCCTCTTGTCGTAGCCCCCTTGGCTGGAAATAGTATTCTAATAAGGGGGTCCTATTGCTAACTTGTAAGACATACTGTATAGGAATCTGTGTCAGAGTCTGCGCTCTCTTGGCTAAGCAGTTGGTAATAAATACTTAAAAATTCCATCTTAGAAACTATCGAATTAGACAAAGTATACCTTTTTTATCTGAAAAACATCAAGACTTCGTATCTTAATAAAAAAAAATTCAATTTACTCCATTGGCGCAGAAATTAGGAACTAAAAGGTTGCACTACCCCTTGCGTTCTACGCCACTGTACATAATAAAAACGAATTAATAAGCTAAAACCAATGTACTTTATGTTCCTATTTATTACACCAAGAATGAGAAAAATACTTTTTTGGTTTTGGAAATATATTGTAGCAAAAGTAAAAGGTGTGTGGTAACAGGAGTAAGACCGGAATCTCACTCGGTCGGTTAGGCACTTGGATGAGTGTGCGTCTGATTGGCGAGATACACAGAGAATTTAAAAGGGCACCACTTGATTTAGTTTTATTTCGCCCTTAGACCAAGAAAAGGGCTACGACACAGTAAAATAATGTTGGACCCAGTCCAAGAATGGCATACGTTCGGTTAGGATTTCAACCCTAAACCGTAGTGATGAAGAAAACAACTATAGGTAATTTAACACAAATCGGTTTAATCTTTGTAGCTCCAGTAAGTAACAATAATAATAAATCCCAAATCTTAAATATACTAAAGATGGTTAACCTAAACTAGCCGAAGGCATACTAGTCTAAATATCAAATCGTATTTGTTACAGTACGGAAGTACTCAAACAAGTGTATCGTAAATCGGAATAGCTACTATTCAGCAAAACAACCCGAGAAGAGGACCCCCGAAATTGGACAAAAAAAACCACATTTACCTTTTTCTATTGCATCTTCTAAATAGATACAAAAAGAAAAATTTCATTGAATCAAATTATAGTACAATGAAATGACACTGTTCAACATCCAGCGTTGATCCTAGAAATAAACTACACAATACAAAATAAACCCAAAACAAAATAATGAAACTGTAGTTATTGGAAGAGCTCTCCTTACAACTGGTGTCTCCGTTTTAACTCAACCGAATAACTGAGATATAAATAACCCAAAATATATCAGCCAGATGTCTATCATTGCATAAAAAAGTTAAATCTGAAAGTAATTAATAAGAATGACGGTACAGTGAAATAAAAGTTTTCAAACAACGCACAATAAAATTATAGTCTGTTACTAGTATTACACACAAAACTACAAGCATAAATTAGAAGTCTACTTTAATGTTATAAACTGTAAAACTCAACTCAAAACCTGACAGCTGAAGGCTAACATATTCACGTTCCTGAACCATCAATAGCTTTCTTATTTATGATAACGTTTGTTAGAACGTACAATTAAACTATTAGTACACAGCAAAACACAAATCCTAAATTCAACAGTTAAATTTTCAGCAACTCATTACTTTAATCACCCAGTATAAAGCGTTTTACTCTACACAAACGTCACAGTTAGATTATAATATGGATCTCCCCATATAAAATACTATTTAACTACAGAAGCAGCAAACTTCAAGGTGAACAGCTGTTTATAATGCACTTAAAATTCCAAATCTTAATCAGTAATCTCAAAAATAAAGTACTGAGGAAGCTAAATTAGTAAAAGTAAAAGTGAACACCTCAGTAAGTATGAATGTAGTTAATTATGATTAAGCCTTAATTAAACCTTTACAAGCAATGTCACAGTTAAATGTATGTATAACACACCATTAGGAAACTGTGTTATGTTTACAGCTATAATTCATTTAATAACGAACCACTTCTAAAGTAATACGAAGTTGCACTTAAAACGGTTGTCTATCGATCCAGAATTCCGATATGAGGTAATTAAACATTTAAAAGACTCACCAATCAGTTGCTGGTGAATAGGAGTGTTCTTGTGTCTTACGTGACTTAAGCTTAATGTTCTTTTATGCGACCAACGGACGACAGAAGCGGATGGCCGGCCAAACTATCGGAGCCTGTCTCGTCGTCTAAAACCGCTTTATCGGAGTCTCTACCTCCTCGTTTGTCGTATTCATCGGAACGCTCCCCAGCCACTTACAGAATTTCGTTAAGATCGGTTAAGCCGTCTCGGAGATGTACATTACCGGGCGTCACTTTCCGACACTCATATGTCTTTAATACAAAAACCATATCTTGAAGAAGTTGAACCGTCTTTAAGTTACACAAGCGATAGTCGGCCGGGGTTGTCGAATCGAACGGCGGGTCAGACTATCAGAGCCTGCGTCGCCGTCTGACATCTTTTTGGGATTAGTAGAGTTATTCAAGACACTATTTCGTGCGAGCCCACGTTAGAGACACCTGAGTGTTGAATTTTGTAGTTATTCGACCACCATCTCATTTTGCGTTCCAATTTTCCGTATCTTTCGGAACGCCCTCGCGCACCTGCTGAATTTGGTTGAAATCGGTCAAGCAATCTCGGAGATGTACCCCCAGCGTCGCGACGCTTCAAAAATTATACACTTTCACACACTAATCACATGCATAGAATGCAATCTTGAAAAAGTTGAGTTGCAAAAGACGGAAGAGTAGTGTAAGATTATAAGATAGTTTGCATTCTGCTTCATTACCTAATAATACTATGAGTTATAATTACATAAAACGATTGAATTATTTTAAGTGAAGACTGATGTTATAGCTAGAAACAATAGCGAACAGTGATGATAATTGATGTCTGGTACTTGTAACGGGATGAATAAATATGGTGTGATCACGCATGAGTATGAGGAAGTAGTTTTATGTGGTGTGTGATTTTCAGCGCTACCTTCTCGTTTTTGGTTAAGAGCTGGTAGCCCTGCCTCATAAAAGGGTGATTTGTCCAGGAAACAGTGGTGAAAGGATCAGAAGCTTGACAGGCTGGGTTCTGCGGGGGGTGCTTATCGGTTTGGAGAGTATAGAGGATGAGGACTAGTATAACCGATCTTCGCGTGAAGCGAGAAAGCTCAGACAAAACATGTACATAACACTACTGTTTACAGTTATTAAACTTAAGTTAAATACAAACACAATGCAAGTATAGAAGTAAGGAAATTCGTATTTAAAACAGAAAAGCTTAAAAAAGTTTAAATAATACTCGAGCACGAATAACAAGAAGGTTCAATATATTTTAGATACATGTACTACACAATCTTGACTGTTTTAAATGATAGCAGTCTGTTTTTACGTACCAGCTAACACTACCATAACGACTTTGCAAACGGTGGATGTAATAAACGTAACTTTGACTGACCTGTCGTCGAGGTTAATATATACCTGTTGAGGTAAGCGAAGCCCAGATGGACGACAGTAAAATTTGCTGGCGATGAAGCTAGTAGTTTCAGAATGTACCATTAATCGTAAACACACTTAAACATATAACCACGAAAGTTCCAATATAATATATTCCTATAAGAGGCCATACAACAAGTAGTATGGAAGATAATACAGTGTAACGACCCAAATAATGGATAATATTACTTGTTTGTCATTTTGGATTTTTATTCTTTTCTTTACATCATTTAGGGAAATGTTTAAGTATAATCGCGTATCTCTTTGTCTTTATAATTAAATTTGGTGTAACATATTGATATCTGTTCATTAGTGTTATACGTTATTTTAGAGCGCATGGTATATTATATTATGTTTTCGGTGTTTGATTGGATCTACTTATCGCTTGTGCGCATCTTAATTCATGTCTGCCGGATGTACTTGGCATAGAACTTCATTTCCTGTTTTTTATACGTTGCGTTGACCGTTTGGTTTCTCCCTTACAATGCAAATTTTTCAAAATATATGACGTGTATGAGAATGATAACCACGATGTAAACGTACCTACAAGTGATTATCGTTAATCAGTTGGACGTAAACCAAAACAATTTAGTCAGAGTTTGTACAAACTATCTGTGTATTTATTTGAAGCTTGGCAACGTTCACCGCCTTTTTAGCAAGCAAGTTCAAAATTAAATGGTATATTACAACAGCGCCAAAGCTCGTTGCCAGAACTGTTACATTTGTGTGACAAAAATAAGTGTATTTCTAAAAATATGTCGATGGACAAGGGTGTTTTTAAATTCACAGTTTTTGCATGTTTAGAATATACTTTTATTTTTATATATTTAATCACTGGTGCAATACTAGAATGGTATTTTATTTTATCAGGCTTTAGTTGCTTAAACAAGTACACTAATAGCTGCAGTAGTGATTCACCGATATAGAATGAAGCCGAAAGTTTACCCATGGCTAAGTGAAATAATTTTTTTTATAGCACGACGTTTCTGAACCGACTCTGCTTCCGTCATCATGCTTACTCCTGCGAAAGACTATTTTCGCACTTGAATATGACTTCTCTTGAATCTTTTAACTTGGAACCTTTCGACTTGGAGCCGACGTACGCATACTAGGTTGCGGCAGGAGTAGGTGTTACACCTCAAATATAGCGTTGCGCGTATTATCTTAGATTCTATTATATCGATAATTATCAAACGTATTTATTTGAGTAAGATATAAAACGTAGTATTTAGCGTCTTTTAGACCGGGTGTGGGGTTTTAAAAATGAGATATATAAAAGTGCATGATATTAAAATTTTGTTGATATTCCTCCTTATTCATTCTCAGAATATAAAAATCAGTTCTTAACTGAGTAACAAACCTTTTTATGTATGTTTAAAATTTACGTTCATATTGGCATTTCATCTAGTGTTTGTTGCATAAATAAATTATTTCAATTATTATTCACTGCACATCCTTTCCGCGCTTTAAGTCATTTTCGGTCATTGCGCAGGATTACTTTGGGCGTCCTACATTCATTGCTTGAACTACGTGTTGAAGTAGAAGCCATTTTCGCTTTGTTAAAATTTTTTATTTAGAGTGCCACATTTATATGGTGAGTTATTCAAATTTGAGACATCTGCATTTCAGGCAACTTAATTTTATTTATACTGTTACCACTTATTTTAGTTTGGGTTTAATTTTATTTTAACGTTAACTTTGCAAGATGATGAAGTGGGATTTCTATTACCAAATTTTACTTTGAACCATACAAAATCAATTCAGTTTGGAGGTTTATAAAGAAATTTCTATATATTTGGAATTACCAACATATCAATCTGATGTTAACTTCAACTTCCATTAAAATTGCGGAATAAATTTAAAATGATGAGTAGACAGCATTTCCTTATCTGCTGAAGTTCAACTGACACCAAAAATGTAAAATTTGCTAACATTAGTTTTTAAGAGATCATCTTATAATCCAAATTAAGTATCGTAATAATGCCTTTTTTTGTTAAGCAAAAATATCTAAGCAATTCTATTTCTGTTAATAAGCAAATCAAATGTTATTGAACCTGGACCTATTAATGTACCGACGAGCTAAGTGGCATAAAATCTTCTAGTTATCCATTATTTACCATAGCTAATTATAGCTCTGGGTTAGAAGTATTTAATCACAAGTGAGTGAATTATTCATACGAGACCCTGTAAAGATTACAATTGCTACACGATCAAACCGCTCCAACGTCCAGTAGTACTTACAAATATAAGCAGGATGCCGCCTAACTGCTCTATAGATGGGCGTGCTGGAGGTAAGATATAAAATGACTGAAATTTGACTTCAAACACCTTACACTTACCCTAAAACATTGCTCAACATTGGGGATAAATGTCCTATGAGCGCTAACACGATCTAAACTTATCTGGAAAATTACCTTAATAGTGAATTGTCCATACAGGGTGTATCTTACCTAGTCCGCCAAAATTAAAGGAGTACTAGAATTCATCATTCGAAACAAAAAAGTTCATATGTACATGGGTCCGGAAATGCTTCGTTTCCGAGAAACAGTGTGTCAAAGTTGAAAAAAAATCGCATTTTCTTCAATATCTTTCGACTGTTTCGAAATAATTTCATGAAATTTCGTATTCGGGGGTTTTTTAGGATGACAAATTCAAATTTTCAATCCATTTAGTTGTGGTTTCTAGAGGGCGCCAGCGGCAATCATTTCGACCCCTTTAAATCGTTGCAACTTTTTTGTGCTACACTGTATGCCATTTTGGACTAGAAAAATCGATTTTCCTATCTTTTCTTATAAAAAAGGGTATATCTTAGTGAAGTCGCTAGGAGCAACTGTTTCCGAGAAAAACGCATTTAAAACTCACAATGTTTATTTATTTAAAACTAACTTTTGTAAGGAGCACATCCAACATTAAATTATTTTGATAACAACTGTTCAAAATGCCCGCCTCTAATTTCTATACATTTATCAATACGTTTATTAAAATAATGCCTTATTTTAAAGAAAATATATCTTATTTCGGAATGATTCGGCCGCATTTACAATTCTGTACCATAATTCATCACGGTTGTTTATAACTCTGGTGTAAACTGATGACTTCATATCACCCCAGAAACAAAAGTTCATTGGGTTGAAATCAGGATTATGCGCACGCCACGGATTTAGGCTTTCACAATCTATCCACCGATTCGGGAAAGTTTCATCAAGATAGTTGCGTACTTGAATAGTAAAATGGGCTGGAGTTTCATCCTGCATAAATACCACGTTTTGTCGAAAAAGGTAAATCATCCAAGAAATCAACTAAATGATGTTGCAGAAAATCTAAATACAGTAGACCATTCAAATTCGGATGAAGTTCATATGGACCAAGGAGATAGTTCCCTATAATTCCACACCGAACGTTGATCTTAAATTCTTGTTGAAAATGACGCTCACTAACAACATGAGGATTTTGAACATCCCAAACGTGCTTGTTTTTGAAATTAAATACTCCCCTACGAGTAAACGTGGCTTCATCGGTAAATAGCACATTGTTTAAAAATTGATGGTCAAGTTGTTGCTGAGTGCGCATAAAATTAGCGAACTGTAGTCTAGCTGGTAGATCTGCTGCTAGGAGATTGTGAACCGGTGTAAAATGGTAGGGATATAACTTCTCTTTATGGACGATTCTCAATACTGTTGTTTGACTTACTCGGGTGTCCCTAGTCAATTGTCTACTGCTAATTTCTGAATTTTCTGCTACTCGAGTTACGATTTCTTCTTCCTGATCTACAGTAATGGTACGCTTGGGTCCCATGAAATGAAAAGATAGGAGAATGGATTTTTCTAGTCCAAAATGGCATACAGTGTAGTAAAAAAATTGTAACGATTTAAAGGGTTTAAAGGGTTGCCGCTGGCGCCCTCTAGAAACCACAACTAAATGGACCACCAATTTGAATTTGTCATCCCAAAAAACCTCTGTATACGAAATTTCATGAAATTATTTCGAAGCAGTCGAAAGATATTAAAGAAAACGCGATTTCTTTTTTCAACTTTGACGCCCTGTATCTTGGAAACGAAGCATTACCGGACTCATGTACATATAAACTTTTTTGCTTAGAATGATGAGTTCTGATACTCATTTAATTTTGGCGGATTAGATAAGATTCACCCTGTATAAACCTCGTAGAATGTAATGAATTGTCCAAAATATCATCAATTTTAAATGAACTATTTGTTTCACCCTCGTATAACTATCAACTAATTTTTATGTTTACTAACCATAAACCAAAATAAATAATACCCAATTAGGAAAATAATACTTAAATCTATTAATTTTTAAATTGATTTGTGAAAGTATGATCCTAAATGGAGTATACTTAAAAACAGCAGCAACTGTACTCCCACTAAATAATAGATACGGATTTTAAAATAAAAAATGACCGTTTCCTATTGTAAAACGAAAAATGGACGCAACAATTTGTGCATAATTTGAAATAATATTTTCTCAAATACTGTTAGAAATGTTATCACTAATAAATCAAAACTTTTACCAGCATGACTCACCTTACATCAAGTCGTAACTTTCGTTTTCAAGAAAATGAATAAACAAGAATTAATACAGTGATAAACAATAACTGAAAATAAGGTTTGTGTTGTATATTTGATTCAATCAACGAAATAAAAACAGTTACATTTTGTAATTGGCTTGTATAAAAGAAATCTAATTGTCAAGTCAACAGTCACAATTAGCCAAAAGTAACATAAAATATATTATGCAGAACCTTTGCGATCCTTTGTGTAACTTTGCGCATAAAAAACAAATAAAAGAAATTTAATAAAGCACTATTAGTTTGTAACTCAAAAATTGACTTTTTGTTTTAATTAAGCTAGTTTAAACCTGCTAATACAAAAAAATATAGTGATTAGAATTGATTCTCCTCATAGCCTACTGGCCTACTTCCATAACCTTCTACACTATCCCAACATGAGGTAGAACTCTCAAATTAATCCTTGTAACTGTATGCACGCGCACACACTAACAACTTAATAGTCTTAATAGCCATATTTAATATCCAAAATCTTTACTTAGTTAAAAAGGATCACTTTAAAGGTTCCTTTCTTATACAATATTCTCTTAACACAACGGAGAGTGCTTATTTAAACATATTTAAACACTACTTAAATTTTTGGAAAAGGATTACAACACAAACAATTCCCAACTCAATACCAAATCAATTTATTAGTAAACGTTTTTTGGTGTTCCATTCCCAAAATGGGTTCTGATAGTGCACAACAATGTTTCACCGCACTGCTAAGTTTTACAACATACATTGACACAGATATTTACTTTTTATGTAAATTCCTTTCTAAAAAATCGTGCGCGACCTTCTCCAACCAAAGGGCGGCCTTCTAACCATTATAGATATCCACGCCCATTTTGAAAACGTCATTCATTCATGATCGAAGTCAGCACTCACTCCATCGCGTCACTCATCATCGCATTCATTCGTTCTACTTTCCTATCGCTTTTGAGCTTCAGCGATAAGATCGAATTATTAGTACACTGCAGTTTCGGTCGGAGTCGGAACGCCATATTTGGATTACTTACAAACCTATCGCACGTTCTGTAGCCTGTTATTTTTGCTTGCGCCGTGTTTAGTTTAGAAACATTAAAGCGCGCATTTCGATTTATTTAAATTATATTCAATCATTGGAACATTAAAAATAATTCTTATTCAAGTTTTAATGTTTGAAAGGATACGTAGCATAATTCTAAATACAACAAATTCTTAAATTAGATGTCAGATTCAGTATATGTATATGACTAAACAAAAATGTTATGTACAAAATGGAAAGACAACATTTCTTGCACAGCTTACATTCCACATTAGACTGAGCCGTCGATTTTATAAAAAAACTACCAAAGTATAGATTTTTTATTACCAATACGGCGACTAATTTTAATTTTCGGAATTAACTTGTTGCATGATTGATTTGACCTCAGTGAAACTAAACTTAAACTTAACGGAAACGAAAAGGGAAAGATAGGGGAGAAAAAAAATTGCAACCACCTTGATAAGACAGTTTTATCAGATATCATAATAATTCCGCCGAATCCTTTGGCGGTAGCCGCACGTGCAGCGCGGCGTAAGAGATTAGGTTATCCCACATACATCTGTGGCGATTGCCGATTGTATCGAGCCGACTTGGTGTTGCGAGATTTGAGAACTCGTGTTCTGAAAAACCTAAGTGAAATAATTTTTCGAAATGGAATCATTCGAATGATCATTCGATTGTAAATTTCTCTCGAAAGGTGAAGTTTCGATTGTTGAAATCATTCGATTGTGCCCATCACTAGTAATGAGTTGCGCTACACACACCTAGTAGGAGAAATTCATACTGTACAAGCCCCGCCCACACTAGAGTTATTTTTTTTGGGTACCCCTCATATACGTAATGTATACATGTATGCTGTGGCTGAAGAAGCGTAGAAAGCTACTTTGGGGAGGGAATGAAACACGTTGCTTTCCATTTTTCCTGCTAGTGTGTACTCCTACACTAAACGCCAAATACGAAGACACCAAGCTGCGCAAAAAAAATCACGTGACCGTGTACTATTCAACCGTAAAAGATTAGGTTTTTAAGAAAAGTAAAAGTTACGTTTTGTACATTTTTTGTTTAATAACCTCTTAATTATGTTTATATTTTATAATTAGGGCAATTTAAACAAAAAAAAACATTTATTTAATTGTGAAAAGTGAAATATAAAGTTATGTTACTTGTTCATAAATTTACTCGGAAATGTTGTAATTCGCATTTTAATTATTAACCACAGTTCTAAGGGTAAAGAATTCGTGTCTGAACAGTTTTATACTGCGATGGTTATAAATAGGTGTAATAGAGGGGGTAGAGTTTTATCGAATTCAAATATTAGATAGTATGCAAGTTCAAATAAAGTTGAAGAAGTTATATAGTTTGTTATGAGGAAAATATAGTATACGAATATAAACAGATGGTTTTTATGCAACAAAACAGGTTTTATGGGGTTTGCACAATGGTGTATTCATAAAAGCATTGAGCTACGGCAGAAGCATGTTAAAAAGGTCAATACGATACATATTAGTGTGTTAAAGATATTGATTACATGAAGTACAATAATCCTAATGTGTAGAACATGTATAATAATTGGTAGAATGCATAAAAACTCTGCGAACTATAAAAAGGGTTATGGTACGAAGACGTTATGTTGGTAGATCATAGAATAAGTGTTTAAAAAGTACTTAAGAAGTTAAAGTGCCTTAGAAACATATCTAAGAACATGAACAACACATGTGCAATGTGAAATTAACAATATAAATACAATAAAATATTACACAATTACTCTACACTTATTTCTTCGTTATCATAATCTGATATAAAATCAGATTCATCTGACGAGTCTCCACTCCTACGTATAATCAATTCCTCACAAACGACATCCATAATATGCTCTTTATTAATGTATTCCTCTTCAATTTCTTTAACATGACGGCACACTTCTTGCCAGTGGCTCTCCAAATCCATCGAACACTTTTCACGAGTTAGTTTTTCAACATCGGCTAATTTAAAAGTTGTGTTTCTCGATGCCATCCAAGCTTTTACAATGGCCCATATTTTGTCTATTGGATTTAGTTCCAGGTGGTATGGAGGTAGTCGACATACAGAGTGACCATTCGCAAATTTAGCATCAATTAAATATTCCGTGTAGCTCGGTTTATTACATTTTATTAAATCATACAGCTCCATTTTTGTTTGGGATTCATCATGTACGATCCCTCGTTCTTATAACCAAGTTATCATTTCCATTTTTTTACTGCTAAAAGTTGGATGTTTAACTGATAACGTGTTGTGATAACTTGCATTATCCATAACAATAACTGACTTTTCGAGCAAATTCGGTAATAACTGGTGCTCAATCCATCGTTTATAATTAATAAAGTTCATATCGTCGTGATAATCACCTGTTTTTGAGCCCGATTTAAAAACGAGGGCATGATTGATAAATCCCATTTCACCACCAGCATGTACTATTATAAGACGTTGACCTTTACCGATTGGACATTTTAAACCTTCGTTAGAATCATCTACCCAGGAATATGGCGTTGTATGCGATGCATGTATATATGTTTCATCTGTATACACAATGGGTCGCCCTGCTCTTCGATACTTTGTTATTGCTCGTATATAAGCACAACGTAAAGATCGTATATCGTATCGTTCCATTAAACATTTACGATTGTCAACGGTTTTCCTCTATTTAAAACCTATTTTATTTATTAATCTTCTTAAAGACGTTTCCTTCCCAGAGAAACCAATGGATTCGATATATTTAATAATATTATAGCTAGCATTGACGGTTGGTCGTCGTTTCTCCGTGATATGAAAATTGTATACAATGCGTCGAATGACTTATTCCCCACAATTATCGACAGATGATCTTGGTGAGGTTTTCATTCTTTTATTAGAAGTCTTGAACGATTCTATTTCACCACGTTGAATTGCACTCACTCTATAATAATTCTAATGACCGTACTTTTAGATACTCCAGTTGCTTTGACAACGATATCAAGAACGTTAACTGTAAAGAAATGTAATCGTGAAAAACTGACAGATGTTAATCGTACAATACTGACATACAGTAGAACCTCTTTAATCTGAACTAACTAGAACCGGGGGAGGTTCGGATTATGAAATCGTTCGGATTACAGAACATATTGTGCTTTTCATAAAACAACAGTTAAAACGTGCCTAAAATGGGTTATTAGTGTTAAAGAAAAAAAAAGAAAAAAGAAAATGCATTGCAGTGTAAAATACGTACTATATGTAATCATGTAGAACCATAGAGTAAAAAGTATTACAGTAGAAAAGATTATACACTACAGTACTACTGTACAATGTAAAATTATACAGTTGCTACAGTATTTAGAATAAAATAACATAAAATACAAGACAGTATTGTGGAATTTGTACGGTACATACTGTATCAACAAACATAAAATACATACATTACTGTACTGTAAAAAAGTCAGTCATTTTCTTCTGAACAAATGATGAAGTGCGTTTTTTGGCTGCCAAGTCTCGAATTTGCTTTAAAACCATCAATTGCGGTAAGCAGCATTTGGTTTGCCTTTCATACCAATTCATTGCCATCTCTAATAAACTAAACGCATCGGTATGGGATGGTCCCAAGTCAGAAGTTTCTTCATCTTCACTGCTCTCCTCAGATTCGTTTTCCTCGGTGACGATGGTAAGAATTTCATCTTCATTATAAATCTGATATCCTAGATCATTCTTGTCACTATTGATCTACTCTGTTGCATCAGTTACGTCACACTCCTCAAACCCAGGAATATCCTGACAAAGATCGACAATTTCTCCGACAATATGAGATTCTTCATGTTCTCCATCACAATTATTTTCGACGTCATTGTTCTCAGGCATAGGCCATAGCTTGTTCCAAGCTTTCGTCAAATTTTGCCTTGTTAGATTTGCCCAAGAACCCACCAGAATATAGCAACAGTCTTTTAAGTTAATTTTTTTTGTAAATGCAATCACACTTTCTTCGTCTCTCTCTGCTAAAAGTAGCCGCCTAAGCAATTCTTTCCTGTACAATCTCTTGGTTTTTGCGATGACTCCCTGATCCATTGGCTGGAGGAGGGCTGTTACATTTGGAGGAAGGAAAATAGCTGAGAAGTCTTCATTAATGGCGTTCATTGTATCAATGTCAGGATGAGTGGGGGCATTGTCGATTATTAAAAGGACTTTTCCTGTTTTGCCCTTCTGCTCTTTTTTTACCTCTGGGATGAATGTGTTAGAATACCAATCGAGAAAAATATCAGTTGACATCCAAGAGTTTTTTTGTGCTTTGTAAGTAACAGGAAGACATTTTATGTTTTTGAAATAACGGGGTTTCTTACTTTTACCAATAAGCAGCAATGGAAGAGGGTGAGTACCACTTGTATTTGCGCAAACCATAGCCGTTACCCTGTCTTTGCTTACTTTGTATCCACGAGCTCGAGTTTCATTACGGGATGCAAGAGATTTTCTCGGCAATGAGCGCCAATTCACACCGGTCTCGTCAGCATTGTAAACATCGTCCCTTGAAAACCCTGCATTAACTACAGTTTCTTTAAAGGTTTTTACAAATACTACTGAAGACACAGCGTCACCAGATAAGCTTTCCGCTTGAACATCCAGTTGTCTTATTCCATGCCGTTGCTTAAATTTACTCAGCCAGCTAATGCTAGCCTTAAAGTCAAGAGGTCCGTTAAGTTTCTGATTGAAATCAAGAGCCTTTTCGCAAAGAAGTGGACCTGATATTGGTTCACCCAAGCTCCTTCTTTGTGTGAATCACAAATACAGCGCGTCCTCAAGAGCCATATTACTAGCTGGTTTTAAAGTTTTCCTGTTTTTAGGTCCTTCACCACTGTCTTGTCTACATGCGTACTGCATTATGGCATCTTGTTTCGATTTAATATCGGTGATAGTCGACTTACCAACTCCATACTCCTTGGCCAGCGATGCACCACTTTTAGTCTTTCTATGATTTCTAGTTTCTTCTCGATATTTAAAGTGTTCTGTTTACGTTTTAGTGACGACATGGTAACGTACTGTACTGATACACAATCTTCAACTAAGAACTGTTCTGTAGAATTGTAAAATAAACACGTGCACGCTCTGAAAAACAACACACCTTCACAGTGACAACAAGAGTGCGACTGAGGACAATATGAAAATAAGCTGTAGTGTTGAGAGGAAGGGAGGGGAGGGAAAGGTCGTTGACTCACTGCCAGTTGTTCTATTCGAGAATACAATGCTTAACTTCTTTTTGCGTTTCGTGTTTATACGTGAAAATTTGTGTTTATAATACTAAGAAGTCGAAGATTGAAATCCATTTTTGTTTACATACAGTACTTTTAACTCATTATTTACGCATTTTTGTGACGCATAGGCCTGTGCATGAATGTAAAGAAAAATTTCAGTTTTATTCTCAGAAAGAATTTGAATTTTGAAAATAAAAAAACAAAAATATCGTAGAGCGTACCTGCGAAACATCCCGCGGCAGCGTTCGGATTACTGGACGTTCGGATTACGGGGGTTCGGATTAAAGAGGATCTACTGTACCTTCGTTCATATTTTGATAAAACTGATAAACATTCCAAATAATTTCGCGGGCATCTTGCGATAAGACACGCAGCTTCTTTGCTGGAATATTTGATGTACTATCAGACGATGTACTCGCATCACCCATTATAAACAACGAACTAAATCAATATATTATATTAATACATATTACTGTGGATTACAAATACAACTTACTTGTAAATAAAAGGTGCTGAAACGGAAGGAGTTTTAAAAAAAACTGTTTACAATTGATAAAAACGTGCACGAAAAATGAGGTTAGAAAACAACAAACAACACTACATTTTGTGGACGGAACATAATATCTACTTCTCACTCATATCATTATTCCATTTCTTTTTAATGCAATATTCGGTTTCTGCGCAGGTGTCTCGTATTTGTCGTTTGCTCTAATAGGGACCTGATCACAACGGCCACTGATCATAACGGCCACCCTGGTTTTTGTTATTTCATAACGCCCACCTTGATCACAAAGACCACTAATAATATTTGATCATAACGGCCACCTTGTTCACAACGGCCACTCTTTCAATTGATCACAACGGCCACTTTGATCACAACGGCCAACTTTACAAGTTGATCATAACGACCACCGTGATCATAACGTCCACTCGTACTCATTATCATAACGGCCAACTTGATCACAACGCTCACCGAAGCCAGTAGTGGAAAACGTCATACGAGGATGATCACAACGGCCACCCTGATCATAATAGCCACTTTAGAAGTTGATCGTACGGCCACCGTGATCATAACGGCCAATCTTAGTAATGATCATAACGACCACCGACGTCAGTTAACAAAACCGCCCAACAACGATGATCACAACAGGCCATTCTTACTCGGATCATGATCATAACGGCCACCTTGATCACGACGTGTATTTGGGGGAGCTGACTTCCTATCGTTACATACACATACAAAAGTATAACTGTACGTCTTTACCGACAGTTTCAAATTTATATTTAAATCGCAATATGCTATGACAAATGTCAAATTGTATTGTTGTAGCCAGATTGTGCGTCTAGTTTTAATGAAATCTTATTGGCTAATAGTTTTTTTCATTGAAATTAGTTCACATATTTTATGGAGATCCAATAGGCTTGGTGGAGCTGTACTTCATAGCTCACGGAGTTTTTTTCGAGTAAAGCTTTTACTCCGAAATAAAAAAAACTAAATGGAAGGATTTAAAAATATTTGGAAGAAAAAAAATTGTACTCCATAAATATTTTCAGCATATTTGAACAATCGAAGTTCTTTTCTGTGGTTCTACCATACATTCTTCAAACGGCAAAGTAACTTCGAGTTACTTGTTTATT
Organism: Vesta saturnalis; assembly: GCA_036346205.1. Taxonomy (NCBI): domain Eukaryota; kingdom Metazoa; phylum Arthropoda; class Insecta; order Coleoptera; family Lampyridae; genus Vesta; species Vesta saturnalis. Next base: position 6,311,854 of record JARFJB010002120.1, read on the forward strand.
TAGAAATTGAATCTAGATCTTATAAATTTCGTGTATGGAAAATTAATAAAAATTATGGAATAAAATATGGGCTGGGTGGGAGGGGGGTGTGCCATTTGAAAAAATTAACTTATTGTTCTTCAAAATTTCGAAAAGTTAACGTGCCATAGTAAAGTAACCCCACCATGTAGAAAGCCGTTCTCGGCGCGAAAACATACTCCATTATTTTAGAAATAAACGAATAACTCCAGAACTATCGAATCAAACTGAAGGTATATATATAAAGCTTAAAAATAGGTAAATCCGGTATAACCGGAAGCGCTAGAAATCTGAAAATATTTTAGTTAAAGAGAACGCAGTCGATTATACCGCATTCTAAATGTGTAAATTTTTATTGTGGCCAGAACCCAATAAACTTCTAATGAACGGTCTCGCTGAGACACTCTGTATAATACTTAATTTTTATCTTATCTATGAGTGTTCATGCATATAAGATATGTATAAGACTTTCAAAAAGACCTCATTAGTCGGTGGTCATTAGTCATAACTTCACATTCTGACTTTCAGTTTACTTTCCCCTTTGATGTAAAAAGACTAACAAGAGTACAATAACACAAAACAAAATGTGTAACAATTTTTTTATTAATTTGTGTTTACATTTTCAAGTGCTTACAACACGCAAAAACTCTGTAAAAATGATTCTGCCTAGAGGTTTTTCTTTTTATTATTATTTTTTTAGTATGCTCATGCTTATGGTTAGTAATTAACTATTTTAGCTTATATATATATATATATATATATATATATACAGGGTGTCCAGTTTAAGATGAAATGCATGGGGATATTGGAAACCGTTAGAGATACGAAGATGGTTAAATGGAGTAAAAGTTGCGTCATTATATGCCCAAAAGTAACCATGGTTACATGTCAAAAATCCTTCCATTTACTAGACACAGGGTGATAACTGAAATATGTTTTCTAAAATCGCTATATCTTGTTTCTTGCAAGAGATACATCCACGATTTTTGTAGGATGGGGTAACAGGTAGGCGATTTCAAAAATGATTTTGCTAAAATTTAGGCCTACTAGATTTTGAGATAATGCACGCAACTTTCGATTTTCTTATGGACGCCATATTGGAATTTTGCATTTTGAATTCTTCATAAAAATGCTTTTCAACCATATATCATATGTTTATAATCTGCCAATGAGAAAGTGTCAAATTACACAATTAAATCTATATCAAAGCAACCTTGACATATTATGTATTTTAATTAAATGAAAATTAATCTACAAATTAAACTAACTATTGAGAACAATATTATTGATTATTAACATAAATCATAATAATAAAAGTGACAAAAACAACAAAAATAAAATTTAATATTATACTGAATTTTACTATTAATTAATCAAATGCTCGAATAAACCTTCATTCTCCTGCAAACACCATCTGCATCGAGTTAGCACTGCATCACAAGAGTTCCTTATCATCTCGCATTTTGAATTCTTCATAAAAATGCTTTTCAACCATATATCAGATGTTTATAATCTGCCAATGAGAAAGTGTCAAATTACACAATTAAATTTATATCAAACTAGGCCTTTGTCAATCAACCATCTATTCAATTATTGCAAGAGAATAGTAGGCGCTGACACCTTTGACATGTTTATAAGCAATTGAATTACCTAGTTAGTTACGTTTGTACAAACGTCATTTAATTTTGACGTTCTGTTGTAAGCCAAAAATGAACTCGTTTTCAAATAGTGAAAATACGATATGTTAGAATGTTTCATTCTCTGTAGGAGAAATAGTGACAGAGCTCGGGGATGTATTTTCATAATTATCCTGAGAGACGCTAACCAGGAAGAAGCATGTTTAGCCGCATACGTGACAATTTAATAAATCATGGTAGTTTCATTAAGGTAAAGAGAAACAGAAATAGTAACGAAAACAATGAAAATCTTGTATTACAAGCTGTAGTTGAAAATGCCCGCTCATCCTTACGTGAAATTGAAAGCAACGTAGGAGTTGCCCGATCAACAGCGGGAGTAATATTGAAACGTAATAAATACCATCCTTATCGTGAAAGACCGGTCCAAGGGCTGCGAGAAGGAGATCATAAGAAGGATGGAATTTAGTCAATGGTTTATCCAACGATGTAATGAAAATCCAGACTTTACCAAGAATATTTTGTGGTCTGATGAGAGCAGATTCACAAATTGTGGCCTATTTAATAGGAAAAATACCCACTATTGGTCGGACCAAAATCCGCATTTATACCGTGAAACGCGGCAACAGGTGAAGTGGGGATTTAATGTCTGGTTAGGTATTGTTGGTACCCATATTATTGGCCCTTTTTTTTTATCACGAGAACTTGACCTCTGCTAGGTATCTAAACCTGTTGCAAACTCAAATAGCGGAAAGGATAATGGAGCTCCCTCTTGCTACAGTAAGAAATATGATTTGCCAACAGGATGGGGCTCCTGCACATAGTGCCCATATTATTACAGATTTCTAAATATGGAATATCCTAATGGATGGATAGGAAACCAGGGACCAATAAGATGGCCGGCCAGAGCTCCTGATCTCTCTCCATTGATTTCTTTGTGTGGGCTATTTAAAAACGAAGTTTATTCAAAGTCGTATAACAATGAGGACGAATTACGTGATGCAGTTATCGAAGCTGTTAATAAAATTACCCCGGAGATGATAAGGAACTCTTGTGATGCAGTGCTAACTCGATGCAGATGGTGTTTGCAGGAGAATGGAGGTTTATTCGAGCATTTGATTAATTAATAGTAAAATTCAGTATAATATTAAATTTTATTTTTGTTGTTTTTTGTCACTTTTATTATTATGATTTATGTTAATAATCAATAATATTGTTCTCAATAGTTAGTTTAATTTGTAGATTAATTTTCATTTAATTAAAATACATAATATGTCAAGGTTGCTTTGATATAAATTTAATTGTGTAATTTGACACTTTCTCATTGGCAGATTATAAACATATGATATATGGTTGAAAAGCATTTTTATGAAGAATTCAAAATGCAAAAATCCAATATGGCGTCCATAAGAAAATCGAAAGTTGCGTGCATTATCTCAAAATCTAGTAGGCCTAGATTTTTTCAAAATCATTTTGAAATCCCCGCTACCTGTTACCCCATCCTACAAAAATCGTGGATGTATCTCTTGCAAGAAACAAGATATAGCGATTTTAGAAAACGCATATTTTCAGTTATCACCCTGTGTCTAGTAAATGGAAGGATTTTTGACATGTAACCATGGTTACTTCTTGGGCATATAATGACGCAACTTTTTCTCCATTTAACCATCTTCGTATCTCTAACGGTTTCCAATATCCCCATGCATTTCATCTTAAACTGGACACCCTGTATATATATATATATATATATATATATATATATATATATATATATATATATATATATATATATACATACATACAGTGTGGTCGTAAAGTAAGGAATAAATTCAATATCTCGTAAGGCACATTTTTTTTCAAAAATCGCTCGGACCCGTCGATTTTATGTTTTTTCGGGGCATATTTTGCGAAAAAAAAAATTTATACAGGGTGTCTCAAAAAAGATTTGCTAAAAAAATTTTTTTTTTCAAATTGCAACCCAATTTTTTATTGCATTTTTGGATTACCCTTATAATTCTAAACATTTGTCATGCAGCATGTGCTATACCTAAGTCCAAGCGTTTTGGAATTATTCGCATTCAAAATTTAAAAATTGAAAAAAGATCATGAAGAAAACAAAAAATAAAATAATTTTTATAACGTTTTATCATACCGAAAACAAAGATTCGTAAACTTAAAAATAATTTTATTTCAGCAAATGTTCGAAATGTCCTCCGTTAGTCAACTGACAATAGCCTAATCGATCTACAAATTCATGCTGCACATTTCGAACCATTTCGGGCGTTATTCGACGTATTTCTTGACGGATGCGTTGTTTTAAATCATCTAGATTTGCCGGTTGGCTTTTAAATACCTTGCCTTTAAGGTATCCCCATAAAAAAAGTCTAGTGGTGTTAGATCGGGTGATCTTGGTGGCCACTCAATAACACCGCTCCTTCCAATCCACCTGTTTGGGAAAGTGTCGTGCAAATAAGTTCGAACTACCACAGCAAAATGGGGGGGAGCACCATCTTGTTGGAACGAGATGTTATGGTGTGGCAAATCCGGACGTTCTATCTCAGAAAAAGGGTAGCCAGAGCTGGAACAAGTTCCTCTTCTAGAAAACTCAGGTATCTCTCACCTGTTAAATTTTCTTCAAAGAAGAAAGGCCCGATAATAATGTCACCAACAACGCCAGTCCACACGTTTATTTTTCGATTGAATTGTGTATGTCCTTCCCTCATCCAGTGTGGATTTACATCGGACCAGTACCGATAGTTCTGGGTATTTACGTCACCATTCAAGCAGAAAGTGGCTTCATCGGAAAAAAGTATATTTTTCACTAAATTTGGATTCTCCAAACACATATTTTGCAAACGCTCACAAAATTCAAGGCGCCTCTCTAAGTCTCCTTCCAAGAGTTCTTGATGAACTTGCATCTTATAAGGGTGGTATTTATTCGTTTGTAGTATTTTTAGAACATTTGTTTTTCCAATATCCATGTCCTTTGCTACCTGCCTAGATACTACATGCTGATTATCTTGAACCGCCAATAAGACTTCTAACTGCTTATTTTCATCAACTTGAGGACGACCACATCTAGGAACATCTCTTACATGATCGAATTGACTAAACTTCTGCTCAATCTTGCTAACTGTCGATTGCGATATTGGCGGACGATTGGGGTATTTTTGATTAAATAAGTCACAAACTTCCTGCTGCGTTCTAACTCGATTACCGTAGCCAATCATCATCAAGATTTCTATGCGCTGTGTCTCAGTAAGCCGCATATTAATGTAATTTAGTGTTAAAAAAACGAAAATATACTTTGAAAAACTAGTGAAACGTTACGAAAATACACACAGAACTGTCAACGATAATAACTTTAATACTAGACCTTGAAAAACTAGTGAAATGTTACGAAAATACACACAGAACTGTCAACGATAATAACTATTGACATTAATTATTCTTTTGTTTCTCGCGTCATAAATCCAAAGCCTCTTATTGAGCTAGAATTGTAATGGTAATCCAAAAATGCAATAAAAACATTGGTTTGCAATTTGGAAAAAAAAAAATTTTTTAGCAAATCTTTTTTGAGACACCCTGAATAAAATTTTTTTTCCCGCAAAATATGTCCCGAAAAAATATAAAATCGACGGGTCCGGGCGATTTTTGAAAAAAATTGTGCTTTACGAGATATTGAATTTATTCCTTGCTTTACGACCACCCTGTATATATATATATATATATATATATATATATATATATATATATATATATATATTATTGTAGGCTGTTCAGGAGTCCTCCTCTTCAGCCGGGGGGATGCGGAGGGCATATGGGGTATTATCGAGGGATTCTTCTACCTCCTCGGGGAGGTCGTCGAGGAGCTGTGTGAGGATTGGGGGAGGATGTTTGAATTTTAATTTGGGTTTTTTCGAGGGAATTTGGGAAAGCGGTAGTTGCGGGGAGTGGCAAGGATTTCTTTGGTTGGGATAGTGTTACCGCAAATTCTTTTATAGGCGAAGTTTTCCTGGAGTTTTTGGATACGGTTTGTGATTGGGGGTATATTGGCGTGGTGTAAGGTGAGGTCATTAGGGTACCTGAGGGGTATCCTATGTATCCGTCTAAAAATTCGGCGTTCACAGGAAGCGATTGAGGAAAGGTGATTGGGGTGAATGTTTGTGTATATAGGAGCTCGGAAATCCATAGCAGGGCGGATGTATGTTTTATATGTGTATAGAAGTGTTTTGGGGTGACAACCTCTGATTCTACCCCGAAGGGCGCCCAGTAGGTTTAGACTAGAGTTTAGTCTAGAGGGCAAACAGACTAGTCTATGACATAACCTAATGCTTCGTCCGGTTTCTGATGTGGCGTGTTTCTGACTTTATATTCTTCTGTACAATCGTCGCGTAACACGGCAGCAACACTTGTGTTGGCACGTTTTCTTTGCGTATAATTTAAGTAGCGTGATTAGATATTTGAGAGGCTTCAGGTACGCTTTCTGTCGAATTTTCCTCTTCGTGCTCATCATCGGGTATATCTTCTGTGTGATTTTTCAGATCTAGATCCAGATACAAGATCCACTTATCGGATCGAGATTCCGGATCCAAAGCATCGAGAGACTACTCAACACTGGATTTAAGCAACATTTGGCGGTAAGAAGGTATGTATTGATCGTTGCATGGTTTTCGATATCTATGGAAATTATAGTTAATATAAACAAGGTTATAACTAGCTTTTCCCTAGTCAGATGAACAGATGTGCATTAATATTAAGAAAATTAATTTTATTTCCATAATGTGAAACTGGTAGTAAAAACACTTACATTAGTAGAAAAAAGAAATATCGATAGATTAAACAATTTCTAATTTAAATCTTAGCTGGACTTTGGGAATCCTGTAACTAATATATTACATAGCACATTCTAATTATGTAGACGAGAGTTTGAAAGCTTATATCTCGATAACCCCTTACCCCCTTGTCCGATCTTATTGATAATTACATCAATATATATCTATAATGCAATTAAGAGAATTTTCGTATTTTACGAAGAACAACTTTTGGCCGTTATGATCATGATTTAAGTAAGTGGCCGTTTGCGATCATCGTTGTTGGGCGTTGTGATCATGGTGATCGTTATAATCATCACTAAGATTGGCCGTTATGATCACGGTGGGCGTTATGATCATCTTCTAAAGTGGCCATTATGATCAGGGTGGCCGTTGTGATCATCGACGTATGACGTGTTCTACTACTGCCGTGGGTGGGCGTTGTGATCAAGGTGGCCGTTATGATAATGAGTACGAGTGGACGTTATGATCACGGTGGGCGTTATGGTCAACTTGTAAAGTTGGCCGTTGTGATCAGGGTGGCCGTTATGAAATAGCAAAAACCGGGGTGGCCGCTAGGATCAGTGGCCGTTGTGATATAGACCCCTCTAATACAGTAACTTAGCAAACTGGGTTTGATAACTAATTAACTAAAAAGTTGATAAAGCATACGTGATTTAAATTTAAAATGAAAGTAAAAATATAACTTGCTAAGTTGTGGAGTAAATCATTGAAATATTATTAAAAATTAGAATTGAACAAAAACGTTTACAAAAGAGAATTTTAAAATTCAAGTAATATTTCTTAAGGCCTCTATTTAAATTAGCATTTCATTAGTACAAAGAAATTACCACGAAAATCGTAAAGAATAAAATACAAAAGGAAAAAAAGGAATTCTGTAAAGTTAAATATCGCTCAGAAGAAAAAAAAAACGGAGTATTACGAAAAAAATTACGACACAGGTCTTTGTGACACGTTTCACCTGTTATAAATCTTATCAAATAGTCTTATAAATTTCTTTTATTGAGGTAAAAAATATATGAGGGATTAATTGAAAAGGTTGGGTAAATGAATGTCATGTCTCATTCAGTGCGTAAAATTGCATTTTTTCGCCAATAGAAGTCGTTTAAACTTCATTTGAAAATGTCGAGAACACATATTCCATACGCTACTAGATTAATTAACCGATTTCTTACGTGGGAAATGTAACTAAGTGAATATGCGAAAATGATTGAATTTTTACGCGGTGCGCTTTAAAGGAAAACGGAAATTCATTTACTAACAAACGCGAATATTAAGACTAAAAACTACGATATAGGGAGTTCTTAAACAACAAAATTGCATTAAAATTTAAGGAAGTTACTATAATAAAACCCAGTACGTAAAACAATGCTTACCTCATTAATAAGTTTGCACGCTCCAGGCGTGTCTCAAAATTTAAAGTATATTATGCGGTTCTTTCCATCTACAAAACATCGCAGTTTGTTCCAACAAAAGATCGGCAAACATCATTTATCTTAATTAAAAGGCGTCATGCCGGTTACTATTGTTTAGATTAGAATCGGTATTACTCTTATATAATTATATTGTTTGTTCAAAAATTAACATATCGATCGTTACGTTACGTTATTTTTCTCTAAAACTGCATAAATATGCTTCCTTAAAATCACCTTTTGCTTATTGAAATCAATTTTTTAGAGTCTTTGAAAAATGTTTGACAGTTATTGCTTTAAATTAAATACGTCCTGTTTGGTATTTTCTGGTTTTATTTACGAATTTTAAAATACGGTCGATAAATTAGGACACAATCAGGTCTATTATGTATCACAACCATTAAAAATAAGAGTCAACCTTTATGTTAAAATAAAGTATCAAAATAACTGGTTTCCTGGCGTTTATTTCAGAAATGATATTACGTACCTACCTTTAAAACAACCCGTGAAAGTAAACGTTATATTGTCAAGCTCAAAAAGATAGTAAGTTCCGAGTAGTTGTAAAGCGAGAAAAATTTATTGCAGTTCACGTGTGTTGGAAAAAGATAGTAATATTTTAATATTTATAAGGTGGTAGGCATGTACACTCCATGCCAGCCGGGGAGGTACCACCAACCTTACCATGGGTTCCTTAATATTGGCTCTCCGATTTTCTGAGCTTGGTAACGGCTGCCGGTTACCTTTTCCTTCATCATTAATCTATTCATCCATCACTTGATTCTTCCTTCATCGCCCTTCACTGTACTTTCCTATAAGCGGATCTAAAAGTCCCAAATTTTTAAAAATAATTTGATGGCTGTGGTTTCTAAGGGTATATAAACTTCCGATACCTGTAAAATTCCTGCCTCCATTTCGGATGTCCGGAGGCAATGGGCCAAGACCTCGGTCATCGAAAGTTATCAACTATTGCTTGATTCACCACTGCAACAACGTCGGTATCAGGTGTAATTCTTTAATGCTATTCACCAACATCTTGAACCAACTACAACCTGATAACTTTTTCATCTATCTGAAAAAAGTCTCCTCTAAGTCCAGTCAACCCGACTTGCAATTTCCTCAATACTCACTCTTTCACTCTAGCTTTCCGCATTAATAAAGGAGGCGTATGTTCTACATCAAGCAGAATTGCTTGAACCAAGAACTGGGTTTCTATCCTTAGAAAATGAAAAATTTTGACGTGATTTGGTTTAAACATTCCTGGTCCTAATTTTGTGAAATTCCTACTTGTTGGCATTTATAGAGTCTCCTAATGGAATCAGTTAACTTTCAAAAAGACCAGTCTTCGATTCCCAATCTTGCGATATCTCAATTGTAGGCGATTTCAATGTTCAATAACTTTAAAATAATGGCTTCAGTTAATGACATTCTACAAATCCTGCTGGTCATAGTGCAGAAACATTGTGCTAATTTCAATGTGATCTCACTAAACAAAATGATTTCTGAACCCACAAGAATTCTGATAACCCTAACCATACTCCATATCTTCTAGATTCTTGTCTTATCAAACCCTCTTGTTTATAAAACTTTGACCGTTCTTTCCCTGCTTTCCTGACTATTGTCATGGCGTGAATATTGCTTTTAAGTCAAGTCCATCTTCTTCGGACATCGCTCTTTCAGTAATCTGAAGTCCTCAATGTGGAATGGAGTCTATACATTCCCAAAAATCAGTACCGTATAGGTCAATTCAAGTTCTCCAACCCTGGTTCAATAAGGCTTGTCTGATAGGCAAGTATCCTTTAGCAAATAAATATTACATTAAATGGAAATTCCCTAATAGACCGGTCCGACAAGTCATGTAGAATATGTTTGGATTGCTAGAAATGAATCTGCAAAGTGTCATCACTAAAACTAAAAAGTTGTTCGAACAGACAATCCTCAGACTAGACCAATTGCCATTCACTTCCAAATTTGTCTAAAATCATTGAAAAGCCATTAGTCAGCAACTGCTCACATTCCTTGAAACTAACAAACTCCTTAGTTGACCACGTATGGGTTTAGGCAAAGTCGTTCAACAGGTGATCTTTTGATATGTGACCCAAATTGGAACAATACAGTGGATCCGGTGAAACAGTTGTAGTCGCTTTAGATATCTCAAAGGCATTTGACCAATGCTTGAAGATGGTATCCCAGAACTAGTACCAGAATTATCTAAGACTATGATCTCTATGTCTTCTGAATTCCTTCATCATGGAAGTTAGCAAATGTGCAACTTATTCCAAAAAGACGATAAGACCGATCCTCAGACTACTGACCAATTGCCATCACTTCCATTTGTCTAAAATCATGGAAAAAGTCATCAATCACAACTGCTCACGTTCCTTGAAACTAATAAACTCCTTAGTGACCACCACATGGGTTTAGGCAAAGTCGTTCAACAGGTGATCTTTTATATGTGACCCAAGTTTGGAACAATACAGTAGAGCAGTCCGGTGAAACAGTTGTAGTCGCTTTAGATATCTCAAAGGCATTTGACTAAGTTGGCATAAGTGTTTACTTGCCAAACTCACGTCGTTGGGTTAAACTATACGCTCATCAACTGGTTTCTAGTTTCCTTGATAAAGACGAATACGTGTCGTAGTGAGGCTTTTTTCAAAGAAGTTAGATTAAGCGGGCGTACCCAGATCCGTTATTGCGCCTACACTTTTTCTGCTGTACAATAACTGACCATTTCTTACAACTAACCCTGTACCATTGCGGTTCTGGACAGTACACTCTTCACTGGTGTTTCTTATTCCAAGTTGAACAACTCATAGTGATACATGAAACTTTATGCTAAATCTAAAGATTATAAGTGAATTGGCATAATGTTTTCAAATCATACTGAAAGTACATATCAACGGTATTCTTTTCTGATAAAGACAATATATCTAGTTAATGGCTATTTAATGCTACAAAACTCATTAACCTGTGTGCCAAAAGTATCGCTCATTTTCTGTTGTAAGTAATGACATCGCTCTAATGTCTAGTTCGGTTCAGACCTTACCGCTTTATGGTGGTATTGTCTCTTCACAATGTATCTAATGTGGTTGACCGTGAATCTTTGTTCAGTAAAAAGTGCTACAGAGTATACAGATGTAACAGTTGTTACCTATCGACAACTCGTTCATGCATGTATAAGGGTATTAATTCGGAAAACTGATTAAATATAATTCTCACCTATTATTTAAAAGCTAAACAACGGCTTGATATCGTGATAAACGTATTAAAAAAGGAAATTTGCGTTATGTACTATAAAATGCACGCCTGGTGTCGGTTCCAACCTTCCTGTAAGGTGGTTTTGATTCTAGAACGATGGTTAAAAGTCAAAGGTACGTATGTGTGTGATTATCGTTATTAAAGGAGTATTGTGGAATGTGATATCTATGTGAGTACGGCATATCAGAGGCTATTTGCAGTATAGGAAATCCTTTCGCCATTCTAAATCAATCAGTAAGGCCATATTTAAAATAACACTTGTCGTGATTGTAAGGTGCGGCAATACCACTCACCGGCTTCTAAACTCTAGGGAATGGTTATCCTTGTGGGTTAATAAAAGTGTGGGTAGTGATTAATATGTGGTGAGTTGTAACCGGTGTTAAAAGATCAAAGGTAATGTGTGAACTTCGGGTGTAAGGAAATCTTATTTAGCGACATTTTAGTAGAAGATACGGAAAGAGGCGAATAGTGGTGGTTAGAATCTTTTCGGGGCAAGCCTAAACCGTGCAAAGGTAATTTAAGAATAACTGGTGTATGTAAGGATGTTAGGATAATACACAGTCAGTTCGAGATCAGGATGGATTATATCCTTATACGTTACACCTTAACAAGTTGATAGTAATAAATATCTTGTTGGGTTGAAAGAATATGATGAACAATTTAAGAAGTAGCATAACCATTACGGAAGTAGGCCATGGTCTGATTTCAAAGCATTCTTTACGGATTTGAAATCAGGCCAGGACCCAATAAGTTGGTATACGTATAAGGGATGGATTTAAAGGAATGGTGTCAGGGTAGATGAAGTAATAGGTGGATGGTAGGAAAAATGTAATGCAGGATTAAGAATCAGGCAGTTCAGGCAGGATATATAGGATTAGTACATAACGTATAACTAATTAAGGAAATGAGGTATAAGGAAATTCAGTCTGAGCAATAATACTGAATTAAATTATAAAGGCAAAGTAAATTAAAGCATAAGTGTCAAGTGTGTTTGGTTGAATGAATGAGTTTTAATGGAAAATAGATTAGCCTGGTCGAAAGACAACTGATAATTGTTTTAAATATAAATGCAGTTGTGAAGAAAATAGGAAATAAGTTTGGAGGAATTTATTGACAAGGATTTAAATTTTCAGGAAGGATTTGCAGGATCATTACAACCCCATCCATTGCTTTGCTGACGATAGCACTCTTCACTGTAGTTCATCTCAGTCTACTCATAGTGATAATCCACCTTCTATGTCAAATCTAGAAATTAAAGCTGAAATGGCAAATTCAATGAACAAAGACATTCAACGTATTCTCGAATGGGGAAGCAATAATTTAGTTAAATTTAATGCTAACAAAACTCAGTTTTGCCTTGTGTCCGCCAAAAAAGATCGATCATTTCCTGTTGTAAGTATGAATGGCTCAGTTCTTAAGTTTTCAGACTCTATTACTCTGTTGAGTATGACTGTATCTTCAAATCTCTCATGGGTTGACAGTCTTCTGTCAGCTACCAAAACAGCTGCTCGTAAAATAGGCTTTTTGTACAGATCTCAGCAGTACTTTACCTCTCGACAACTCCTTCCGCTGTATAAGGCCCAAATTCGGCCTCATCTGGAATATAATTCTCACCTTTGGGTTAGTGCTCCCCAATACGCTCTCGATATCGTTGATGGTAATCGAGATCGGGTAATACTACACAACCCGAAGCAGTCCGGCGAAAACATATGATTTGTGTATTTAAGTTGTTTACAATCTTTTGGCGGTTTTAGTTAAAAATTTTAAATTTATGTAGGAAATCCATAATTAAAATGGTAAAAAGGCAAAAAACATGTTAATGCGAAAAAATTATTACATTTGTGGAGAGCAATAAAGCAATTCTATATTGAAAAACAAAGCCTTTAGAGGCACAGAATATAAAAAATTTGTGGCAAGCTTTTGCTGTACAAATCAGCTTGTTAGCAGGTGGTGGTGGTATGAAATCCGCCGACCAATGGAAGAAGGTAAATTAGTTTTAAATTTTTTATAAATAATTGCTAATTGTTCAGGTTTGTAGATATTCGTGGAGTGGAAGGTGAACGTTAAGCAGGCCACATATTATCGCGGAACGGAATGGAATGGAATGGAACGGAACGGAAATTTTGAAAAGCATATAATTAAGTTAGAGGCCGCACACTACCGTGGATCGGAACACCGCGTAATGGATTGGAACGGAACGGAAATTGCTTGGATTGCTTACTGAGCGAATTTTTCCGAGGTTCCACTGCCACCCCCACTATTCAGTTGAATGTTTACGAACGACGAAAACGCGTGCATGTTAATTCTTGTAGTACAGAATTAAATAGCACAATTCGTGATTATCCACAACTGTATTTGCTGAGTGATAAAAATTTTCACAATCAACAAATGAAAGAAAATGCATGGGAAGAAATTTCTAGCGAAAGGAAAAAGCCGGGTAAGTAATAATGCATATTGTAACCCTATTTAATTAAGCTTTTTCTCATATAACACTACATATTATTGAAGTTGTCTTCGGCCTTTGTGTATCCTTTCATTTTGCCAAGGAACAAGTCCTTCAGGCTTATTCAAATATTCTGCGAATCTGTCTCAAATATTCATTGCATCAGGAGTAGAATTACCTCCCATATTTCGCACCCTGTCTAATCCTCGTAGCACTTCAGATTGCTCTAGTTCATTAGGTTGCCAAGAACACTTATCATTTATTGGAAAATTGTGCAAGCAAGTAGCTGCCATAATTATTTTGTCGAGAAAAATATTCTAAACTTTTTACAAAGTAGACCAACGGCATTTTCGCTACATTGTCTAGCTCTGCTATGTCGGGAGTTGTAAATTTTTGTCATGTTATTGTTTTGAAGTTGAACTCCAGGATATGGACGCATTAGATTTGTACGTAGAGGAAAAGCTTTATCTCCTACTGCTACATGAGGCATGAAAGTACCACTTCCAGGCAACCTTTTTACTCCAGGTATTTTTAAAGTACCACCATTCAAAGCTCTTCCTAGTGCCGAATTTTTGAAGATTCCTCCATCGCGATGTTTGTCGTAAGCACTAAATTCCTTTTTATAATTAAAATAAGTTGACCCACTGTTTGGTGGTTTTTCCATCACAACGTGCTTCCCATCTAAAGCACCAATACAATTTGGGTAATTCCATTTTCTACAAAAATCTTTTTCTATATTTTGCCATTGTTTGGTTGTTGGTGATGGCATCACAATGGGGTGAAGTTTTGGCCAAATTTCAGCACAAACTTTATAAACAATGCTTCGAACTGTTGACTCGCCTAATCTGTAGCTAAACGCCAAACTAACAAATGAATCACCATATCCCAAAAACCTGGAAAAATGTTAATAATTATGTTTTTTTTTCAGTTGAAGATTCCAAGAAAAAGTGGAAAAAATTAAAAGATTGCTACAGTTAAAAAGCGCAGTAAAAGTGGCGATTCTGCGGATTTCATTCCAAACTTGAAGGAAAGGCCTAAAAAATCAAACATAGATGTACCGACTGATGGTGCAATTAATGAAAAAATTGAAAATATTGAAGAGGAAGGCGGTGAAAAGTCTATCGGTACCCAAGATACATTTGATGCCACTCCCGTTTTGTCACCTCGCTGAGAGATACTCAGAACACCTAACTCTTCAAGCTCATCAACCGTCTCTAAACCAAAGCGTCTTCCAAAACCCGAATTAAAATCAGCAGACATATTGTTTTTAGAAAACAAAGAAAAACGTAAAAAGGTGGCTCGTTTATCAAAATTTTTTGAATCCGCCGAAGAAACAACACGATGTTTGCCTCGAACTACAGGTTGAAGTAAAGCATCGAATTTCAATGTTGCTTTACGAATTTGAGTTAAAAGCAGTGAAAAACTCAAGTATAAATGTTGATAATACTGAAGCAACAGGTTTCAACTATTCAGTAACAATCGACAACGATAATATTTATATATTTAAAATAAAAAAATGTGCTTTCTTCAAAGTCAATGCCAATTTTTCTTCTGCATTTATAGCTTTCCTAAATGTCGTATCTTGTTTCTGAATATAAATTTTCAACAAATTCTAAAATTTTTCACTAGATATTCGGAAATACTTAAAAAAATTTTGCTCGTCTTCTAAAAGACTTGGGAATAGATGATGAAATTCCCCATATTTTTGTCCTTTCAGGTTAATTTCATGTATCCATTTGCGCTTTTTATTGTTTTCTCTCTCAATTTCTTCTTCTTCTTTGTCTGAAGTGTCCATTGCGAAAGAACAACACCCACTAAAACTGAATCGAGCAAATCTAGTAATAAATTACTCATAAGTAAATTTTTCCGTGGAATTCCGCGCTAATGTGCGGTGATTCAGAATTTCCATCTCATTCCGTTCCGTTGCATTACATTCCGATCCATTCCGTTCCGCGATAAAGTGCGGCCTGCTTTAAAAGGAAAAGTAGATTGATCCATGAAGAAATTACTGGCACCGGAGGTGGACCTAGGATTAACGAGTCTCTTTCAGATTTAGAAGAGCGCTTGTTAAACCTAATTAGCAGCTTAGGCAATACAGGTAAGTGTTAGTATTTAATTCACTCTAATGTAATTCATATTACCTGCATTATAAATCGATTTCATTTTTTGTTGTTTTACTAGCAGTTTGCGAAGTAGCAGATATAGCAGTTGAACAACCGGAAGTCACTGATTTGGCAAACTGTACAAAGCCTGTGGAGCTTGTAAGTTGAAAATAAATGTAAAGTAAATAGATACACTTAATTATAATTATTTGTAAAGGTAATTGCTCTTACGGAAGATGGAGATGAGTTAAACATGCCTATTGTTAAAAAACTGTAAGTGGAACATGAGAGTAGAAAACAGTTTTGGATTGTTTTGTTTTAGCCTTCTAAGGATTCGCTAACTGAAAAAAGTAGTAGATCTGAACAAAGCACAAATCGTATCTTACACGATGCCTGCAACTCATACAAAAATGCCAATGATGCAAATATGATGCTTACAAGTTCACAGAAGTACATAAATTAAAGCGGACATGTTGAGAGCCAAAACTGAAATGGCTAACGCCAAATGTTTGCACTTTCAAACATTTAGCAATTTAGACGATTATTTAATGTAAAAAATAATTTTATGTAAGAAATATTTTTATAAATTAAAATATATACTTATTTACATTTACTAGCTAAATTATTTTTTCTTCAGACGTCAATAAAAGATGACATTTTAAACTTCACCTGACAACGTTAAAGTTTGACATTCTCAACGGCGGCTGCAAAAGTCTTTTGCATTCCCACGCAGCGGATGCAAAAGTAATGTAAGTTAATAACTCAAACACCCAATTTGGAAAACAACGAAAACAAATGTATTGTTTAGAGTAATAAAGTACAATGATTAAAATTAACATTTTCTCCAAAATAAAATCCGCCAGAGGTACCAGTGGAGGTCTCGCTACGTTCTAAGGAATTGGTATTTAATTCTTACTCTTTTACATGAACTTCTGCACTCGTAGCGCTTGCACTAGGTGCAAAAATTTTCAATGCTGCCTCTTTTTTTGTTGCTAGAGAGTCTTCAATATAAAGCTCAGCTACAATGCTGGATTTCCAGCCACCATGGCGCTTCGAGCACATTAAATCTGCGCCGCCGTCCACCAACAGTGTAGCTGAGGTTCTTCTTAGACAATACCCTGTGTATTCTGTATAGTTCGCTAATTTTAAGAAAAAAACTGCCTCCCTCGAAACACTACTTATTTTATGGATTCCCATTGCCGCTCTTGAGCATTTTCCATTTCCATATTTTAAAAAAAAATCATTCATATCTCGTGGGCGCAAAGCAACACATTTGTTTTATAAATTTAGGAAAGATTCCTCATCAACTGTAAATGATTTAATTTTTTTCAGGTTCTCAGTGGCGTGTACCTTCATCTTCACCAATTCATCGCAACGCCATGCCCCTGAGATACCAATAATCAAAACTATCTAAAAAAATACAAAATATAAAGACTTGTTTTCATTCTATTTCTAAAACTTACCTTCATTGCCAAGTATTTTTCGTCCGACGCTTCCGATAAAAATTTGTTAAATTGGTCTTTTGTAAATACTTTGGCCTTCTTTGGGGCGTATCCTTCATTCTGCTTCTTTAGATATGCACGAATTTTCAAGTATTTGCTTATATCTACGCCATGTCGAATGCTCAATAATGATTTTATCATCGAATATTGGGACCACATTGTCGAGATTTTCATTTTCATTTTGTTGCTAATTCGGCAAAATAAGCTAACATTACGGTTTCAGAGTAGCTTTTAATATTTTTTTCATCGCACCATTTTATAAGTTGCTGAAAAGTGCGTTCATAGATGCTCGATCTTGTAGGTAATAGATCAACATCTACTACTGCTTGCCAGAACACGCTAAGAAAATCTAACTATTCCTCATTTTCACAACCTAATTATTTTTCCTTATTTCACATTTAAATGTAAAAAACGTCTGAAGAAAAAATAGTATATTTTATGCGGAGCAAAGTGACTTTTGTAGCTCATCTATATTTGCCGGACTCACTACGTTCGTCAAACCTACAGATTCGCCCCAAAAAGTGTCTAAGTGTACTATTTATTTAAAAAATAATTTGATAAATTAAAAATAAATTTTTGCAATACTCGACTAGCTAATTTACAACAAATTTATCGAAAATTTAGAAATAGACGGAACTCGGTGTGCAACCATCTGTATAGTAAATGTTAATAAACCAAGGGAAATAATCGTTGTTCTATAACGAGTGTTTTGGCGTATTTATATTTACCAAAAACTTGCATGTAGATAATATGTGCAAACGAAAATGTATCTCCAATTTGATCCGTGCAATGAGCGTTTTCTATAAACAATCGCTAGAATGAAATGATTTAAATAAAAAAAAAGGAAAACCTACATTTTCCCTTGTTGGCTTCCGTTTCTAATTAGTACAAGGAATTTTACAACCTTACACTTCTCAATACTTGCGGTATTGAATTGGTGTATTCGCACTTGAAAGGATTGTAATTCATGTTTTTAATTGCACAGACCGCCAATCTATTAATACTATTTGGTTTCTTATTCTGTTACGAAAAGAGAATGCGCGAGAACCTCCATTGTAATTTTGATTGTAATGCTGTAAATATTTGCTGCATTATCAAACGAACCGAATACTACAGGTTACATGTTTGTACCTTGAGGATTGACTGGGGAGTTCGTGAGTTATCTACACACTCTTGCATGCGAGAGCGTAAGGAGGTGTAAAATGGTCTAAAACAGAGTGGTTCAAATATACAATATATACAGGATGATTCTAAAGGAAATGTCACTTTTATTTGTATGCGCGCAAGAATCGTAACACAAGAGTTAAAAAATGTCACAATACAAATTAATCAATTATGGGATTACAGACAGTAACAAACTTAACTATACGTGAAAAACAAAACGATTTGTCAATATAATTTACAGATCATACAAAAACGTAATCATCAGTACTGATTAATCGTTATTAAATAGTTTAATACAGGATTTAAGCGCAGGTAAGCAAAATACGTATTTGAAATAGAAATCTATTTTAGGTATACGTGACAAATAAAACAATGCGAGACGGTTCAATAAAACTTAAATATATGAAGTACACAATCTATGCAATTTCAATTGTTTTAAACGGCAGTGATCTGCTGTTATTTATTAGTGTACACAGCCTTAACCATTTGGTAAACGGCAGATGGAATAAACAATCTTTCATTAACCCGGTATTGAAATTTGCATATACCTTCGTAGAGATAAGTGAAAACCAGATGTACAGCAGTAAACTCTGCAGATGATGAAGTTGGTAGCTACAGAATATACTAGTATTCGTAAGTACCTACCCACAAGAATGAATCATGTCATCTCTGTGATGCTTGTAGATTTATTCGTATTTCGTACAGAAGATTTTATCAAAAGTGGTACAGGAAGTTCTACAAAAATTAATATATACTCCGTACCTATTAAAAAAAAATACCACGTATACGAGAAAAGAACTAAGTTTCCAAAAATTCTATTTCCGAAATTTATTTCTAGGACAAAACATTTTCAATTCTTTCTTTAGATTATTGTGCGTTAAATTTATACATCCCATAATAACGTTGACGTAGTTGTTGTTAATGTTAATTTGTAAGATAGAATTTAAACAAATAGTAATAATTAAGCAAATTTTAATGTAGCAATACGTAAATGATCGTATATAAAAATGAGTTAGGTAACGGTATGTCCTAGTAAATTAGAAAAATTATAATTTAAATAGATAAGAAGTGGCGTAATGTGTGATTTTAGCCAAGGCGAAATTTTGTGAGTGTTTATACAGGCTTCAGAGTGAAGCGAGGAATACGGAGCAAAATATTATACACAAAGTTATGTAGAGGTTGTTTTAAAATATGTAGCAAGATGGTCACACTGGCTTTTAAACTACACCGCACGATGTTATCAGCTTACACAGCCTTAACTATTTGATAAAGGGCAGACAAGAGTGGTTTGAGATATGCAAAAGCCAGATCTACATTAGTAAAATCTGAAGATAATAAGGTTGATAGTTCTAAGGTGTAAGTACCCATCACAGTGTAACCATGTAAGCTCAGTGAATTTGGTCATGGATGGAGACCACATAGCACGTTGTACAGAAGATGGTAAAGATAGTCCTATGAAAATAATAATAATAACAAATAATCTACGTCTACTTGAAAAGAAATACTCACACGTGCATGAGAAAATAAGTAATTTTTACACAATTGTGTTCCCGAAATTTAGCTCGGGGGGAAACATATTATCAATTCTTGCTTCCGATTAGTATGTCTTAAATTTACACATTCCAAAACTAATTGGTTACGTTTAACTAAGTACACTAAGAAAATATTTTAGGCACGTAACGTGCAAAATTTAATGAGTATTTATACAGATTTCAGAATGAAACCAGGAATATGGAGTAAAATACTATAAACAAAGTTCAGCATAGGTTGCTTTCGTTAACTATTGAAATATGTAGCAACGTAGTCACACTAGCTTTAAATTATACCGTACGATGTTATCAGCTTACACAGTGGGGTGGAGCGATTCTATAAGGATTCGTTTTTTATTTGTCCTGGGAGTGGAAAATGTGCCTTTTGCTTTATCACTGAGATGTATAAAATTTGAGTTCGATAAAATAATATCTTTCACTTGAATTCATGGTAGATAGTTCTATAATAGTGTATAATAGAAAAAAAATTCCTAGAAATCACAAATTTCTTATTTAAAGAATTTGGTACCTTTGAATTTATGGTAGATAGTGGTAAGTATGATGGCAAGAAAAATTGTTAGCAATCACAAATCTTTATTTCAAAACTTTCGCACATTTTTGTACAGAGTAGTGATTACTTCAACACATTAATGAATTGTTTTTTGGTTTCAAACTTTGGTAACTCACTTCGAGATGAAGTTTAGCACGAATAAGTCCGTCTCTTGCTTCGTTGCCACATACTGAAGAAGAAGCTTCCATTACCAGCTTTATGCATCGTTCAACCGCCTGGTGTGGCAAGGTAACTTCAAAATGCTGATGTTGTCAAGAACGTCTAAAATCATATTTTCCAAATCCTCAGTCGAAATATTTCTTGTTAATGGTGGTTCGATAACTTCAGAGGACTGCCAATCGATCATATCGATGTACTCTTCGGCTTTGAAATTAAGTTTGGGCACTTGAAACACCCGAATAGTGCCCTGATTACGACTTGATGCTCTACGTCTACACTTGAGAATCCGCCGTAAACCTAATTCCCGAACATATTTGCGTTCATCAGCTAACATCGCCAACAGAATGTTTCAGAATGGCCGAAATACGCATTTCTTTGTAATATTGGATCCACTATATTCTCAAGTTCGTCAGATAGGTAACGAGACTTCTTGATAATTCCAAAGAAATGTTTAGATCCGTCCTTACAAGTAGATTTAGTTTTAATCTCAAACCAGCTAGAAGAGTATACCTTGATCACATATTTAGCTAAAGTTTTCAGTTCTATTGATGGTTCTATTGTAGCTACATATAACCTGAGAATTCCGTTTGCGGTTATTAACCAGCGCGAGTGTGACATCTTTTCAGGATCCCGCAGGGGTAAAGACGATGATATATCACCTCTAGAAATTCCTTTACATATATCGAAGAGATATTTCTGATCCGTACTCAGTTCATTTGGATCAATAATCGGCAATTCCGCTTCAATTGGCTCAAATGCGACGACGGACAACTTCGCGCAATTTTCTAGCATCTTTCCAATTGCACCAGGGAATCCTTTAGGATCATTTGTCTTTCCATCTAGGTGTTGCATTAAGTGGCGGAGAGGTAACTCATTAGTGTGTAATAAACCTGTATTTATGACAGTACCATCGCATCCAACTGATTGCAATTCATCCACATTGCAATTTGCATGAAAATCCTTTAAGAATGTCATAATACTTAATGCGATATTTGTAGCACTTCCAGATGTTGGTGTGATATGGCCGAGGTATTTACAATTAGGCTCTGAAATCAAGACAATATGTTCTTCTGTGCAATATTTCGTGCCTTTTTTTTCTTGCTGAATTGTCTTGTCTTTCCTATCGTCGAAATAAAGTCCTTTAACTGCTGATGATTTTTTCCTGATTGTTCTCGGAGTTCTGTCCGTCTTTTCTTCCGTTCTCTCCTTATTTTACTTCTATCCACTATTTTTGACGGATTTTCCTTTGATATAACTTGAAAATCCTGGAGAACGGCGCTTACTAGTATTGAGGCTGATCGATCCGACATCCCTGTTCGATCGCACGCTTGGGCTACATTGCGTAATTTAATTCGGTTTCCAAAACCCGAAGAAAATAGTGTTTAAGTGTCTTTGTTGTAATGTCCGGAACCTTAGATGCTAATAATCGAGATACTTCTTTAACTTTCCTCGCAAAACTCTTTTGAAGAATTTGGCTGGTTTTCTTATCAATATTACCAATTGCCATCTTACGAGCTGTTCGTTGGTCCACTAGAAAATCTCTTTCTCGTTTAGGCACTTTAATTTTGCACTGACAAACACAGAAGTTTTGACATTTGCAGACGGATATATCAAATAGCGTTTTTTCACCGAGCTCTCTGAATGTTATCACTTTTTCTTGAGATTTCTTTTTGTTCTTTTTATAGCCTTATATTTTTCATTAAGGTTCGCTATCAAGCTCAAAATTCTTTGATCAGAAATGATTGGAATTGATGCTTTTTGCCATATATTTTTCAAATCCGCCAGTACAGCTCTGGAAATGTCACTCACACTCGGATCTTTTCCATTCGCGTTCTCTTTTAACAATAACCTACACCACAAATAATATCTCATAACATCTGAGTTTGCCATCAAATTCCTTGAATAAACCGAACACTTCACAAAACGATTCTTTACGTGTTTTCGGCATTTCTATATTACGAAAAACGTTCTGACAACCGCGAAAGTGAACTAAACAGACACTGAAATATGCGAGTGACTTGAGCCGAGACGTTGTATTATTAGGACATGCGCACTGCGCCCTAATTGCGCAGACGCAGTGATCTGAAATATTATACACTAATTTTAGGCTAAAATTGCTATTCTAGATAATACTTCGATAAAGAAGGGCGAAGAGGAACCTCAAGATCATATTGGAAATGTTTCAAATTTTCATCACTAACTAGTTACCTCAAGACACGTCGTTTGACACTACAGGCGTTTTCAATTTTGAAAAAAAAAATTTCACTCCACCCTATTACACAGCCTTAACTACTTGATGAACGGCAGATAAGAGTAACTAAAACTTTTACTAATCTGGTGTTACGATTTACATACAACGATGTATAGATATCCGAAAGCCAGATGTACATCAGTATCTGTAGATAAAAAGGTTGATAGTTCCATGACGTATAAATAATCGTAAGTAACTTTTCAAGTGCAGCCATCTGAGCTCAGTGAATTTGATCGTAGATGGAGACCATATTGCACATAGTACAGAGGATGGTATCAGAAGTGGTGTAGGTAGTCCTAATGCAATTAATAAGTAATATATGTCTACTTGAAGAGAACTATTCACCACGTGTACGAAAAAACAACTAATTTTCCAAAAATTCTATTCCCGAAATTTAAGTTCATCCTTTCTTCAGATTATTATGCCTTAAATTTACATCTTCCAAAACTAATTAGCTATATTTAACTAAATAAACTAACTCAGCATTTTAAGCAATTTCTTATTAAAAACAACTCGTGGGTCTATTACCTGTACGCTACATGCTCATTAGGAAGTGTTACGTGATCCCCAATACGACCTTACAGGTGAAAGGTGTTTTTTAATCTTTGTGAAATTAAAAACTGTTTCACCAAATACCAAAACCAAATTTGCAATGTTAGCAGTGTTTCGCTTGTTTCACATGAATATTAGGAAGATCAATAAGATTGAACAATCTCGACTAGAAATTCCCACCCTAATTAATTTCTTGGACCCTGAACGTTATTTCAAGATTCTTCATAAGCCTTCACGATGTTGATCCAAAAGTTGAAACCTGTGTCAAGATCTAGAACCATCATCAGTTTTAAATTAATTCAAATAAATTTAATCCAATTGAACTTAGAACTCGCGAATCAATTCGGAAATAATCATTGACCTCGAAATTCAAACCCAACCGGTCATGGACATTCAAAATTGGCTTTGTGGCCATGTTTTTACTTCTGTCAATTCTAAAATAGTTACAATACGCTTAAAATTTAATTATATCAAAATGTAAACTTTCACGGTTTTCATGCATAAGAAAAACGCTTATCATTTTAGGTTAAATCGTTACTTTACAATCTCGACACTGATAATTACAGCTATCGTCATCAGTAAAAAGAAATAAATGTGTTAACAAATATTGTCAAACAAAAAAGATAAGCATTTGAATTAAATTATGGATTTAATTTTATACTCGCAACTTTAATCCAAACTTTTCAAACAATTTATCAAACATAAATTATTTAAATGCTTTTATAAGGATACGGAGTATAATATTTGCATATAAAAATAATGTAAGCATGTATTTTAGATAAAAGCATCGTATTTTGTATAACAAAGTTTATTTGCTAAACGCAAACAGATATCCACTAAACGTAAATATTGACTAATCTAAAAGTATGCTTTTAACGTCCAGCGATGCATTAACGTAAGTTAAACGCAGAAGAAAACTTATTTTACTTTATAACACTGAAATGCAATTTTATCAATGATAAAAATATTGTTAAAATACATTAAAAGTTAGATTACATACCCAGTTAATCGATACTCAGACACAGGTAGTGATGAAAAAACTAACCTAAAACAAAGAGAATAATGTTATTAATATACTAAAACTATTACAGTAACATAAATTAAATAAATTAAAAAAATATGCAGAAATATTTAATTATTATTATTACATCGCTTTATATTAAAATATTTGAGGGCAAGAAAAAAAAGTTTCACGTCTGCATCCCCTCTCTCTCTCCCACTTGAAAATTATAAATTAATATTAAAGCATTTATTTATAATTTATAGATATTATTTCTTCAAATGTGTTCGTTTGTACCATTAAGGCTAACGAATTAGAAATAATTTAAGATGGCGCAGGAAGGGGCTGCGCACACGCAATATAATGGGAGTTCTCCCACAAAGAGTAGAAGAGAAAAGACCAAGTAAAATATTTTTCTTTATTTGAACTAGTATGTCCATAAAATATCGTTTTGGTGCGTCACATTTGATAAAATATTTCCGAATTGAAGATTTGTAAGGGGGGGAGGGGGGGAGTAAGAAACGATATCACCCCAACAGGTTTTTTAAAAATGTAAAACACACTTACGATTGTTCTTCGTTAGTCTTGGATTGTTTCTAAATTTCTACATTAGTGTTTCAAAATTGACCTATGAAAAATCTAGAGTAAATGGAGACGGGACCGACAGTGCTCCCACGAACCTTTTTAAAATATACACGCGATTGTTCCTCGTTAAAACCTAATTGTTCCTAACCTTGCACTTTAGTTGTTCAAAATTGTTTAATAAATTTATAATATACTTCGTAATCGTGCTATTAACGGCGTGTTGGTTGTGGTCGAAACATATTCCATTTTGCTTGTGCAGTTGTGATCAACATTTGACCTGCAAAACATTAGGTTTATCCAAACAGGCATGAAGTGTTGTCAATGAGTTCTTCTGATTATTCAGAGAGGTTGACGAAGGAGGATTGTGGGGATGGGGGGTGGGGACTTTTGATTGGATGATTTTGAATTGCTTTATTTGTACTTTGTACAATTCTTTTTCTTATGTTCTTTTTTGTCCGTTCAATGCTAACAAATTGTAAAGAATTTAGATAGGGTGGGCAGTCGCTGCGTACACGTAGAATTGTGGGAGCCCTCCCACAAAAGACAGAAAAAAGACCAAGTTCATTTTATTCTTTACTTGTGCTCATATGTCCACCATAAAATATCGTTGCTACGTCACATTTGATAAAATATTCTGAATTGAAGGTTTGGAAGGGGGGCGCTAGAAACAATGACAACCCCCCCAAATAGATCTTTTTAAAATATAACTCGTTAGTACTAGTTTGCTCGTAAATTTCTTCATTAATATTTCAAAACTGGTCTATTAAAAATCTACAATAAAATTACGCGACATGATAGTGCCCCTACGAACTTTTTTTGAAAATGTAAAATATACATGCGATTGTTCCCCATTAACACTTTCACTGCCAGGATGATTTTGAATGTAGTACTCCTCAGGCCAATAGGTTTTTTTTTTAATTTCGCCATATAAATGACACCAAAATGCCATATATTAGTTGTTTCACTTGATTTGTGTTTTTTTTTGTATTTTGGAAGTGTGTATCGCTTGAGGTACACGCGGCCTGTCCAATTATCTTTTTATCCAAGGCCACGTGTATCCCTGGAGATACACCATATATAATGATGTCTTTTGTTTCAGGTAAATTAGTTCTAGTGAAACAAGCAGTACGAGAGTGAAACAAGCAGGAAGTTAGTGTGTAAAGTGAAAAGAAACCAATAAGTAATAAAGACTAATAGTGACTAAAAAACGTCAATTGTGCAACTGTGAGAAAAAAACTAATACAATAAGTTACTAAAAAAGACAATAACAGTGACTGAAAAACGCAAATTGTGCAACTGTGACAAAAAAACTAATAAAAAACAATAAGTTACTAAAAAAGACAGTGATAGTGACTGAAAAAAAAACGAAGATGGCCAGAAAATACCTCACGGATAAAGAATTAGCCCGAGTTTTAGAAGAAAGCGATGAAGAAAGAGGCAGTTTCAGCGAAGAAAGCATGGATTCCCGTGATGATCCTGATTATACTGCTTCTGACACAGAGGATGATTCCTCAGAAGATGAAGTTCACCAATTGCTACCTGGCAGCAGACCTTTTACACCGCCAGCGCCAACTACGCATCAACAGCCGACGGTTCCGCCAGCTGCAGGCTCGAATTCATCACACGATTTGGAAAATATTGTTTGGGGTATGCCTGTTGGGAATAAGCAAATTTTTCCCTACACTGGTAATGGCGGTATGGATGACAACATACCTGGCATACTGGCTTTAGCTGAGCCCATTGAACGATATAGTGAATTTTATGGTAGATGAGACCAATTTGTACGCGCAGCAGACGCTAGAAAAAGCACATGATGTACCATGTTCTTCACGCCTACACAAATGGATCCCAACCGATGCAAAAGAGATGAGAAAGTTTGTTGGGTTGATTGGCTACATGGGTGTGGTGAAAGTGCCGGAGCTGACTGACTATTGGTCACAAAGCAAATTGTTTTCTTTTCCGTTACCCAAAACATAATGCCAAGAAATAGATTTGAGCTTTTGCTCAAATTCTGGCATTTCGCAAATAACGATGAGGAGTCCCAGGCAACGAACCCACAAAATTGACAAAATTTTCAAAGAGTTCATAAAAAACTTTCAAAGCACCGACACCCCGAACGAGACAATTTGTAGAGATGAAACAATGGTGCCGTTCAGAGGCCGTATAAGTTTTTGTTAATATATACCCTCTAAACGACACCATTACGGTCTAAAATTATATAAATTATGCACGGAAAAAGGCTATACGTCGAATGTTTCACTATATGTTGGAAAAGATACAGCGGATGATCGAAAATCGTCGGCTTCACAAAATATTGTGATGAAACTAATAGAAGGCTTATTAGATGAAGGTCTCACTCTCTATATAGACAATTTTTGTACAAGCCTACCTTTAGCATACCTCCTCCTTGAACGGAAGACCCACACAGTAGGCACCTTACGTGCAAATTGAAAATACATTCCCAAAGAGGTGCAAAGTGCCATACTAGCAAAGCGCGAAATATTTGCCAAGGAATCTCCGGAAGGGATAACGATTTTGAAATGGAGGGATCAACGCGAGGTAAGGATGCTATCTATCCGTCATAACGGAACGGACACCGTTGTTGTCAAAACAAAACGTCAAACAAAAAAGGTAAAACCTAAATGTATATTAGACTATGATATGGGAAAGTCGCCAGTAGACGTAAGCGACCAGCTAGCGTCGTACAACACGGCCCTTAGAAGGTGTTATAAATGGTACCGCAAACTCATTATTGAACTTTTATGGAGTACGTCCTTGGTCAATGCTCATTTTCTTTACAGCAATAATTGTATAAATAATAATAATATGACCATAACCAAGTACAGGCAGAAAGTAATTCTATCTTTATTACAAGACACCGAAGAAGAACTGCAGCCTTCTTCCAGCAATAAAAGAAAACGTTCCATACATCATTTGGTTACACATGAACAAAAGAAGAGGGCTAGGTGTACAGGCTGCTACGAAATGTATGGCAGAAAGGGAAAAATTGTTGAGGGACACAAAAAAATGGCAGCCCAGGTCATCCCTATTTGTGATGAGTGCGACGGAAATCCCCATCATTGCCGTGAATGTTTTAATAGGAAACATTATAAATTTACTTTTTGTTTGAAATTTTTGGTTTTGTTATTTTTTTTGCTGTTTCTTGACTTGTAAGCCATATTTTATTTCATAATTTAAATAAAAACTTGCTTTCTATAATTTTGATACTTATTTATGCAATTAAGACCTATTATATAAAGCTCTAACTTCACAGGCCATATAAATACACTACTGACTCACTCAGGCTAATGTTCTATATGGCAAAGCATTTACACAGGCCAGACAAATCTATTCTTACTGTTAAAGCAATGAACGCGTGGGACCTAAAGATACACCGATGAAAACACAATAGCGTTCCCTATGTATCGCTAGAGATACACGCGGTCTGTATAGGTAGGGCCATGTGTATCTCTAGCGATACACATGGCAGTGAAAGTGTTAATACCCAATTGCTCATAAGTTTGTACTTTAGTAGTTCAAAATTGGCCCAGTTATTAACAGTCTAACAGGTTACAGGCGCTATCAATGTTTAATAAATTTATATTTTTGGTAATAACTCTATTGAGCGGCGTGTCGCTTGTGGTTGTAACATTATTCCATTTTACGTAGAAATTGTGATCATCTTGTGATCTGTAGAAAGTTAGGTTTATCGAAAATGGTACGAAAAATATAAGATGGAATGGAAAGGCGCTTCGTACACGTTGTACAATGGAGCCCTCTCACAAAGTGTAGAAGAAAGAAGGTCGTTTGCACATAATAGTTTGATGTATATCTAATTTAGAATGTCTAATTACCTGCTTACTTAATTCCTGCTCATTTATTTATTTAAAAGTAGTGTTGTGTGTGTGTGTGTGGTGTGTGTGTGTGGTGTGTGGTGTGTGGTGCGTGTGGTGTGTGTGTGTGTGGTGTGGTGTGGGTGTGTGGTGTGTGGGTTGTGGTGTGTGTGTGTGTGGTGTGTGTGTGTGTGTGTGTGTGTGTGTGGTGTGGTGGTGTGTGTGGTGTGTGTGTGGTGTGGTGTGTGAGTGTGAGTGTGATGTGGGTGTGTGTGGTGTGGTGTGGTGGGTGTGTGGTGTGTGTGTGGTGTGTGGTGTGTGGTGTGGTGTGTGTGTGTGTGTGTGTGTGTGAGTGCGCGAGTGTGAGTGTGTGCGTGTGTGAGTGTGAGTGTGTGAGTGTGAGTGTGTGAGTGTGAGTGTGTGAGTGTGAGTGTGTGTGTGTGGTGTGTGTGTGTGGTGTGAGTGTGGTGTGAGTGTGTGAGTGTGAGTGTGTGAGTGTGTGTGTGTGTGTGTGTGTGTGTGTGTGTGGTGTGTGAGCGTGTGTGTGTGTCGTGTGTGCGTGCGTGCGTACGTGCGTGCGTGGCGCGTGCGTGCGTGTGGTGTGTGGCGTGTGTGCGTGCGTGCGTGTGTCGTGCGCGTGTGGCGCGTGCGTGTGTGTGCGTGTGTGCGCGTGCGTGTGCGCGTGTGGTGTGTGAGTGGGTGGGTGCGTGCGGGCGTGCGCGTGCGTGCGTGCATGTGTGTACGTACGTGCGTGCGTGCGAGTGTGTGTGTATTGTGTGTATTGTGTGTTGTGTGTGTGTGTGTGTGTGTGTGTGTGTGTGTGTGTGTGTGCGTGCGTGCGTGCGTGCGTGCGTGTGTGTGTGAGTGTGAGTGTGTGTGTGCGTGTGCGCGTGCGTCTGTGTGTGTGAGTACTTGAACATACAAATAAATCAGGTATAATTTGTTCGAAAGTATAGGTGCTGACCGCTTAGATAGAGAATTTGCCTGTACAAAAAAAGCGCTATTGCATCAGGGTAGTTATTTCACCTAATATTTAATTTAGACCATAGTGTATTTTTGCAGCAGTAACATTTTAAAATATTTGTAAACACATTAATTAACACGATGTCGACGGCTGATTGATACTTTCCAATTAATATAAATCAAGCTGTATAATTGTTTAATAATAATAAACGCAGATTAAGAAGCCTGCGAACAGATTGCCGTCTTACAAGACTAGGGCCCCTTATTAGAATGCAAACCCCAATGCATAAATAAATTAGGTCACAATCTGAAAATGGGATTAAAAGAAATGCAATAATAATTTTAATAACAATTATGCAACCTCCTTTGATAAAAACAGGCCCTAATTAATAACAGATTAAATCTTTTCATTATCAGGTGAAAAAAATACGAAGAACACGATTTCAGATCAGCATCTTTGAATTTATTTCTTCCCACAAAATGGCTTTGATTATGCCGTCATACAAAATGGAAGAGCAGTTTGCTTATGTCTTATAATTCAGAAGTCAGGGTGTCTTGTGGAACCCTTATTAGGATACTATATTAAATTTCCCCCATGACCGACAAAATGGCCTCCAAACCCCCTAGTTCACCAATCAGAACACAAGCATTTGCCTACCCTTCAGGGTCTGAGGCTTTAATTAAAGTGAAGATATCGCGTGACTGCCCCCACACCCCTAAACACTGGAGTAGATTGCCAAAAGGGCCTTAATTAGGGAGAAAATACCGTCAACGGCTGAAAATGCCATCAAGGGTTCAAAAACGGCCCCGAAAAGAAGACGACCCCCAGCCAAAAGGCTACTAATTAAGGGTAAAAATAACATCGAGGGTTGAAAATTCCATCTAGGGGTTGAAAAAGGCCCCCAAAAAGAAGCCAAAGTGGTGGAATAGGCCCGGCCACGTGAGCGGGACCAAGCCCACAATTGATGACGTCAGGGATCAGAGTGCCCCCTTCTAATCTTAAAACTTCCATAAAACTTTGATTACGTTACTCTGTACAAGTACTATCACTTATTAATTTTAAAACAGCGAAAAGAAAGCTTTTATTTACAGCAGTTTGTAGTTTGTTTGACGCAGGCAGTATAGCTAAAAATTACCATTTTAAAGAGGAACTTGCTACTTTAATCCACAAAAAAACAATTTGCGAAACAGCAGGTCCACAGAACAAGGCCAAGCACTTCATAAAAAACACGAAAACCACTTCTACGTCCAAATATGTCGCTATGACAAACGATATATATATATATATATATATATATATATATATATATATATACAGGGTGTCCAGTTTAAGATGAAATGCATGGGGATATTGGAAACCGTTAGAGATACGAAGATGGTTAAATGGAGAAAAAGTTGCGTCATTATATGCCCAAGAAGTAACCATGGTTACATGTCAAAAATCCTTCCATTTACTAGACACAGGGTGATAACTGAAAATATGCGTTTTCTAAAATCGCTATATCTTGTTTCTTGCAAGAGATACATCCACTATTTTGCAGGATGGGGGTAACAGGTAGCGAGGATTTCAAAATGATTTTGAAAAAATCTAGGCCTACTAGATTTTGAGATAATGCACGCAACTTTCGATTTTCTTATGGACGCCATATTGGATTTTTGCATTTTGAATTCTTCATAAAAATGCTTTTCAACCATATATTCATATGTTTATAATCTGCCAATGAGAAAGTGTCAAATTACACAATTAAATTTATATCAAAGCAACCTTGACATATTATGTATTTTAATTAAATGAAAATTAATCTACAAATTAAACTAACTATTGAGAACAATATTATTGATTATTAACATAAATCATAATAATAAAAGTGACAAAAAACAACAAAAAATAAAATTTAATATTATACTGAATTTTACTATTAATTAATCAAATGCTCGAGTAAACCTCCATTCTCTTGCAATAATTGAATAGATGGTTGATTGGCAAAGGCCTAGTTTGATATAAATTTAATTGTGTAATTTGACACTTTCTCATTGGCAGATTATAAACATTTGATATATGGTTGAAAAGCATTTTTTATGAAGAATTAAAAAATGCGAGATGATAAGGAACTCTTGTGATGCAGTGCTAACTCGATGCAGATGGTGTTTGCAGGAGAATGAAGGTTTATTCGAGCATTTGATTAATTAATAGTAAAATTCAGTATAATATTAAATTTTATTTTTTGTCGTTTTTTGTCACTTTTATTATTATGATTTATGTTATTAATCAATAATATTGTTCTCAATAGTTAGTTTAATATGTAGATTAATTTTCATTTAATTAAAATACATAATATGTCAAGGTTGCTTTGATATAAATTTAATTGTGTAATTTGACACTTTCTCATTGGCAGATTATAAGCATATGATATATGGTTGAAAAGCATTTTTTATGAAGAATTCAAAATGCAAAAATCCAATATGGCGTCCATAAGAAAATCGAAAGTTGCGTGCATTATCTCAAAATCTAGTAGGCCTAGATTTTTCAAAATCATTTTGAAATCCTCGCTACCTGTTACCCCATCCTGCAAAAATCGTGGATGTATCTCTTGCAAGAAACAAAATATAGCGATTTTAGAAAACGCATATTTTCAGTTATCACCCTGTGTCTAGTAAATGGAAGGATTTTTGACATGTAACCATGGTTACTTCTTGGGCATATAATGACGCAACTTTTCTCCATTTAACCATCTTCGTATCTCTAACGGTTTTCAATATCCCCATGCATTTCATCTTAAACTGGACACCCTGTATATATATATATATATATATATATATACCAAAAGAATAACTTAGGATGTGGTGAGCCAATATATTATCCCTTTTATTGGAAACGGAGATCATCCCTAACTAGACTGACGGTTATTCATTATCCTCCACATTGGTTTTTCAACCATCTCCACTCTAATTTTCCCAAAAAACTGAAATATACCACTCCGCGCATACACGAAGCCTAAATTCGAAAAACGTCGGTCAGCAAGCCTGTTTCTACTCGAAATCTTATCTTAGAAATTTGATATTTAAACTCTTATCAATCGGAACGGTGCCTATGTGGCGGCTAACTAGAACTTTTGCAAAATATGTACCTTACAATGTACCTAATATCTGAATACGTTTTTTTCACTAAAGTTTTTATATGAGGCTAACCCAACTTGATTTAACCAAATTAAAATACGAAATTCATTTCTACAAAACTATCCCTATTTACAAATACACTAATATAAAAAATAACGAGAACATTTATTCTAACAAAAACAAATCTAACAATACTCTTTTAACTCGTAATTGAACAAAACCAATTTATCTACAGGGTGATCCC
Organism: Vesta saturnalis; assembly: GCA_036346205.1. Lineage (NCBI taxonomy): Eukaryota > Metazoa > Arthropoda > Insecta > Coleoptera > Lampyridae > Vesta > Vesta saturnalis. The sequence goes on from JARFJB010002120.1 coordinate 6,345,023, forward strand.
TTAAAATTTACCCGCAGGGTGACTACATGGATGAAAGTGTTAGGCAATCATGTGCCGATACAAATGGTGCAATGGTTGGTAAATAATAATAATGTTTATTGTGCATAAACTAAACAAATTGTATGACACAATAGGTATGAGTTTAGCTAGAAGCTGTCCACTCTACCTTAAGTGGAAGAACCTATTGTGTTATAAAATTTATTTAGTTAAAACTATTATTAAACTGAACTATTTAATATAGATTTCTAATGTGTGCCGGTATATAATATTTATCCTTAAATCTAGTATTTAGAGAGTGTACTTGAGATCTCAATTTCAGTGTATATATTATAAAGATATTCTGGTTTACAACTATGTAACAGATTGTAAATATAATATTGCGTTATTAAGGAACGAAATCTTGTGGTTAATGTCTGGGAAGTTGACAGATGTAGTTCCAGTTGATTCTTATTGCATCTCGAGCGAATAAAGCTATATCAAACTGAGCGAAATCTCGATAGGAGGTTTTTACTGAATTTACTTTGACTATGGGAAGTTACGTTTCACAATATACAAGCGGATGATCTGCCATATCCAATATTCATTCGTTCCACTTTTGCTCACTAACATCTCTTGACTTAATCAAATGACGTTTAAAAGAGTACAGGACTTCTCCGTTACACGAGTAGGTTCGCCAATTATTCCGCATATGTTCTCGACATTCATAAGTTGATTATCTGTTTTGAACATATCAATATTTAAATCTCCAGTAAAAACTAAATGATCAACTTGTAATCTTAATTCACACAGAACAGTTTCTAATTGATTGATAGCTGACGTACCGGTATGTGATGGAATGTAAATGACACCAAATGTTAATTAACCGATATTGTTATCCACAGTTGTTCTATTTTAAAATCTTCATTGAGTGGTTCAATGACTTTTAATTTGATATTAGATTTAATATACCGGCAAACTCCCCCACCCATGGAGCTTCTATCCCGACGATTTAGTGTTATAGTTGGCAAATGAAACAGATTATCAGGCAAGTTTGCAGATAGCTAAGTTTCCGTAATAGCAATTAATTAAAATTTTTTGTCAATTATTTAACTATAAAATTCATGAAAACAAGAATTAAGTTACCTTATGTTAATATGACATAGACAAGACATTGATCATGTATTTTTTTGCAGTGTAGACTTAGTATTTTGTAGAGTTAACATTTATAATTCGAGGTATACCACGAACATACTTGATACGTAAATTAGTTTCACCTTGCATTGTTCGCTGATCTAATTCTTTTTTAAATTAGACATAAAATTACGTTGCATTGCAATATGGTTATTAGATACACGAACACCACATTTGTTAATAAATTGATTTTTATTTTTTAGGACGGTTCATGCATCAGTTTGCGATATGTAAATATCACTTTCATGGGCCGCCCAGCTTTGTGCTGTTGGGTAAGAGTTCTGGTGTATGCAGATGACACAGTGTCATTACAGTAGAAATACTTTCAGAACAACACAGTGCGCACAAACCAATATTGGTCACAATTCGACAATTTGCCGTCGCGTGCGCAATTCATAGGAGTAGAAATTTTAAGTAGTTTATTTACATTTTGGTGCACGCTTGAGTTATAGGTTATATTTCTGACTTTTACATTTTCTTTTAATAAACAGTTCTTTTCAGAGCTCTTTTTGATCCTTCGTGTATATTTTGGTAAGTTTGCAATATCTGTGCTTTAAGCGTAATTTACAAGTATGTTTTTGTCTTTTTATAGTCACCAAACAATGGCAAATGGAAAGATTCTGCATAGTCAAGCTCGAGAAATTGTTGCAAACGTCATAGAATTCATGACAAAAGAAGCCAAGGAGGGAGTGACAATCCCTTTGTCAAACTTTAAGGAGAGAATTTTAGCTGCTACGAAGATAGGTGATTTCACTTATCGTAAAGTTATATCAGATATGAAGGAAATTTCCCAAGGCAAAGCAAAGTACTTACATGATCGAAATACATTACTAATAGAAATTTATTGTATTAAATATGAACTAACACACTTGTATTACTAATTGTAGGTTGTAGAAACATGGTTGTTAAAGTGTAAAACTTCTAATCAGTCATTATCTACATTCGAGCTTTCAGAATAGTTTCCGATATTAATAATCAGTTTGTCAACTGAGATGTGCAACATTTCTTCCCGTTTATAACATTGATTTATGGTTATAATCTTAAATGTATTGTTTAAGAAATTTAATTTGCATTTCTACAATGTAACTTTTTTCAATAAAGCTCTACAGTTGGAGTCTTTTTTGAATTTGAACCCTAGCGACTGGATTGTTTGATGAAGACTTCTGTCATTCATTAATATGTGACTGTTACGAATATCTGCATTTAAACTTGCAACTGTGACATGTTATTCTGTAAATAAAGTAATATGTCACACATGAATAAAAGATTGTGATGTACTATAGTCTGTATAATGAATTATTGCGAATTTCGGCTTAGCGCTTTATTTGGCGTGCACACTCGTAGTTTGTATCTATTTCGTTCTAACACACAATAGAATGGAATGCCACATTAGCGTCGCTGCGGGTGGTGAACTAGGACGAACACTATACGTTTAAAACAACTGTATTTGTGTCAGGTGTGTTAGAAGGAGATGGTAATATTTGTTTTAAGCGTCTCTTTAAAGACTAAATTGTCTGTTGTAATCCTTTGACAGTGGTATTCAAAAGTTTATTTCGCGTGTTTCTAACAACCACTGAAATAAGTTATATTCCTTCAATTTATAAAAAAAATAAAACGTAATTGAAAATATAATTTATTTTTATAAACATAATTGGAATTCAATTATGTTATTAAATTGAATACAACATGGTAAATAGTTTTCGTGATATTTTTTAACTACAAAATTACCTTATAATTAACTACTTTCTAAATAAGTACACTAAAGAATGTAGGGTCATTAATATATCATTATTTTACACAATGGAGTAATGTCTACACATTTCAACAAACCTAGAAAAAATAAAAACAGACCAAACCCTAAAAGTAATTTGTATCAGGGGGAATTGGAGCAGATAAAATCCATTATACATAATTTTTATATTATTGAAAAGTAATGAAACAATTTTTACATGGTAAATATAATTACATTTAAATTAACAGGTATCCACAATAAAATTCTGCAAAGGGGTATTGATTTTAAAGGTGGACTTTCGACTTTGGGAAAGATTATTCAAAAATTGGGTTTTCGGTAAGTCATTTGTGACATTCACTCATATTAACTTATTGCATAAATTTGTAGATAGTGCAACACTGTTGATAAAAGGAAGGTTCTGATGGAATCATACGATACACGCTTAAAGCGTATCCAATATTTACGTCAACTGCAGCAATGCATTCAAGATATGAGACCAATTATTTTTACAGATGAATCCTATATCAACAGTTGTCATACAAACCCAAAAAATTTGACAGATAATTCTACTCTGGGTTTTAAAAAACCTATTGGCAAACGTCCACGGGTTATCATGGTACATGCTGGTGGATCTAAAGGTTTTGTTAATAATGCACTACTTATATTCAAATCAGGTACGAGATCATTATCATAATTGTAGTCTAAAACTAAATCTTATTAATTATAGGAAGTACATCAGGAGATTACCACAACGATATGAACCATACAAATTTTATGCAGTGGGTACAGAAACAGCTGATGCCGAATATACCAAAGCGAGCTGCACTTGTCATCGATAATGCATCATACCACAATATGGTAATAAATAAAGATCCAACAACTATGACCAAAAAGGACGAAATGATTATGTGGCTTCGTCAACATTCAATTATGCATGATCCTCTTTCAACAAAACCTGTGTTGTATGCAATAATCAAGGAGTATAAGTCAAAGTACAAACATTATATTTTAAATACTGAATTAACAAAACATGACCATATAATGCTTAGACTTCCTCCGTATCATCCAGAACTACACCCAATTGAGAAAATATGGGCTGCAGTGAAGCAGTACGTTGCATCTAGAAATACTACCTTTAAATTAAAGGATGTAATAAAATTAACTGAAGAAAAATTTGCCACGATAACTCCTAAAGATTGGGCAAACATATGTACACATGTTGATAAAGTAGTTGAAGAATACAAGTACAAAGAACACATGTTTGACAAATTATGTGATGATTTTAGATTCGTTGTGAATACAGGCGATTCAGATGAATAAGTTTGATACAGTCAGTAAGAGCATGAATCTAAAGGTAAACGTGAACAAAGCTAAGATGGTGGAAAGAAGTGTAGAGTATTTACTCTGCAAGATGAAATTTTCGAACTAGTGGACGAGTTGGTATATCTGGGTAGAATGTTTACTGCAGATGGTACAATGGATGGCGAGATTGGACGAAAGGTCAATGCTGGAAGGAAAGTGATTGGCAGTATGTGAACGATAATGAAAAACGAAAGAGCTGCGGATTCAGCAAAACGAATTTGTGATCCTGAATTTTGAAAGATGAATTTAACAAAAGAGTTAATGGATATTAAACTTACCGATATTAACCGTTTATAGGTTACTGATCGATATTTCGACCATCTTAAAAAAATATTTCCTAAACCGATACTGGCTCAATATTACACCGGATACCTAATATGTATGTCTCTAGTCGGTTAATGGTCAAATATGATACCACTTGTTGGTCCACTGCTAGAAGTACCTTAACTGGTTGAAATTACAACCAGCGTTCGTTACAAGCAATCTATATTGACGCACGTGCTCAGAGTTTGTTACCGTAAAAGTGCTTTTTCATATAAAAGAACTGATTTTGTTTTCCTATAAATATATAGGTAAGTACCATAAAACATCAAAGAGTTTCACATGGTAATTATATTTTGCATCCGCTTTTGCGGAAATGTGATATTTGAATTATATATTGCCTAACCTCAATATTCAACAAATCGTACATACATAGGTTGAGATATATATTATTTCTACCATTTCGTGGGTTCATGAGGTTTCATATTTTTGTTTTTGTTTTTACTTTGTATAGTGTTCTGTACAGTTACAAGCACTATTATGCATTTATAATAAATTACTTAATTGAGTAGCAAAAAATTCTTATTTTAGGTTGAATATGGAATCTAAAGGCAAAATAAATTTGAAAGAACTATCGAGTGCAGATCCAAATGATGCTTTTAACGTTTTGGATGGCATATCAGAAGATCAGGCAATCGATTCTGATATAGGCGGAGATTCAGACGCTGACGACAATGTTCCTAGTTCACGTCCTTCTGTAGTATTTACATCCACATCAGAGAAAAAAGAGAACCAACAACGAAATAAATGATGATTCAGACTTCGACAGCGACGATTCGTTGGTTGACCCAGACTATCTACCCTCAAATAACGAAAAGCATATTAGCAGACGACTCTCTTTATCTTCTGATGAAGATTAGCTCTTACAGGAAAGCCCACCTTCCAGCTCACCACCAGTATCAGATAAATTCACTGAATACCATTGGACAAAGTCTCCATGCTTTCCTCATATTTTTGAAGCAGTATTTTTTGTCGAAGTTTCTGGCCCAGAGCGAACAACAAGGGAGTTGACTTTTTTTTTTGGAAATATTTGGAGACGATTTTTTGCTTCTAATCGTCATCGAATCAAACCGTTATGCTCAACAAAAGGGGATAACATTAAACTTATCGCAGAATGAGTTAAAGGCATTTATTGGTATGCTAGTTATTATGGGCTTAAACCATCTGCCAAGTTTACGTTTGTATTGGTCGACAGACAATAATTTTCATTCAACAAGATTATCTAGCATTATGTCTCTACAAAGATTCTTAAAAAATTTACGGTATTTACATATCAATAATAACCAGGATATGCTTAAAAAAGGAGAGCCAAACTTTGACAAATTGTACAAGGTGAAACCATTGATTTCCTATTTGAAGGACAGTTTCCACAGGGCATACCACCCAAGCAAAAATTTAGCCGTAGATGAAAGCATGATTGCTTTCAAAGGCAGGACCCATCTAAAACAATATATACCAAAGAAGCTTATAAAAAGGGGCATAAAAGTATGGACTCTAGCATGCTCTGAATCTGCTTACTTGCTCAATTTCTCTGTATATGAAGGCAAAAAGGATAGTGATGAAGAAGGTCCTCTAGTAGAAAGAACTGTGCTCGAGCTGACCCAGCTTTTTGTAGGAAAGTACTATTGCGTGTACAGGTTGTCCCATTTTGGTTGTCCTCGCAGGGTATCTCAGTTATTAGCAAAGATACAGAGATGCGGTTTTCGCGAACGTTGGCTACTTTTTTGTGAAACGAAAGATGACACAAACAGAATTACTCTAGCTCTTCTCATTTTTGAGATACAGGGCGTTTTTGAAAAAGTTGCATTTTGAGACAGCCCCCGTATCTCAGCTATACGATAACTTATAGAAAAAGTGAAAAGTGTTCTTTATATAATTTTTCCGTAGAATGCAGTGCTGTTTTCAGAATGAGTATACGGGGTCAGGTCAAAAGTTATCGGGATCAACTTCATTTTTTTAAATGGGACACCCTGTCTATTTTCTCATAATTAAATTTTCCTTGTTCTAAGCATTTCAAATATGTATAGCATTCATCATTTTTTTATACAAATAGCGCAGTATTTGAAATTATTAACTGGATTTGTTAGTGGCCTTTGGTACTGCAATTGTTTTACCATGGCAACTTCATTTTTTGACATTTGTCAATATTTGCAAATTTGTTGATTGTTGAGATCCTTATTGTTAGTAAAGTTTTCAATATTCTTTTCGTTATTTTGAATTTTTACAAAGTTTCAAACCATGGCGAATAATTTAGGGTACGAGAACTATGAGAAATTAGATATGATTGGGGTTTATTACCAAACAAATTTTAATGCAGAGCAAGCGAAGGAAATATATTTTGAAAGGTATTTATATTTACTGGAATGTTAGTCATCATTTGAGTTAAATAAAATGTGAATATTATAGATTTCCGGAAAGAAGGCAACCGTGTAAAAAACATTCATTAGGTTAAAACAAAATTTGGAAAATCACGGATCGTTTGAAAGGCCACGCGCCAAAACATATAGAAAAGAAAACGAAGAAAATAATGAAATAAATGTCCTTGCAGAGGTCACTGTTAACGAAAATTATACGTCTTGCAGAAAAATAGAAGAATCGGTGGGCATTTCAAAACGAAAGTATCAAAAATATTTAAAAATACCATTATAAACCATATATACTTCAAGTCATCCACCACTTGCATCCGGGTGATGCTCAATTGCGTATCGATTTCTGTAGATGGTATATTCAGAAAAGTGAAGAAAATGGTAATTTTGGTCGTTTAGTTATATGGTCGGATGAAAGCCATATAAGCTCCGCCGGAATTTACAATCGTGCAACGAATCGTTTCTGGTCTAACGAAAATCGGCATGTTACCGTGATCCGTCAGCAGCAAGGCAGGTTTGGGTTCAATGTGTCCTGTTTCATTTTAGGAGGCAGATTAACATTTTACATGTTTGAAGGCAATTTGAACCATCAACGATATTTGGAAATTTTGGACATTTGCCTTCCAGAATTGTTTGATGATATTCCGTTAGCCCAGCTAAGAGAGGTTTATTTTCAGCAAGACGGGGCACCTTGCCACAATGCAAGACTAGTAAGAGATTACCTCAATACAATGTTTCAAAACCATTGGATTGGTAACAATGGACCAGTTAATTGGCCAGCAAGGTCCCCAGACCTATCAATTTTAGATTTTTTTGTGGGGCTACCTTAAAATAAAATTCATCAAAGACGGTATGAAACTCAAGAAGCTTTGATGAATGCTACAAGAGAAGCCTTTGAAGAACTACGTTTAAGACCCTATTTTATTAAGATCCATTCAAGAAATTCTTCGGAGATGTAGGATTTGTCTTGACCATAATGGTCCGCAAATTGAGCAATATTTATAAAATTTTAATTCTTCTTATTTTCGTTTGTCTCTAAATTTATAAATAAATACATCCAATATTTATAGTTTCAAATCAACAATTCTGGAAATAAAATAAATTATTTTGCCGAAATTTGTATCTTCTTCAATGACATATAATTACATAATGATGGTTTTCTATATTAGGCACAAAAAAAAACAATAGAAGATTACGAATTCAAAGCCTACTAAGAAATTCAGTTAATAATACAAAATACCACGCTATTTATCAAAATAAGTGATAATTGTTATATATATTTGAAGTGCTTAGAACAAGAGAAATTTAATTATGAGAAAATAGACAGGGTGTCCCATTTAAAAAAATGAAGTTGATCCCGATAACTTTTGACCTGACCCCGTATACTCATTCTGAAAACAGCACTGCATTCTACGGAAAAAATTATATAAAGAACACTTTTCACTTTTTCTATAAGTTATCGTATAGCTGAGATACGGGGGCTGTCTCAAAATGCAACTTTTTCAAAAACGCCCTGTATCTCAAAAATGAGAAGAGCTAGAGTAATTCTGTTTGCGTCATCTTTCGTTTCACAAAAAAGTAGCCAACGTTCGCGAAAACCGCATTCTGTATCTTTGCTAATAACTGAGATACCCTGCGAGGACAACCAAAATGGGACAACCTGTACTTCGATAATTTCTTCACTAGCTTTTCATTGCTTTCGAAGCTTCTTGATCGCAAACTATTTGGTTGTGGAACTATAAGACGTAATAGAAAACAATTTCCTGCTGATGAACTGGTACCTGACAAAAATTTACAAACTGGCGAGTTCCACAGTGTTGCTACTAGTAATGTTACTGTAAATAAATGGAAAGATAGAGGAAAAATGTGTATTTGTTGCTAGTACCATTCATTGTGTAAAAGAAAAAACGACAGTTCAACGCATGACTAAGGAAGGAGTAAAGATCACAATTGAATGTCCAAAGAGTGTTGATGATTATAACCGAAACATGGGTGGAGTTGATCTTTTTGACCAACTTCATTCCTGTTACAGTATTACTTGGAAGTCTCGCAGGTGGTGGCTGAAACTTTGGTACTACTTTATTGATGCCAGTATTGTCAACTCGTACATTATTTACAAGACTTCAGTTTTGAAAAAGCAGCCCCGAGTCAAGCCTGAAACACATCTGGTTGGTAGTAGGAAAAAATAAATTTAAAAAACTAGAGGGTAGACCGGTTACTATCGAAAATACTATTCGACTATCAAATGTAGGTGATCACTTACCAACATATACCACATCAAGAAGATGTGCTAGATATAGCACTGAAAAGAAGCATCAACGATCAAGCGTAGCTTGGACTAAATGTGAAGTGGCACTGTGCATACCGTGTTTCGCCCCTTCCCACAACAAATAGGTACACAATTTTTTAATATAGAGTTCTACGTCATTTTTTTCTGTTTTCTATTCAGTATGTTTATGACATTACGTCTTGAATAAAAAAATAAATATTTATTTCAGACCAGGAGGTATTTATTACTACTCACTCTACCTTTATTATTACTCTGTTGCTACTTACTCAATCCACACTGTATAGCAGATGTATAAAGAAGTGGTATGAATATCGACCAGTATTTATAGCGTACGTTTGTTTGTCTACATGGATACTGGTTGAAAAAACGACCTGCTAAAAAAATTGAATCAATTATTATTTTTTTTATTGAATAATATATTTTGTCTCTGTGGTTGTAGATAATAGTATTTTAAGCTTTAAATATTTCAAATTAATTTTGTAGTAATCTGTCCTATAAAGAGTTAATAAAAAAACCTGCTAGACATAACCATAAAGAAAAACCAGTTCTAAATGTCTTTCTTTTATAATTAATGTTATAGATAGAATTGAAAAATCCTAATTAATCATGGCATTAGGACAGTTTTTAAACCTAAAAGAAAAATTAGAGAACGTTTAAGGTTACCTAAAGATGTTTTAAACCCATTATCATCTTCCGGAGTGTATAAGTTCTCTTGTTCATGTAGCAAGGTATGCATTGGAATCACAAAACGTAGCGTAGACAGCTTAACAATGTTTAATTTATTGTATTCCATAGTAGGCTTTATACATTTATCAAACTGTTCTAGTCATAGCAGGCTTATGTTTAAGTTTCCAATATTTCAAATTTGACAAAATTGTTTGATCTGTAACAATTTTAAAAGATACTACTGACTAAGTTAACTGAAAGTGTTATCGAAACGTTTATATGGTATGACTACACCATAAAAAAAAACAAAAAAGACAAGTATTTTAATATTTATACAGGGTGTTTCGAATTTTAATACTGAAAATTTAACCACATATTCTACGTCGAAAAATAATGTAAAAAAGTCATATTAACTATGGTTCAAAAATGCATCATAAGGGTGCTATGGTCCTCTAAACATGGGGTCCAAAATACCGATTTTAATTTATAACTCTGGAACCGTACATGATACAAATTTGAAATTTCGTACACCTACCATACTTTTGATGCTAAATACAGTCATCGAGTGCGATTTGAAATCTGACGACCAGGGGCGTCGCAACTGGGGGTGTGTAGTATAAAATTATCTAGAACCTTTCCAGATTTAATTTTTTTACATTTTTGAGCAATAGTTATTGATTTTTAGAGTTTTTTACGTAGAAAAGCTCTCTTAATATTTTCTCGAAAAATGAAACATTCTTAAATAAATGAGACTTCAAGTCTATCATTACACTCGAAAAACTATTTAAAAGAATATTGATGTAGAAATTAGAAAAAGACAGACGAAGTTTTAAATAAATATTTTATTTAAAAAAAAAAATTTTAAACTCAAAACGTCGGGAAAAAAATTAACCAAATTACAACAATTGCTCAAAATGCATTCCATTCTCTTCAATGCACTTCTGACAGCGTCGTTGCATAACAGCGGCAATTATTTGATGTCTGTTCTGACGAAGGGTTTCGGATGCTTCATTTATTCTCAATATTACTTTATCTCGTGTATTGACTGGTGTTGAATACACTAAATCTTTAAGAGTACCACAACTAAAAAAATTTAGAACGTTTAGATCTGGAGATCTAGGAGGCCAAGCTGCTGGACCGTTTAAGGGGACGTAATCGTGATAAACCATCTTCCATTGTAGTTGGTGTTATACCAGTTGAAAACCCGCAAGCCGTAATGAGCCGGAGCACCATCCATTTGTATCCATGCATCTAGTCTATGAGCAATAGGAATATCTTCCAAATAATTTAATAATTCGTTTTCCAGAAAGTATTGGAATCTGTCTGCATTTAGTCGAAGAGGCAGTGTTGCAGGTCCTAACAGATTTCCATGTAAAACATCCATCCAAATATTAACGCTAAATTCATTTTGAAATTTACGAGTTCTGATTACACGAGGATTTCCATGTGACCAAACATTAAGGTTATGGAAGTTTACTACACCTCTTCTCGTAAATGTGGCCTCATCAGTCCAAATAATTTTTTTAAAGAAGGTATTATCTGCCTGAAAGGATCTCAGTAGCCAGTTGCAAAAATATTGCACTGGTTGCAAATGTTATGCCTTCCTTCTGTCACGATGAACGGTGCGAAAAGCTTTCGTTATTGAAACCCTGATATTTTGTCCTGTATGTATTAATAGAGTGCAGTCAAATTTGAATAATTGTCGCTTGATTTAAGTGTTTTAATTTACAATTTTTAATATTTTTACAAAATATCAGGGTTTCAATAACGAAAGTTTTTAGCACCCTTCATCGTGACAGAAGGAACCAGTACAGGATTTAAAACCTGAAGATTTTCCTAAAAGAATTAATTTTTGCAACTGGCTACTGGGGTACTGATTTAGTGTATTCAACACCAGCCAATACACGAGATGAACTAATATTTAGAATAAATGAAGCATTCGAAACCCTTCGTCAGAACAGACATCAAATAATTGCCGCTGTTAATTCTATGCAACGATGCTGTCAGAAGTGCATTGAAGAGAATGGAATGTATTTTGAGCAATTGTAATTTGATTAATTTTTTTCCGACGTTTTGAGTTTGAAATTTTTTTTTTAAATAAAATATTTATTTAAAACTTCCTCTGCTTTCTTCTAATTTCTACATCAATATTCCTTTAACCTTCCGTCGGGCGCAATGCAAATCCTAACACGATCGGGGGGCAATTCATCTGACAGATTAATGTATACAATTAATGCAATTTGTGAGTGTAGGTAAAGAAAAACGTTTCAAACTTACTTTTCACTTATGTTTGCGTTTATTTATGCTTTCAGATAACGTTTTAATATTTCTTTGCAGTTTTCATTTACAAATTTGAACAAATCATCAAATTGTTCCAAAAAAAAAACTTTTCTCAAAAACATAACTCAAAATTCACTTCAACTTTATAAAAGAAGTCCACATAATCATAAAAATCAAAAAATAAAAACAATGAAAAGTTATTCATGAGCTAGGTTGAGACACTATAAAAGTTGACTCATAACATCTTGGCATGCTCCAAACAGAATACTTCAACATTACATTTCAGACATTTATATTTTGAACAGCGAACTTTTTTCATTTGACGACATTTGGAACACCTCTTTCTCTGTCCGTCTCTAACCGTCTTGGTCAGTATTAGAATCCTCTTCTCTTTTTTCTACATTTTCTTCAGTATCAATGTCGGACTCGTCATCTCCATTGTTCTCATTAGCCTGTAATGCCCCCCTATTACGTTTTTAATTAAATGATTATTGTTTACGCGCCTTCTGGTTTGGTAACCCAACGCGGTTTTATTTTGCCTCGGCTTTGCTCAATCGTGTTTATAATTTATTATAAACGGGGTGTGGTTCGTCTTAACTAGTGGGCGGACACTGTCACCTTAAATAAATATCTTAAAGCGTTTTAAAACGTATATTAAATAAATTTAACAATATAAAAAAACTGGTATTAATAACAACTCAAAATGTATTTGTGCTTCTTGGTCCTGGCGGCTCCTCACACTCGTTCTCCTGGTGGGCGGCTATTTACTGTGTGCGTAGTCGCTTCTGTGAACAGAGATATTATTTTAATCTACTCCTTACCTAGTAGGTAAAATTTATGTTACGGTCCTGTATTTACAGAAGCTAGTATCGTTGCTTTAAATAGTTTCGTTCAACGGCGCCAGTGTAACGACCTCGGACGGAGAAAATCGATATCGTTCTCGGCCTATACGCATGGCATAATCATTTATTCTTCAGTAACTCTGGAGCGCTGAAGCGAGTATGTCGCACTCCCAGGAAATAATACACGCGAAATGCGCGTATGCAAATGCGAGATCTCGGGACTATCTTTCTTTAATTTTAACCGGTTTGATTAGGCAATTAGATTATTTATTTAACGGAATTAATTACGGATTTCTATACTAAGTCTAATTATCTACAATCAATCAAGGGAACAAAATACTTGATATTAAAACTACTCTAAAACGACTTTAATAGGTTTAAGGTAAATATTGGATAATTTACGTACTATCTAATTTATTTACAAACGATATCACACCAGGTGTTTGCAATGGTTATATTGACTACCAATTTATACAACCGATTTCGGGTGTACTGTCCTGCGATTAAAGACACCGTGTACGGTTATTGTGTTTGTCTGTATTTATTGTATGTATGAGTTTCGAGCGGGATCTCAGTAATACTCAGAAGACGTAGGCGACGGCCTGTCTTAACCGGATGGACTAAGAGAAAGGTCGCAGGTCTTTACAGCCCTGTAACAACCCTTCACCCTCAAGTGTTTGCGAGTGACGTCGGGATCTACCCTTCGTGGCACTTTAGGTGTTAGTGTACTTTGTATTTGCGAGTGACGTCGGGATCTACCCTTCGTGGCACTCTAGGTGTTAGTGTACTTTGTATTTGCGAGTGACGTCGGGATCTACCCTTCGTGGCACTCTAGGTGTTAATGTACTTTGTATTTGCGAGTGACGTCGGGATCTACCCTTCGTGGCACTCTAGGTGTTAGTGTACTTTGTATTTGCGAGTGACGACGGGATCTACCCTTCGTGGCACTCTAGGTGTTAGTGTACTTGGTATAACTCCTGGAGACTCAGTCCGGCGTTATTTACGTTCTGTAGTGTTTGATTGTAAATTGTCAGATTTTATAACTTTACAACTTACGTGTCTATCAATGGCAGTACAGGATTAAACTTTAGGTTTCCCGGTGCGAGATGGTGCGCGTTATCACACGATCGCGATGGACTCTTCGACGGTGAATAACAGGTCGGTGCTTACACGAAGCAAACGGTACAGTGGCGGCTGCTGGATATCGGCTTGGCTTGAATCTACTTCGATTCATCCTCTTTTCACGCGCGTCGCGGGTTTATAAAGGTGCATCTGTGGGCGGCTTCGCGGCTACCGTGCGGGGGATGCCGTTATGCGATTGGTTGTAATCGTTCTGACGTGCAAAAACTTACTGGTTTTTTAGAAATACACGTCAGCGGTGATTAATAAATTATTCGTTGTGCAATATCGCGTAAACTTTTGAAATTTTAGATATAGGATGGTCCGCAAATAATTTATTCTAAAACGCATACGTAAACGACGCTGGTTCTTTACAAGCCAGTATTTCCCAGTATTTCGTCTTGACCCCACAAAATAAGATGGATTTCCAACCAGTCTGCAGGGTTCCGCAGGCCAAACTTTTGAGGAGGAGGTTCTTTTGATGTTGAAGCCATTGGGGTAGTAGACTGCTTTGATAAAGAAGTCATTCCATTCAGAAAAATAAAAATAAAATAATCCTATTACACGAACGGGCGCAATAATCTGACAGATTATTATTTGTATCTCACAGTAAATAAAGGTCAATATCACTAAATTAGGGACTAGAACTTGTTTCACATGCTATTTTAGATTTAAAAAAAGAAATATAAACAAAAAAAAAGTGAAAATTCGAAAATCAAAAATACTTACACGATCGGGCGCAATTCATCTGAGAGATTAATGCACCCCTCACGACACTCAGCGAAGTACTGGAGAAAAACCGAAAACGATCTTTTGTAAGCGGGAGGGAGACAGGAAGCTACTAGAAGACTCACTCCATTCCCCTCCGATCTCTCTGATTGGTGCAAAAAAAACTCGTGACTTCATCTCACAGATTAGTTGCGCCCGATGGAAGGTTAAATAGTTTTTCGAGTGTAATGATACAGTTGAAGTTTAAGAATGTTTCATTTTCGTGAAAATATTAAGAGAGCTTTTCTACGTAAAAAACTCTGGAAATCAATAATTATTGATCAAAAATGTAAAAAAATGAAATCTGGAAAAGTTCTAGATAATTTTATACTTCACACCCCCAGTGGCGACTCTCCTGGTCATCAGATTTCAAATCTCACTTGATGGCTGTATTTAGAATCAAAAGTATGGTAGGTGTACGAAATTTCAAATCTGTATCATGTACGGTTCCAGAGGGCCGTAGCACCCTTATGATGTATTTTTGAACCATAGTTAATATGACATTTTTACATTATTTTTCGACGTAGAGTATGTGGTTAAATTTTCAGCATTAAAATTCGAAACACCCTTAATAAAACATTGCGAAATTAGTGCTCTCAATTATGGTATTCCAAGAAGTAAGGTTAAAGAATATAAATTTAACTTAATTAATTCATTCATTCTTAAAGATTGAAGTTTATCAAATACCGAGTTGGTAGACTAGTGATGACACGACCTGCTTAGCATTCGGGAGGTAATGGGTTCGATTCCCGTTACCGTCTACCTTGTATGAGGTTTTTTCAGGAGGTTTTCCTCATTCACTTGTAGCGGTATAGTCACTGCGTATATGCACACCAAGTGCGGCTACTTAGGCGAATGCTGGGGTAGTATTTTCCCCCTCAGAACCCTAACTCCGTTCCTTCCGATCTTATCCTGACTACACCCACCCTTAATCCCACCATGCATATATACGTAATGTATGTATGTATGCTGGGAATCCAAGTTTGTGGCTGAAGCAGCTTGGAAAGCTCAAACAGCCCACCCTCCCCCTTGGCGAGGGAATGAAATACGTGACCTTTCCTTTCCTTTCCTTATCAAATTGACAAGAATAATTAATTGTATTTTCCCTATAACATATTGAACCTAAACTTAACTTAACCTTCACGTCATTCCCTTGCGAGGTAGGCAAAACAATCCCTGCCTCTTATTTATTTTTCATTCACAATCTTTCTCCATGATTTCCTATCTCCGCATACCTCCCTAGCTTCAGCAAGATTCATACATTGTCTCTGACATGCCCTTTTATTTTTAAAACTCCTCATCTTTCTTTCCTTTATCATCCACTCTACTACATTCACCCAAGTTTTACGGGGCCTACCAGGCCCGGCCTTTCCTCTAACCTCACCCACATATATTTGTTTCGTTAATCTTGGACTGTTCATTCTCTTAATATGACCAAACCAACGTAATGTACTATTTCATATCTATCCATCATCGTCTTTTCCTCGACATTTTGCATTCATTCTTTATCTTGTCCCTTCCCGTTTTACCACATCCGCTTCTCAGGAATCTCATACCCACGGTATTTAATTTTCTTTGGTGCTTTTTTTGACATACCCATGTCTCACTGCCATACAGTACTGACGGGACAAACACGCCATTATAGATTGTTCGTTTCGCAGCTAGGCTCATGCTTTCGTTTCACATTATCGTCCACATACTTCCAATCACTTTCCCTCCAGCATTGACCCTTCGTCCGATCACTCCCTCCATTGTACCATCTGCAGTAAACATTCAACCCAGATATACCAACTCGTCCACTTGCTCCACAATTTCATCTTGCAGAGTAAATACTCTACTCTCCTTTCCACCTTCCCGATTGAACACCACAATCTTAGTTTTGTTCACGTTTACTTTTAGGTCCATGCTCACTCTAACCGACTGTATCAAAATTCCTCAGAGCGGTTTGTAGCTCATCCGCACTATCACTTAATAAGACTGTGCATACACCAGAAGTCGTACATTTACGTCTCCAACCATTACACCATTTGTGTCGGTACAAGCTTGTCTAACAATTTATCCACGTAAACATTGAACAACCACGGTGACATCACACAGCCTTGTCGCACTTCTTGCTCAATATTAAAGTATTCAGTCACACTTCCTCTCACCCTAACACATACCCGACTACCGTTGTATACTGCCCTTATTCCATTTATTAGTCATTTATTTACGCCATATTCATTTAATATTTCCCACAGATTCTCCCTATTCACTCTGTCGTATGCTTTCTCCAGATCTACAAACGCACAGTACAGCTTCCTTTTTACCCTTAAACACTTTTCGATCACCTGCTGGAGAGCAACCATCTGATCAACACATCCTCTCCATGGCATGAAGCCATCCTGAACATTCCAAATCTTAGTTCGTGTAGTTTCTTATACTCTATCAATCAGTATTCGTCCAAATACTTTACCAGGCACGCTGAGCAAACTTATTCCTTTGTAGTTCTTACAATCACTCTTGTTCCCCTTACCCTTATACAGTGGTACAATGATCGCGCTTTTCCAATCCCTGGGAACTTTTCCACTCATAAAGCATACATTGAATAATTCACACAATCTTCGTATAAGCTTTGCACCCCCATACTACTCCCTTGCCATTTTTCAACCTTCCTACCGTTTTTTCTACCTCATTTATCCCAATATCCTTCTCAGTTTCATTCATCATTCCTTTTACATTCTTCTTATTTAACCCTTCAGTCTTACTTTCCTCACTACTGTACAGCTTTCCGAAATATTCTTGCCAGCATTTCCTCACTTCACAATCGTCCCATACTATTTCGTTACTCATGTTCATCATCACTCCTGTAGCGTTCTGTTTCGGGCCATGTTTTGTATTTTTGACCCATTTCCAGAAGACTTTTTTGTTTCCCTCAAAATCATTCTGCATTTTCTCTCCTCCCACAGCCATCACTTCCTCTTATCATGTACGCATCTTTTTTCTTACTGCCTTTTTTACCAACTCATTCCACCAAGCACATTTTTTCTGTCTACCTACAGTTGCTTTTCCATATATCCGCACGGCACAATTGACGACACAGTTTTTCAAGCTTATCCATGCTCTTTCAACGTCGGTGTCTTCTATTTGTTCGTTCCACACTGTTTCATTCACATTCAACTCTTTACTTTGTCTACCTTAATTCTGGACGTTCTCACTACGTTTGCTTTCCTTCTCCAGACCCACTTTTGCCCTAAACACACTCTAGATATAACGAAAAAGTAGTCCGATCCACATTCCGGTCCGCGCATTACTTTTGTGTCTTTCACCATGGTTCTAAGCCGTTCATCATACACTATCAAGTCTATCATACTTTCAGATCCACTTTTGCCATTTCCTGTCGAATATTCTCCTTAAGGGCTGCGATTGTCTGAGACTTGTTGGCATAAACCCGTGACTTCAAATAGCCCCAAAGAAAGAAGTCTGGTGTGGTTAAATCAGGAGATCTTGCCGGCCATGCCAAATCGCCAAAACGAGAGATTACGCGACCAGGAAACGCTTCCTTCACAATATCTATTGTGGCTCGTGCTGTGTGTGCGGTTGCACCGTCTTGTTGAAACCACATGTTCACCAAGCCCCGCTCATCCATTTCCGGAAGTAAGAAGTCGTTTATTATGCCCCTGTAGCGTTCGCCAGTAACAGTGACCGTATTGCCGATGCGTCCTGAAAAAATACGGTCCATTCACTCCTCCCGCGTGAACGCCGCACCACAGCGGCTTTGAGTGGATTTTCAGTACCCCAGAAACAAAGATTTTGCTTATTGACGCAACCGCTTAAGTGGAATGATGGTTTTCGACACAAAATCGTCCTCTTCGTTGTTGAGATGGAGGATGGCTTCACAGTAATTCACACGCGACTGACGATCAGTAGGTATTAACTGATGCACTGTTTGGACTTTGTACGGGAACATGTGTAAGTCTTTCACTAAAATTCGCTGTAGAGCCCGTCTGGTGATGCCCAATTGCGAGGCCCGTCGTCTGGTTGATGTTTCTTTGTTCTCAGCGACGTCGGCAGCCACAGCCGCGATATTCTCGGCCGAACGACCAGTTCAGTGGCGGCCACGCCCTTCAAGGTCTCGTGTGGTTCCAGTTGCTGTTCGAGTCGAGTAGCTAAGCTCCGGAATGTTTGCCCAGTTGACGCGACAGGATTACGAAATCGACATTTTGTCAAATTAATTTAATGGCTGATTGCTTAATATTACGTTATGATTTATATCTTTTTTATCGCGGATGCAGTAAAACTAAATTAGCTTTAAATATTAATACATGTAAAACCTACCAATTTGCAAATTATCATGTAACTACACTATAATTTTTTTTTAATTAATGAGCTTTATTCGAAACAATTTAAGAAAAATATTTTAGAATCACAAAAATAGTGAAAACCCCGGCTAAATAAGGATGATACACGATCTGAACGTGAGACGTAAAACACATCGTAGGTTGTAACGAATCTTTTACGTTCTTCGTTCATTTAGTTGTAAAATATAAGAAAAGACGGTTTTTGATAATTAATCATTTATAAGTTGGGGTAGGCAACTTAATTTGCATTTTGGTGTAACTTAAGTTTCATATCTTTTTAGGGGTTTATGCTTCCATATCGTGAATTATTTTTTCTGCACTTATTTTTTGCGCACATTTTTTTGATGTATTCTGTTTATACGGAAGCCATTTTTGGGTTTCCACCTAAATTTTGTGAAAAGTGCCATTGATTTAGTGGTAAGATACTTTTAACTGGTATTACTTTTAGAACTTTTACTTGGATTTTGCCACTTTTAATTGCACATTAAATTTAATTTTAATTAGCTTTTAATTACACGTTTAATTCTACTTTTACGTACGCTTTCATTTTATGATTGCGTTTTGCATTTAATGCAGATCTAAATTTAGATCCCATTTTTTATTTGAACTTTTCGGGAGAATGCAATAAACACTGGATTATTCAAATTTCATGAATATAAATTTATAAGAAGTAAAATTCAACTTTGGTATGGTTTGCAACGTACAGCATAGTTATTACGATATATTTCGCAATATTAGTGCAAAGATTACATCACCTTTGGTTTACATTTCCGTATTTGGTTAGATACCAGATGTTACCAAAAAGTTGTGTACAAAAATTTCGAACAGGTATTTATACCCATAATTTAGTAATTTAAGGCTATTACAGCTAGTTTTTAAGATACATTTTATATAATTCTAAATTTAAATATTTAATAAACATAGTTTGTATATTTTTTATTTTGACATTTGGGTGAATTTTTTTATTGTATCCTCGGTTTAGTTATTCCGAACATAATCAAAAAATAACTTGGCGTCCGTGATAATTTTTATTATTGTTACATTGCAGTTACTATATTGATGTTAAGTGGAAATAACCAAGCAGAAATTTGTGGTAATTAAGCAAATCAAAAAGATTGAACTGGCCTACTTTAATCTTCCGACTGAGACAACGGCATTATCTTTTATTGAGTGTTTTGGATCTTTGGTTATTTTAACGATTTGTTTTGAGAACATTTACACACACTTATTTATTAAATTATTTACACCTGGTTTAAAAACCACACATTATAAGGTGATCGGACAAAAAATTTAAAAAAGAAGACAAGTGATTTAATTTCAATTTGACGTATACATTTTGTGTCACTTACATTTTTCTTGTACCACTTCGTAGAAGATGGCGAAATTTACACAATCAAAGCTACGACAGTAAACAATAAAAGAAGAAGAAACTGGTTCAAAGCGACTAGTGCACGAACAGTTTAAGGATGCAGCAAAATTAGGAGAAATTATTTTATATGAAGTTCAAGAATATAGCGAAGTACTAGCATTTATTCTAGTCTGTCAATGTATGCTATCAAAAACGTGCTCTTGATACTAAACAATACAAAAATTAGGAAATAATTTGTAGCATTTCGTGATAAAACTAAAAAAAATCTATTCAAATTTATGGGTTAGATAAAGGAGATCAGGGAATTATTCAGAATTGCGATGAAGTAAAATCACTAGCAAACAAAATACACCCACATACCACACACCATTAAGAACACCGAACACATTTTAATAGCTTAGCTATTGAAAGGAGTTCGGTATTTTTAGTTAGGTTTGTACGTAACTGTATTTTGTTTGTTACAAGTCCCGCCAGATTCAGTATTTCATATTTTCAACTAAAATCAATGGCTGGAAGATGCATAGTATCAAGAAGGAAAAGTTATCACAAGAAAGTTAGGTAAATATAGTTAAGATTTACAGCTACAAGGTATTCGTTGTAGAAAGGTTGCACAAAAGACGCATATAGGTGGTATTCACAGGGCTTCTCGTGAGCAAAATAAATGCTCAACATATGTGCCGAAATATTTTCTTGTGGAGATACGGAGATACAAGAGTTACGTTTTTCTTCAATACATCGAACATTCTTTGAAACACTAAGCTGAATTTTGACGGTATAGATGGTGATAGTTCTCACCGTAAACGTGGGTGACTTTAGTCCATTTCAGGAAAAAAGTTTGTTTTTACTGTAAACAATAACAAACACGATTTTGTGAAAAAAATTTTTCTTTACTAGAAAGGACAGATTCGACGATAATATCTGCAAAGTCAATTTTAGATGCTATAAACAGCGATAAAGTTTTCGGTAACCAGTAATATTCATACGTGTGCGGAAAATTGCATTACGACGGCTGGTTCTTTGATGCATCCCTAACAGCTTCCCACAAGCAATGGTTGTTCCCGCTGTAGGTAGCGTACCGCGAAAATTTTATTATTGTAATAAACGTTTGTCAAATCACCATTCTTACCACGATAGAAAAGATAATTAGTGGATTTTTAATATTTTGATAATACGTCGTAATTTACTAATGTTTTCAAAATATTTTTTATTTATATATTTATATCTAAGGAATGTAGGATTGTTTGTAACTAATATGTATGTAAACACATGTTAGAGGGTGAGTGGCAGGTGCACGCTTAAAAAGTTCTACTGAGGGGGCGTAACAAATCATTGGAATTTTTCTTATGCGCGCTCTTGATGTAAAAATGTCATTGATCTAATGATTAATCGTGGCGGGACGGGCCGCGATTAAAAGATACCTGTTACTGGGAAACTCGAGACACGTAAATATAAGATTGTTACAGACGAATGCATATTTTTTAAATTAAGATGTCGTGTAATAATTATTATGAAACATAAATTAATGTTTCTTGTTTTTTTTTATTACTTTTGAAAAACGGGGGTGGTTTTTCGGGAGTAGATAGTTAGGTTTGAGTCGGGAGAGAGGGCAGTTACAGTTAGCTTGTCAATCGAGCCAGATCGATTTTTGAGTTAATTGTAAACAGTTTGTCTTTAAAATAATTCTGGTGTGTACAGTTTTCTTTTGAATTCGTCAACACTAAGTTGTCTTTTCTTTCGGGGTTAAACCGCGTATGTTAACGATTTGTGCCTGTGATCAATTAAGGGAGTATTTATTCTAGCGTAAGTATGTATTTTTATATAAATGAAAGCTCACAGCCGATCATTTTACCAGCCTATGTAACGTATTAAATACCAAACATTGTCTTACAAAAGGATCTTAGTCGTACGCGGACTCATTAAGCTGAAAGCACAGTACAGGGCCCTCTCCCTCTGGTATTTGTGCGAATTAGCCTTGTTGGTTGTTGGTTATATTTATAATTGTGTAGAGGTGGCTGGCGAATGGGTATAGGATGCCGCGGGTAATTAATTGTAAAAGGCAATTCTTGTTGGTACACACTCCCAAGCTAGACCATTAATCCCCTCGAATTTTTATTTTTATTTCTATTGTTTTTATTTGTTGTATATACGAGTGTGTAACCGGCATGATTGGTTTTTTAAAAGGGCCACATGTTTGATGTTACGATTTTTATTATGATTTTTATTTTGATTATTTATGACCCAATTGTGAGCGTGACTACATGTGTTTTTTATTATTGTGTTTCTGTGTAACTAAACAGCTTTTTATTCATTTTATCTTAATGTTATATTTAACCCTTTCATTTTTTTTTGTATTATTTGATTTCTTAATGTACTTGTGCAATTGTTTATTTATGAATAAAGTGGGTTTTATTGGTGGTTCTTTCCCACAATAGTAGATTAACGGGGTTAAACCACAGTTGCGCAAAGTTCGTTGATTTTAATTTGAGTAGTTTAATTTTTGTTACCTGCCCCTCATGATACAACACGTACCCCATCCAGACTATCTCATTTAGATAGCATAACGTACTTATCACTAGACGGCCACTTCGTTTGATCAGATTTGAGGTTTGCGAGTAATTAAATACCAGACTTGTAAATAAATTCTAATGTTTTAATTATTGCCCGGAAAGTCAAAGTAAGACAGGCAATTAATTTGAGTAATAGTGACATTATTGTCAGTCAAGTGAAGATAAATCACTTAGCGATTGCTTGGTTCTTAAACTTGCATTATTTCAAATAAGTTCAAATTACGATTTTCAAGATAGGGTACCTGGGGGACGCTACACCGTTTTATTTTCTCAATGAATAGAAACGTTTGTTGTTGTCCTGCAATATATAGTGAAGGGTGGGTGAATTTGGCCTATCGATGAATACATATTTTTCTAATTAGTGTTTGTACGTTTTAATTTGCTTTTTTAAATGTAAACATATACCTTAGTGTGGCCACTTTTGGTGCATTGTAATTGTATAACCTACCTTTTCAGGCGACCTATAAGTATGCGCATACACTCGGAAACAGAAATTATGCAGACTATACACGCGAAGCTTACCTAGAGCTTTGAAAGCTGTTAAAACTGGTAATTTAATGCAAATAAAAGCTGCCAAAGAACATGGAATACCCGTAAGCACAATAAAAACAAACCAACACATGAAATCATATTGGTGGTCAACCTGTTTTCACGAAAGCAGAGGACGATGCCTTCATGCCACATATTTGTACCTTGTCTCTGCATGGCTTTCTCTTGGATCAAGCAAAATTGCGAATTTTGGTGAAAAGTTATTTAGATCATGAGAGACGTGTTGTGAGACAATTTAAAGACGACTTTCCCAGAAAAGATTATTTCTTAGAAAAACCCTACTTGGACTCTTCTCAAGAGCAGAAGTAAATAAAAAAACCTTGAGTGATTATTTTTAAATCCAAAAAATTAAGCTGGGAGAATTCTATCTACCTGTATCTGGAATAACGATGAAACGATGACCCGGGCAAGAAAACGATTCTGACAAAGCGAGGATCTGGTTATGAACTTTAGCTATATCCATAACGTTTTTTGGAAATGCTTTCTGGGACGTCTTGCCGCCATACGTTGTCCTAAAAATTGTGGTCCGCATGGGTTGAAAATGGTCCTACGGGTGCTAGCTATAATCGCTCGAAAAGTGGCTGGTCGAAACAGCATCCTTTGAAGACTGGTTCGCTCCTTTGGTTTTTCCCACTAAAAAAAAATTCCAGGGAAGAAAATCTTAATTGGCGACAACTTATCGTCCCACATTTCACTCAAATATTCGGAGCAATGAGATGTATAAAACATTAAGTTCTTATGTTTGCCTGCTAACTCAACACAACCATTAGATGTTGCCCATTTCCGCCCAATGAAAATAGCCTGGAGGAATATTTTATCAGACACGAAATGTGGATGTTGACTCGATTCCCAAGAGCACTTTTACTACACTCTTAACAAATTACTAGAGAATAAGGGAGAAAATAATTCATAAAGCGGTTTTAGAAAATGTGGTATTGTTCCAATAGAAAGAGAACAAGTTCCCTAATTACAGAAAAGATGGTGAAAATATTGTCTCATATAGAGTCCACAAGAGTGTTTTAAATTTAAATATCGCGCTACACTAATTTGCTAAACTAAATCAAAATTATGAAATTACGTTTACTTATATCAAAATTATTTATTCTAATACAATTAAATTGTGTGTAGAATGTAAATTCTGCCAAATGACACGTTCAATTATATTTAGGAAAGAATTCTTTCGGTCGTTGTGATAATAGCATTTTCATTCCTATTATTTG
This sequence comes from Vesta saturnalis, assembly GCA_036346205.1. NCBI lineage: Eukaryota > Metazoa > Arthropoda > Insecta > Coleoptera > Lampyridae > Vesta > Vesta saturnalis. The sequence goes on from JARFJB010002120.1 coordinate 6,369,984, forward strand.
TTCCGCATTTGTAATGCAGATTTATTAATGAAAACATAACAAACGGGTAATGTTTCCAACAAAAGAAAATGCATTTCGTTGAAATAAGAATGCCCGACCGTTTACTAAGAAAAAAGAAATTGCATTTTATATTCCCTGAAGGAGTAAAATTTTCTTATTTGTTTTAAACACTGCAGTATTATATCCATAAAGAATGAAATGAACAGGCACTTGTTTTAAAAATTGCTTAGTTATCTTGTTTCTTATTTTAAAAAATGAATTTCAAGCGAGTATGAAAATTGAAAATTTTACATCGAGGGAATAATAAACGTTCGGGGTTAGCATCCATATATGTAAACAATTGTTCTTTTTATAATAAACGTTCCACGCGCTCAGGGAGAACGATTCATCATAAATCAGAGAGGAAATAAACGTGAAAGATGGAACACTTTTTGCAACATTTTTACTGTAAAGAGTTATCGTTTAATGCACTAGAGTAATAAAAATCTTTGTAATTTAGTTACAAAATCATCTTTTTCACATACACTCTAATTTTCAAAAGTGGTGAATATGTTCCTAACTTCTTAGACCTGACAACTAATAAAAACACTATTAATTGTTTACTAATCATTTCATTTTTGCTAAAAGAAAAAGAAAATTGTTAAACACTACTATAATGCATAGTCAAGTTCAAAATAAGTTAACATTCAAACTTATTTAATGAGTTTTAAAGCGAAATATAAATTAACGTTTATATTAAAATTAAATTAAATTCAATTCAGAGTTCACAAGAGATAACTAACCGTCACTGATCAACATGTAACATATTTTAGTTTGACAAGCAAAATATAGAGGTGCCACTTATCTATAAAATTTATAGTAAAATCAACAAAAATTGTTAAGTAATGAAGCAAATTAAACAACGTTTGAAAAATCTCGAACTCTAGGATATTTAAAATGATATATATAGGGATTGCGGGAGGAAATTCTGTGCTTTGCCGTAGCAGATTATTGAAAATTTGGAAGTAATTTTGATAAATTAATTTAAGAAGACAAAAAGGGTGTGGTTTTAATAACGTTGGTTTAGAGTGGATTTTTCAAAGTTTAGAGGCGACGAGAACAGATCATGTTAATTATACTTTTCTCGAGGCACCTTGGCGATGCAGTTAATGCTAGTGACGTAATTTTTGAACTCGGTTCCCGAAACTCATCTCGTTTTTACTGCGCTTACAATTTGAAGGAATTGTTTTTTTTTTATTGGTGACTTGACGTGAAATGTGAGAAGGCTAAATCTGTTAAAATTCGCAACAGTGGTAAGCCAAGCTATAGACTAGAGAAGTTAGACGCTGAACACAGGCTGTTATCTTGGGATGTACTGAATTTTATTGTCATGTACCACGTGGAAAGAGTTTTCCCGTTCACCCCGCTGCATTATTGTGTTGGGTATCGATAGTCAGAAGTGATATTTCTACGGGTTCATCGAGGATTAGTGTTAAAGTTAGTGCTATTTCCTTATTCTTGGCACAAAATCGCGTTTTTGAGGATTCTTATATCGTAAGTTCAGTATAACAACCTTCGCGCGCACAGCTGTTTCGCCAAATGGAAGAAGCTGCGATAAATAAATTTTCGCTTTAATAAAAAGTGTGTGTATGCGTGCGTGCGTGTGTGCGTGCGTGCCTGCGTGTGTGCGTGCGCGCGTGAGTGTGTGTATGTGGGTGCGTGTGCGTGTGTGTACGCGTGTGGCACGTATGTACGCGCTTGTGTGCGTGTGCGCGCGCGTGTGCGTGTGAGTGTGTGTGTTAAACCGTTTACACAGTTACTTAATAATCTGACTTCGGCTTAAATACTTTCGTCTCTCAATTTGCGTTAATATAATTAAAAAATAAACGGTTCGTTGAAAGTTGATGACTGTGAAGTTGTAGTATGGGAAGCGGCGTTCGAGAGATTCCAGAGGGCTGGTGCCCCCAGATCCACTACCTAGGGGGTCAATTGTATGAGAAATATGTATACTGATTTGCAAAGAAAAGGGGAGAACTCAGAGACGTCAATTGTTGTAAAAATGAGGTACTTACTTTCATACTTTTTTTGTTTTGTTGGTGATGTTAATAGTGTTTTTTGAATGGTATTTGTCAGGCGGATGAATACGCTTTCTTACATAAAAGCCCTTTAGGAGATTGAGATTAAATTGTATTCACCCGTGATTCATTTCATTACATTCTGTGTGCTATTTTTATTATATGCTGATTCTGTATACTAAGCTTGTCAAATTTATTGTCGGTAGCAGACCGCAAAAATTTTATTATTGTAATAAACGTTTGTCAAATCGCCATTGTTACCGCGATAAAAAAGATAATTAGTGGATTTTTAATATCTTGATAATGTCGTAATTTGCTAATGTTTCCGGAATATTGCAATCAAAGACGTCTTTGTTTGTTACTTGGAAACTCTAGACCTAAATGTAGGGTCTATTACGGACGAATGCATATTTACAATTATGCTGTCGTGCAATAATTAATATGAAACTGCTCCAACGTAAATTAATGTTTCTTGTCTTTTTTGTCACTTTTCAAAGCGATGGTGGTTGATTTTGAGAAGTAGACATGGTGAGTGGAAACCAGAGGGGAGGGCAGTTGCTGTTGAGATTTTGATCGAGCCGGATTGCTTTTATGGTTTTAATTAGAAACTCCTGTTGTAAACCGTTCGGTCTATAAATATTTTGTCGTGTATCTTTTAGCAAAACTAAAACACTGCTTCGTTCTTTTCTTTTAGTATATGTTTTAATGTAAATTTTCCAAAAATTAATCTATAATTAATCGCCGCGGAGCGGAGTTTCAAACACCGTATCTGAAAGCTCGCAGCGAATAATTTTCCAAGCCTATGTAACGTATTAAAAATCAAACATTGCCTTGCAAAGGTATCTCATTCGAACGTGGTCTCATTAAGCTGAAATCTCCTAATATAAAAGACAGTACAGGACTCTCTCACTCCAGTATTTGTGTGAATTAGCATTGTTGTTTGTTGTTTATATTTATATTTGTGTAGAGGTAGACTGGTGAACGGGTACATGATACCGCTGGTATTAAATGTAAGAGGCAATTGTCAATTAAACCATTATACACCTAGAATTTTATTTTTATTGTTGTATAGATGAATGTGTAACCTGAGAAAGGGACGTATTTTTCTAACGCACTCAAACTTATATATATATATATATATATATATATATATATATATCGGCCACGTTAGGATCTATTTAAGTTTCCCTAAGTATTTTGTACTTTAGTAGTCACTAAACAACGGCGTACGTGTAAATTCCTTGTCTATTTTCTTTTGTCCTTGCCTTTACTTTATTATCACCTGTGCAATTTTACTGTTGTTATATTTTATATGTACCGTAATTTGCTTTATTGTTTTATGTGCTCATTTACTTAAAGACCGGCATGATTGGTTTTAAAGGGCCACATGTTTGGTATCATAATTTTTATTTATAACACAATTGTGCGTGTGATTATATGTGTTTCTGTGTAACTAAACACTAAAAAGGTAAGAAGTTTATGATTACTGCATTTGATTTCTTATTATTGTAATGATTTATTGGCACTATCTTTGTCACCAAAGAATTGGCCTACGTCATAATCTAGTAACGGATGGGTTAATATGAAAAATATTAGTCAACTTATATCCATAATAATAAATGATTAAAATTCAAACTTAATAAATGTTCTCTTAGATGGCGGTAGTGTAGTAATGTTTCCAAATCTCAATATCAAAACTTAAATATTTTGAAGTTATTGAATTGTAGTTTTGTTAAAACCGATTAGAAAGGTTTTATCGCAACGCAAAAATTGAAGGCCATGGTAAGTGTACACGTTATTATACATACAAAGGTATTTAATCTTAATTATAATTGTAGGTAATAATATGAAATATGGTTTGAAAAATAGCACCTTGACCCACAGGTGGATGAAAATTGAAAATGAGGTTAATGTAAAATGCTGATTTTTACAAAGGTATATGTCAAAACATTTACATGTGATTAGTAATTATTATAACATTTGTAGGCTATGTACCGGGTGATTCTTTAATACTTATGTATGACAGTTTGAATTTCGCGCGTAGTTTTGTTCCATTGGCGGTTAAATATTTTTAGTTACTTTATTTGTTTTCATTTACTTTTCCATTATGCATTATCAACGTTCCTTAAAACAGTTTTTTTGAGAGCTACTCTGTAATTCAAGAATTTATTATAGTAAGTGATTAGATAATGTTTACATCACATTCATTTGAATTTGTACGTTAAAAACCTTTTTGAAGATAAGAAAATAGGAATTGCATTTGTAAGGCAAATCCTACAGGTCGTCCATTACTACGAAATGATGAAGTGGTAGAAGTCGTAAGGCAAGGAATGGAAGCAAGTCCCAAAAAATCAATCCCTCAGTTAAGTGATGAAGTTGATAAGTTGTCAACGGATAAATTTGTGATACCTACTCACCTTATTTTCAAATTACAGGGTTGTCTTATTCAACATGCCAACGGATTTTGCATAAAAATCATATGCACCCAGCTGTTATACAGCAACTGCATGCTGTTGATAATCAGACTAGATGTAATTATTGGATTGGTTTACTAAAAATTTGAATAACGATATTTTAAATGCAACTTTCTAGATACCGTAAAGTTGTTCTGTAATTGGACTTTCAGTCTGTTGAATAAATAAGCAGTATTATTATTATTATGACCAATGAAGTTTCATTTATCTGACTATATTAATAGTCAAAAGTATCGAACATGGGCAACTGAAAATCCACATAATTTTGAAGAGGAAGTTGTAAGAATTACACCTGCGACATCTTTCGAAAAAGTGTTTGACAATATGAAGCGTAGAGTGGAATTGTGTCATGAACATAACGGTGGGCATTTTTAGCAATTTTTATAGTTTATTTAATAAAATGTTGATAATATAACTGTGCTTAGTATAAATATAAAATTTGTTGTAAAACTGTTTCACCGGACTGCTCTACTGTATTGTTCCAAACTTGGATCACATATGAAAGAAGATCGCCTGTTGAACGACTTTGCCTAAACCCATATTGGTGGCCACTAAGGAGTTTGTTAGTTTCAAGGAACGTGAGCAGTTGCTGATTGATGGCTTTTTACACGATTTTAGACAAAATGGAAGTGATAGCAATTGGTCGATAGTTTGAGGGATCGGTCTTATCGCCTTTTTTGGGAATAGGTTGAACATTTTCTAACTTCCATAATGAAGGGAATTCCCCAGAAGACAGAGATCGTATAGAGCTTAGATAGGACTGGTACTAGTTCGGGGGAACATTTCTTTAAGACAATAGCTGGGATATCATCTGGGCCAGTCGCCTAACTGAGATCAAGCCTACTGATGATCGATTCCAAGAGCTTGTACCGAAAATGAATTGGTTTCATAGCGTATAAAGAAGAGTTGACTAGGGGCACATCTTTTTTAGAATCATTGAGATACGAGTTTGATGCAAACAAATCCACAAAAACATTGGCTTTGTCTACAGAATCAGCTACTACCGATCCGTCAATAGACGTCAGGGGGGGAAATGAAGATGTTACAAAGTTTTTACTAATGGCTTTAGCTAAAAACGACTGCCTAAAGGAGATGTAGCTAGTTCATTGCATTTTCGATGTTCGAACAACTTTTTAGTTTTAGTGATTTCACTTTTGCAGATATTTCTAGCACCAACATATTCAGCATGACTGTCGACCGATTTATTAGATTTCCATTTAATTTAATATTTGTTTTTTAAAAATATTGCATCAGCACAAGCCTTATTGAACCAGGGCTGGGAACGTGAATGACCTATACGGTACTGTCTTTTGGGAATGTATAACACCATTCCCATGAGGATGACTTCAGATATTGAAAGAGCGATGTCCGAAGAAGAGGACGACTTAAAACAATATTCACGCCATGGAACGGTTACAAAGAAATCCCGTAAATCACTCCATCGAGCTGACTTAAAACATCACAAGGTTCTATCGGTTTTGCGAACAACAGTGGAATTAGGTACAGTAGAAATGATTTCTATTAGACAATGGTCGGAAAGACCTAAAGGCGAAAGAACGGAAGTTTTATAAACAAGACGGTTTGATGTAAGAAAGAGATCTAGAAGATGTGGAGTATGGTTAGGGTTATCAGGGATTCTTGTGGGTTCAGAAATCATTTGTATGAGATCACATGAAATAGCAAACTGTCATTAGGAGACCTATAAATGCAACAGTAGAATTTCACAAAATATCCAATCACGTCAAAATTTTTATTTTCTAAGGAAGAAACCCTCTAGCAAGCAATTCTGTCCTTGATGTAGGCGTCCTTTATATCGAAAGTTAGAGTAAAGGTGGTATTGAGGAAATTGCAAGTCGGGTGACTCGGAGCTTTCAGAGGAGGTTGTAATTGTTCAAGATGTTGGTGAATACCATTACGATTAGACCTGATACCGCGGATGTTGCAGTAGTTGATACTTTCGATGACATCCGAATGGGGCAGGATATTTTACGTCCGGAATTTATTATTTATTTTTTAATTTGGGACTTTTAATCCGATAGGAAGACAGTGAGGGCGAGAAGGAAGAATAAGGATGAGAATAGATTAAGGATGATGGAAAAGATAACCGGCAGCTCTTACCGAGATCCGACAATCGGAGACCCAATATTAAGGAGCCCATGGTAAAGGTGTTGGTACCTCCCCCGGCTGGCATGGAGTATACATACCTACCACCTGTAAATATTTGTTTGTATTTCTGATCCTAAGTAAGTTATTGCACTTCCACACACTAATGGGCCACCTTGTATAACTATAATACACTCACTTTGTTCGTACATATTATATAAGGTATTTCTGATGGATATTTTCGAGGTTTCTGCAAGATCTTCGGATTTAACTTTCTTACGTGGCCGTTTTTTACCCGTACTAGACAGTCGGATTTTGCCCGAGACTTGATATTTTTCACTGTTGTGACAGATATACCCAAGGCAATTACCACACGTTGTAAATTTGAGATCACTATTAATTGAGTTTAAGATAATTTTAAAAACATCTACCTCTTGGACACTAGAAAGTGGTATTAAACGACCGTTGTTTCTCCATTTCAAAATATTGTAATAAATTCAGCACAAACTTTTGTCCTTGCGTAAGCAAGGTTTTACCTTTTACAAACATTACGAGGTTTATAAACGTAAATGATTGAACAAAGGGAAGAGTTCTGAAAAGAACTGTTTTGAAAATGTATAATGAAAAATGAAATATGGAAACGTAAGAAATATGAAAGAAAGTAACAAGTAACAAGCAAAAGGAGGTTATGTCATAAGAATAACAAACTAGGTTAGTCAAAGGAGCATTTTCATAATCATATCAAGACAAAAATTACAACAAGCATTTATAGGTCATCTCTTTTCAATGCGTTTAAACCAGGGGTCGGCAACCGGTCGATCTAGCGACAATTTTTGGTCTATCTTACAAAAAAACAACATTAAAGGGCGACCTTCGAGAGAATCTGCATTTTATAATTTTGAGAGGTGGCAATTGAGCGCAAATTGCAAGCGGGAAGTGAATATTAGGTGACAAATGTTGAATGTGACTCGCACGTGTGACCTTAGTAGGGAGTAGGTGTAGTGGGGGAGCCGGTAGTGAAGCAGGAGTTTAACCTGCGTAGTGTAAGATTAGTTTCCCTGTGGTTAGCCGTAAGCGTGTTAGTCGTTATTAGTGGTAACCAAAAGACGCTGTGTGTTTTGTACTTTATTGTTAGAAGTTACTTACATTGAGGATTCCTTCTTTTCAACTGAACAGTTTCAACAGAATTAAGCAGTTTTCGTGAAAATGTATAAAAAAGTTAAAAACTATCACTATAATCCTAAATGGGAATTAGAATTTTTCTTTGTTGACGGGATAGTCTTTCAATTTTTAAGCGTGGAAATTTAGAACGGCATTTCTGCACTAAACATGGGAATTTTAACGACACATTTCCACTGAATTCAGTTATAAGAAAAGAAAAAGCTGCGCTATCGTCAGAGCAATCGAGTTTTACCAAACAAACTAAGAAAAGCGTCGCTGCTACCATAGCTTCATACAAAGTTTTTCGTGTGTTAGCTAGGAGAAAAAACCATTTACTGACGGCGAAATCGTAAAAGAAGCTTTTACCGAAGTTGCGGTAGAACTTTTTACTGACTTTAAAAACAAAACAGAAATATTAAGTGCCATTGATTCCATTCAACTTTCAGCGCGCACAGTTACTCGCCGAATTGAAATTATGGCATTCTTCAGTTTACAGATGGATGAATCCAATTATGGGGTTGACACTGCGCAGCTAAGCATCTTTTTGAAAATGAGCTTCTATGATTTTTCAAATAAAGAAGAATTTTGGAAAATTATATCCTTGACTGGAAGATCTATCGGAAAAGATATTTTTTCTGCATTCAAGGACTTTGTAACTAAGGAAAGTGTACCTCTTCAAATATTAGCTAATATAACCACAGATGGTGCGGCAGCTTTGACCGGCCTTCATAATGGATTTCTGTCAAAAAGACAGACGAATGGTTCCCTCCGTTTCTTCGTTATCACTGCATAATTCACGAACAAGCGCTTTGCGGAAAATTTTTAAATATTGACAACATTATGAAATTGGTAATAAAAATAATTAACAGTATTAGAGCTAATGCTTTAAAACGGCGATTATTCAAGGAGCTTACGGATGAACTGGAATGTTAATATGGAGATTTACTTCTACGTGCGGATATTCGTTGGCTTAGTAAAGGCAAAGTACTTCGGCGATTTAAGGAACTACTTCCACAAATTAAAAGTTTTTTTGGAAGAAATGGATATTATCCACTGTTACACGTCCAAACCGCACTAGGCGTCGTGCATGCTTACTAATGTAAGCGGGTTGCCAAGCCAGCTAACAGGGAGATGGGCGTGGTCGAAATAATAAGTAAAATGAATGATTAATACACTCAAACACCTTACACCTAAATTCAAACAGCTCAGTCCGGGAAAATATGTCTCTAGGCGCCACCACAATCGAAACTTTGCTAAAATAATTGTCTTAAGCTGGATGTTAATTAACCCTACTTGATTGTGGAAAGTAGGATTGTGCTTACTCAGTAAACTCGTACACAAGGGTTCTAAAACAAACACTCGTCCAAAACAATTCAACTCAAACTCAAATATCTTTAGTACTACCCAGGTTATTAAAAACTTTTTGAATACACCTCGTATACCAAAACCTCCAAAATAAAATTTATTACTCAAATTCATTCACGTAACCAACAGTTATATTTTCTACTTATTTATGAATAAAATATTCTTCATCAATGATCGGTAATTAATTTTTAAAATTCTTAACATGAACGATATCTTTTAAATTTAATTTACTTTTTATAACACTTCTGAATCGTATTTGACATTCGTAAATATTTAAGGTTTCAAAACTCCAACTTTTTGTTATACTTAATGAAATTTTTAAAGCAACAGCTGATCCGTTAATTGTGTGTTGCGCTAATGAAACTAACATGAAAATTTTGCAATCAACCTGGCAAATATAACTTTTCAGGTTGTTCATTAATCTTAAAATCCAAAATATGCAAAGTCTACACTTTAACTTGTCAAAAAAACTACTAGGTCACCAATTAAGTAATCGTTACAAATATGTCTCATACCTGGCTGAATAAACAACAACATAAAAATTTAACGATAAATATATATTGTCCTGCATAAAATAATAAACAAATGACAAACACAAATATATTTACATATACCACTACAGCGTGGTTGAAAATCAAAACCACACGTCACTACCAATTTCTGCAAAATTCTTAATACTAAAACAACCAATCAAAACCATATAACTCGAGAACGATTATCTTTTCGCTTCTAAACTGATTAATATTTACTCAACATTACACAAATGAACCTGACAAAGAGATAATCGTGCTTTACTAAATTTTTAAAGTACTTAAATATATCTCTTACTTAAAATTGTCCATTTATCCTACGCTTTTCTTTCTTCTTTCTTCCCGTAAATCAATTATTTGTAGTCCATTTGTATTCCTTAAATTGCAAGAAGGCACATAACCAGTGCTTCACAATTTCACAAACACTTATTCCTTTCTGTAACCACAAATAGTCCAATAACACGTAATAATGATCTGTACACGTTTGGTTGCCTCTTAAAATTTCTAGCAACCTTTAGGAAAGTTTAGTCCTTCCTTACACAGATAAACTTTTAATGTCACATAAAAATTATCTTAACATTGGCTTAATTTATTACGGAATTTTCGTTTACTTAAAGGTGGTCCCCATAAATAATTTTAACTCAATATCGGTACAAGAACACGCGCTGCACTTAACACTAACGTAATAACTGTTACCTTTTTATAAATCTGCTTACGCACTTTTTACTTTCTTGAAAATAAACAAGCTAATTTTATCTTCAATCCCAATTTAATTAATAGTTTTATTTATGAATGTCTTATACGATTCATCCCCTTTCGGGTAACGCAGTTGTTTAAACAATGACTGCCTTCAATATTATTCACAAATACAACTCCGACTCAACCCATTCTAATTTAACACATCACCTCGCGCGCGCGTCCCCCAATATTCACCACAGGCAACAGCCAAAAACGAAAAAGCTCAATCCCTGACTTTCCTATTTATAACTTCAGTCATCCATCTTTAAACATGTCTTCCTTCCGCGCTATATTCTCCAATAGTATTCACTCAAAATTTCATAGTGCCGATAGCTACTACCATCTGTACAACCACGCTCATAACTACAATACATCGCCATATTTGTCTTTACTTACAAATTTTACAATTACTTCATGAAGAAACCATTTTTCGTCATTACATTCATTCATTAGCCACTCTGGACCATTACGCAACTTTTAACCTTTATTTCCAACCTGCGCTCGATCTCCTTCCGCAACATTTGCAAAAATAAGTACCGTCTAAGGTCTCAAATCCCATATACACACATATATTCTCAAAACAATTGCACAACATTACGAAAACTTTCTGAAATTAACACTTAAACATACTCAATCTTTGTCTACATATTTTCTAAAACATTCTACACTTATACTTCACATCTTCTGACCAAGATTACTCATCTAGCTTCAAACATTCCATTTCTAACAGTAGCAAAACAGTAGCAATACATTATCGTCCCATCGACAAATTTCTTTTCACATTTACATTCATCAGAATCTAATTATTCCAACACTAAAGTCTCTATAATATTCGAATACACGTATCTACATACTGAATTATATTTCTCCTACATTTCCAGTGGCGTATATCATACACCCACATACATTATACATATACACAAAAAAAATTTTTTTTTTCGTTCAAACTCAATACAGCCGTACTCAAAACACATAATACACGTCATTATAACATCCTACATACAGGGTGCGTCAACGTAACCTGACACCACTTAGAACTGAATGTTCCAAAATGGCTAACAGATTTTGCATTTATTCTCAACGTTACAGAAAAACTTAACGAATTAAATTTAGAACTTCAAGGGAAAGACAAAAAGATTATTAATATGATCTCTACAGTTCAATCAGTTTGTGGAAAGTTAGGATTCTGGAAGACCAATATTGAAAAAGGCGAATTCAAGCATTTTCCGGATTTGCAAGAAGCTATTAATAATTATGGAATGGAAAACTGTGATACCAAAAAATACGTACAGATTATCGAACACTTTAAAGCCAACTTTAAAAGAAGATTAGAGGAATTTAGGAAGCTGGAACCTGTTGCTAGATTTCTTTCAAATCCGTTTTCTCCCTGCGACGTTGAAACTAAGACTCAAGAAATAGTTGCTGTTTTCAGTCATCTGGATGGTACTCCACTAGAAATGGAAATTATTACCGTAAAAAACGACGCTGGATTGAAAACGTTTCTTACAGCCGATACCTTTTGGCGCTTAGCCTGCGATGCAAAATATCCATTCCTTCGGGAAGCGGCCTTTCGTACAAATTCCTTTTTTGGTTCCACTTATTTATGCGAGTCGTCATTTTCGAATATGAACTTTTTGAAAAACAAATTTCGCTCGCGAATAACCAACGATCATTTGGATGCTACTTTGAGGACTGCCATTTCACAGTACACTCCAAACTACAAAAAATTAGCTGAAGAAAAACAGTCCCAGGCTTCACATTAGATTTCGATTGCAATAATTGAATATTTTGATTTCTGTTCTAATAAAAATAAATATGTTTTTGAAATATATGTATTTTTTAATTTTTTTGTTTCGTAGACCGGAAATATTAACCATTAGCGGTTAACCTAGAAATATAAATAAAGGTATGCCAACTAAGCAAGGGCGATCGCGAAATTTTCCAAACTTGCTAGGTAGCTCGGAAGATCAAAAAGGTTGCCGACCCCTGGTTTAAACAACCGGTGTGAAAACAGCGGCCAGTTTTTCCGAAGATTACCGAAGTTACAGTAACGCATGAATGAAGTAATTTGTAGCCCACGCATAGTATCAAGTTAACGTTTTCACATTATATTACGTACCAATTAATAATAAACGTAAAAAAATAATGTGATGGAGCTGCCGTCTAAGGGGGTGAAAACTGAGACCAACCCTTAATTCTCGATCTCGAAAACCGTGCATAGTATCAAGTTGACGTTTTCAGATTATATTACTTACTAAATAACAATAAACGTAAAAAAATAATATGTGATGGAGCTGTCGTCTGAGAAGGTTAATATTGAGACAACCTCTATGAACGTTAATTCTATATATGTGTCAATATTTACCGAAGTTGTTAATTACTATGCACTTGACAAATTTTATTTTGCTTCAGTCTGATGATCTCGTACTGGTATTGGGCTGACGATTCTTCAGTTTAACTGACTGTATAGTTTTTGAAAAGTATGTTGAGTATTATTTAGTTGTGCCTAGGTATTTACATTACATTTTGCTTACTTCACTTAAATTTTAATTTATTAAAAATGTAGTAACGATATATAATACATATAGGAAACAATGATTTAATATTTAGTAAATGTAGCTGTTTTCTATCACCAACTTTACATACTGTTATTTATTAAAATGTTGTCTGTACGTACATTGTAACTGAGACCGTTAACTATAAGTACACACAAAAGCGCGCGCACGCCTGCAGGCACGCACACCCACATGATGTAATTAGAAATTGTATTGCTTACTTGTACGCTGTTAATTTTCAATATTGGCGGCATAAGTCGCATATACTGTTAGGAAATTCGTTTTCTGGCGTATTACTGTTTGTCAAACATTGAAGATGTATCATTCTTTTGCATGAATTACACGTATATTTTTTCTTATAATTTTCTTTTCTGTGACAATATAGACATTTATTATGTACGTCGGTAGACTTATATAACAGAAGATGTTGGAGCTTCAGTCTGAATGCTTTCGGGTCTATTTCGTCTAATAAATTTTTATTTTCTATAAGTTGTTTAAAATACTAGATAAGAAAAACGCCACAATTAAAACTGTCTTTCTGAAAAACGTGATCTACTTCCTCAATACCCCATAGCTTGGCTGAATCATTATCACATTTAATTATTATTAATAACCAGTAATAAGTAATGGACATCTCGTTCATTTATGGGACATATATAGATTGAATTTTGTTTGAACGAGAAAAGAACTTTTTCATCACGAAACATGATCGAAGCCAATTCCACGGACACAATCTCATATCTTTGTTCGCTATTTAATAACTGTAACGATATATCTATTACGAAACTTGAAAGTAATTGGTTGTCATCTAGTGTAACGTAATCTTCAATGTACAGTTCTTTAATGGGACTATTTATACTACTGTAGTGCCCTATAATATAGTTCCTTGTGTTATGTCGATTTAGTTTAACATCGGTTGATAAACGCCAACGGTCCATTACCGGTTTGTAAAATGATGGATCGCTAACTAACCCATTCTTTAAAAAGTGAAGATCCCTTAAGGGCCTCCATTTTGTATCCGACATACGAATAGGTAAATTATTTTCTATTAAAGCTTTGTAAACAAGGAAATAGAAAAGATAAAATTCCTTTAATTTTTGAAACATTGCATTTTGCCAGAAGTAACAGTCTCTATCAACTCTAATCACTTTAATGCCTTTAAATGAAAAAATTACCAAATCACACCACATTCTGTCCGTAACCTCCAATAATCCCTGAATTTGATAGTAATGATCCGAATTTATCCTCAGTTGGTCGTTACAAAGAAAAGGAATTGTAATTTGGTGGAGTTCTTCATCTTTTAAGGAATACGGACATTTAATTTCAATAATGCCTTCTGTCTCAATTAATCCATCAGGCGATCCCGCAAGAAATTGGTGTTCTTTATGTATAACCAGCCCCGTGCTCTGGCCAACTAATGTTTTTTACTTCACAGTACATTTTCTTTGCCACATTTTCATATTTACTGCCATGATTCATAGCCGGTGTTATTAGCGATGTATCGCTCAGAATTAACTTAGCCATGTTCATTTTACTAGAATTCCTACTTTTACAAACTTTACCAAACCACGAAGCAGTTATCCTTTTTTTTCTTTCTTCTTGCCAAATAGGTGATTTTTGTTGTAAAATGGTACTATATTCAATATCTTTCCTTTCTTGCTCAGACAAATTCGGTTCATGAAGGTTTGTACAGCAAAGTTTGTGTAGTGTACCAGGCATTAAACTGTGTGATTCTTCTTTTTGTTAGATTTTGTAGCACGCCTTCTTCGTCACCGATTTCCAATGGTTTTGCAAGATTCTTCAAAATTTTGCATTGAAGTGACTATAAACAGTTCTTGGTTTTTATTCCAGGATTCCTGTGACATTTTTTCATCCAATGTATCACATTCATCTATTACCGATTTCTTCTTCACTCTTGTACATAAAACAGATTTTCCGATACCCAGTCGTATTTCTTTGCACAGTGCTTCGATTTCCAATTTATGTTTTCTGATAAATCGCGAACACTTCATATTTTTGCTCCTCTAAAGTTAAGCATTTAGTATTACCAAAGTAATTCTCAACAACAGAATTACTCAATCTTTTTGGCGTTGAAACTCGACGATTCATTAGTTGTGTCCATAATGGTGCAAAAGGCATATATTTTTTTGTGATAATATTTAACAACAGTTCGTTGTAATATTTGTTAGGCGTTCCTTCCTCTCTATCATTAATAGTTTCCGACACGCTATTCAAAATTGACACGCATCTTTTATAAAACGGACTAGATTTGTATAAAGTCTTGACATCGGCCATACTCTGATCACTAAATGTATTCAAATTAATACCTATGTCGTTTTCACAATCTAGATTTCCAAATGATGTTTGAGCTAATTTAAAAATACAATTTTGCACCGTTTTATTGTGAACAGGGCTCAAAAGAACAAAAGAAATGTTTTTAAACCAAACATCTAAATCTGCAAGATATTCGATATTTATTGCGGAAGCCAATGATTCTTTAAAAAACGATTTTTGGTCAGTTTCCACACAGAAAATATCTATATCTTTACATACCATTTTAATAAAATGTGCACAGCAAAGATGTAGCGTGAACGAGGTTTTGCAAGTTTTTGATTCAGCAGTATTGTTATATGTACATAACTCCATGCAAAGATCTAGATATTCGACGAAAGTTATCCCACAGAAAGCTTTAACGGCAGCATGAATAATAGCAAAACTGAAGTCGGATACTAGACCGCTGAACAGGGGCCATTTTTTATGTTCCTCGCAGAAGTATCTGAAGTCATAAAATAGTTTGTAAATAGCACTAACGTTATGTCTACTAAAACAACACCAGCATAAAACAATACCCGTTTTTTTTCGCGACAAGGATGTCTCACAACAGAACCGGTAGCATCAAAATGAACATAAATATTATTAATCGCTGCAGCTGTAATAGAGTGCACTGCGTTAATCTGTTCTAAGCTAAAAAAGGTTGCCTTAAATGGAAATGAAAGTTCTCTGAACAAGTTTCTATAATCTGATTGCAATTTTATCAAATCCAAAATATCGTTTTTATCTCTATCAAATTGTGCCAATTTCTCAGATCGGGCCTTTCTTAATGTGGCATCAGATTTGATTAGTTTCAAATTTTTTGTTTTAACCGAGAACTTTTCAGAACTTTTTAAAATTGCCTCTCTGTATACAATCGGTTTTTTTCGTAACAAATCTTCCTTAACAACATTTCTTTTTAATCCTTTCAAATATCCAGTAAACATATCGGTGTGACAAAAATTTATTGAATTGCTGAAGACTGCTCCGCTTTTTGAGGCAGGAAGAATCTTTATCTTGAATCGCTTACAATTAGAAACAGAACATTTCGCGAATATTGTTATTTCGTTTGACTTTTTTAAGTATTTTTTATAAAGAAACACAATGTCACATATGTTGTTTACATTATTACACATATATTTTTTTATAACGTCCGGGTATAACGAATTTTCTAGATGAGAATCCTTGTATATGTAATCCCAGATAGATTCCTCGATGACAAAACCTCCCTCCCGAATTATACAATTTTTGAATCCAAGTTTGATATGTTCTGTTTGATTTTTAGCGTCCGAAGGTATCGGTACAGTCGACTCCACGCTTCTTATAAAGTTCAAAATAGTACTAGGGATATCGGTTCCAATTGAAGAAGAATTTAAAAACATTGAAGCACTATCTTCTTTTACATTTTCCAATGGACCAGCGTCTTCTACATTTTTCAACTGAACGATGGAGGTTGACGATGAACGATTAATTTTTTCTGTGGAGGCATTCTCTAGTGTTTTTGGAGTAGAAGTAATGAATTCTATACTTTTTATTAAGGTTGTTGGTGTTTTTGAAACTGAAACGCTGTTCCCATTATTTACATTATCTACAGGAACTGCATTTTCAATTGAACTTTCAAAAGCGTTTGTTAAATTCCGATTTATTTCAATACTTGGTTTATAAGTTTCCCCACTATAATACGTTTTATACATTTTATAAATTCTCATTCTATTTCTAATAGTACACTTTTTTTTCATTAAATAACAAATTTTAATGTAAGCTTTATTTCCATTATCTCTGTACTTCTTCATCAGATTTGCATCATATATTGAATTCTGAAGTACATTACGGATTATGTTTAAATCACTATTAAGTGCTTCATCAGACACCTCTTCACGTTCAAACATTTCCCGAATAAGTGCTTTACGGAGCGTCATAAATCTATACGCATGGTAGGATAGTTTAAAGTTAAGATCCGTCCTTATTTTATGGAACAAAGGATCGTTTGATTTCAAATTAAATAAATCAGTAGCACTCCCGGTAAAATTGGTATCTTTTACACACGAATGTACTTTTGATTAAGGAGACCCTATTCTATGAAACACCATGGTAATAGATGAAAATATAAAGACTGTACGAAGAATAACAAAAAATGTCAGTTACTGGTAAAAAACAAATTCCAATTTCAAATCTACTACACTACACACACTAGTTATAATTCTTTCATGATTTAATGTTTTCGTAAAACAAATATCGCGTTAACCGATTATTACACCACGACTGATATAGCACTTAAATTAATTTAAACTTGCAGTAATATACACTAATATCTATAACAAAGCTAAACGATACGCAACAGAAGTTAACGGTCTACTGACAAAATCGAGAATTGACGAATAACTCCACTAAAATCTGCAGTGCACATTGAATTTTGTAAATAGTTATAAAATATACTAACAAAGGTGATTTAACAACTAATCCAAAACATTTGGTTGTGGGAAGGGTAGTAAACATTCCGAAAACAGACGGTACCATTGAACCTAGTGAACAATGTCAATGTTTGCAGGAGCCGCTCAGCATTTCATTTATTCGGATTATCGTCATAAACGTACTATTAAGTAATAACCGCGTTTTTGAAAACAGAGTTATGTACAGTGTGTCCCGATTTCTTGTTTTAGTAGTTTGTTAACTAGATATCTTTGTTATTATCCAAAATAGAAGTTTGCAGTTTTTATATTCACGTACTACTTTGTAGTATTTAATGACAAAACCGAAAATTTAGTATCACCTATGTACGGTGTTCGAGATCGTGAATTAAGGGTTGGTCTCAGTTTTCACCCCCTTAGACGGCAGCTCCATCACGTATTATTTTTTCACGTTTATTGTTATTTAGTAAGTAATATAATCTGAATACGTCAACTTGATATTATGCGCGGTTTTCGAGATCGAGAATTAAGGGTTGATCTCAGTTTTCACCCCCTTAGCCGGCAGCTCCATCACATATTATTTTTTAACGTTTATTGCTATTTAGTAAGTAACATAATCTGAAAACGTAAACCTGATACTATGCACGGTTTTCGAGATCGAGAATTAAGGGTTGGTCTCAGTTTTCACCCCTTAGACGGCAGCTCCATCACATATTATTTTTTACGTTTATTTTTATTTAGTAAGTAATATAATCTGAAAACGTCATCTTGATACTATGCACGGTTTTCGAGATCGAGAATTAAGGGTTGGTCTCAATTTTCACCCCCTTAGACGGCAGCTCCATCGCATGTTATTTTTTTACGTTTATTGTTATTGAGTAAGTAATATAATCTGAAAACGTCATCTTGATACTATGCACGGTTTTCGAGATCGAGAATTAAGGGTTGGTCTCAGTTTTCACCCCCTTAGACGGCAGCTCCATCACATGTTATTTTTTTACGTTTATTGTTATTGAGTAAGTAATATAATCTGAAAACGTCATCTTGATACTATGCACGGTTTTCGAGATCGAGAATTAAGGGTTGGTCTCAGTTTTCACCCCCTTAGACGGCAGCTCCATCACATATTATTTTTTTACGTTTATTTTTATTTAGTAAGTAATATAATCTGAAAACGTCAACTTGATACTATGCACGGTTTTCGAGATCGAGAATTAAGGGTTGGTCTCAGTTTTCACCCCCTTAGACGGCAGCTCCATCACATATTATTTTTTTACGTTTATTTTATTTAGTAAGTAATATAATCTGAAAACGTCAACTTGATACTATGCACGGTTTTCGAGATCGAGAATTAAGGGTTGGTCTCAGTTTTCACCCCCTTAGACGGCAGCTCCATCACATATTATTTTTTTACGTTTATTTTTATTTAGTAAGTAATATAATCTGAAAACGTCAACTTGATACTATGCACGGTTTTCGAGATCGAGAATTAAGGGTTGGTCTCAGTTTTCACCCCCTTAGACGGCAGCTCCATCACATATTATTTTTTTACGTTTATTGTTATTTAGTAAGTAATATAATCTGAAAACGTCAACTTGATACTATGCACGGTTTTCGAGATCGAGAATTAAGGGTTGGTCTCAGTTTTCACCCTCTTAGACGGCAGCTCCATCACATATTATTTTTTTACGTTTATTGTTATTTAGTAAGTAATATAATCTGAAAACGTCAACTTGATACTATGCACGGTTTTCGAGATCGAGAATTAAGTGTTGGTCTCAATTTTCACCCCCTTAGACGGCAGCTCCATCACATATTATTTTTTTACTTTTATTTTTATTTAGTAAGTAATATAATCTGAAAACGTCAACTTGATACTATGCACGGTTTTCGAGATCGAGAATTAAGGGTTGGTCTCAGTTTTCACCCCCTTAGACGGCAGCTCCATCACATATTATTTTTTTACGTTTATTTTTATTTAGTAAGTAATATAATCTGAAAACGTCAACTTGATACTATGCACGGTTTTCGAGATCGAGAATTAAGGGTTGGTCTCAGTTTTCACCCCCTTAGACGGCAGCTCCATCACATATTATTTTTTTACGTTTATTTTATTTAGTAAGTAATATAATCTGAAAACGTCAACTTGATACTATGCACGGTTTTCGAGATCGAGAATTAAGGTTGGTCTCATTTTCACCCCTTAGACGGCAGCTCCATCACATATTATTTTTTACGTTTATTTTATTTAGTAGATATAATCTGAAAACGTCAACTTGATACTATGCACGGTTTTCGAGATCGAATTAAGGGTTGGTCTCAGTTTTCACCCTTAGACGGCAGCTCCATCACATATTATTTTTACGTTTATTTTATTTAGTAAGTAATATAATCTGAAAACGTCAACTTGATACTATGCACGGTTTTCGAGATCGAGAATTAAGGTTGGTCTCATTTTCACCCTTAGACGGCAGCTCCATCACATATTATTTTTCTTTATTTTATTTAGTAAGTAATATAATCTGAAAACGTCAACTTGATACTATGCACGGTTTTCGAGATCGAGAATTAAGGTTGGTCTTTTTCACCCTTAGACGGCAGCTCCATCACATATTATTTTTACGTTTATTTATTAAGTAATATAATCTGAAAACGTCAACTTGATACTATGCACGGTTTTCGAGATCGAGAATTAAGGGTTGGTCTCAGTTTTCCCCCTTAGACGGCAGCTCCATCACATATTATTTTTTACGTTTATTTTATTTAGTAAAATATAATCTGAAAACGTCAACTTGATACTATGCACGGTTTTCGAGATCGAGAATTATTGGTCTCATTTCACCCTTAGACGCAGCTCCATCACTATTATTTTTTACTTTATTTATTTAGTAGTAATATAATTGAAAACGTCAACTTGATACTATGCACGGTTTTCGAGATCGAGAATTAAGGGTTGGTCTCAGTTTTCACCCCTTAGACGGCAGTCCATCACATATTATTTTTACGTTTATTTTATTTTAAGTAATATAATCTGAAAACGTCAACTTGATACTATGCACGGTTTTCGAGATCGAGAATTAAGGTTGGTCTCAGTTTTCACCCCTTAGACGGCAGCTCCATCACATATTATTTTTTACGTTTATTTTATTTAGTAAGAATATAATCTGAAAACGTCAACTTGATACTATGCACGGTTTTCGAGATCGAGAATTAAGTTGGTCTCATTTTACCCCTTAGACGGCAGCTCCATCACTATTATTTTTTACGTTTATTTATTTAGTAAGTAATATAATCTGAAAACGTCAACTTGATACTATGCACGTTTTCAATCGAGAATTAATGGTTGGTCTCATTTTCACCCCTTAACGGCGTCCTCAATATTATTTTTACTTTTTTTTATTTTAAGTAAATAATTAAAACGTCAACTTGATACTATGCACGGTTTTCGAGATCGAGAATTAAGGGTTGGTCTCATTTTCACCCCTTAGACGGCAGCTCCATCACATAATTATTTTTTACGATTTATTTGTTATTTAGTAAGTAATATAATCTGAAAACGTCAACTTGATACTATGCACGGTTTTCGAGATCGAGAATTAAGGGTTGGTCTCAGTTTTCACCCCCTTAGACGGCAGCTCCATCACATATTATTTTTTTACGTTTATTTTTATTTAGTAAGTAATATAATCTGAAAACGTCAACTTGATACTATGCACGGTTTTCGAGATCGAGAATTAAGTGTTGGTCTCAATTTTCACCCCCTTAGACAGCAGCTCCCTCACATATTATTTTTTTACGTTTATTTTTATTTAGTAAGTAATATAATCTGAAAACGTCAACTTGATACTATGCACGGTTTTCGAGATCGAGAATTAAGGGTTGGTCTCAGTTTTAACCCCCTTAGACGGCAGCTGCATCACATATTATTTTTTTACGTTTATTGTTATTTAGTAAGTAATATAATCTGAAAACGTCAACTTGATACTATGCACGGTTTTCGAGATCGAGAATTAAGGGTTGGTCTCAGTTTTCACCCCCTTAGACGGCAGCTCCATCACATAATATTTTTTTACGTTTATTGTTGTTTAGTAAGAAATATAATCTGAAAACGTCAACTTGATACTATGCACGGTTTTCGAGATCGAGAATTAGGGGTTGGTCTCAGTTTTCACCCCCTTAGACGGCAGCTCCATCACATTATTTTTTTACGTTTATTATTAAGTGGTACGTAATATAATGTGAAAACGTTAACTTGATACTATGCGTGGGCTACAAATTACTTCATTCATGCGTTACTGTAACTTCGGTAATCTTCGGAAAAACTGGCCGCTAAAACTGGCCGCTGTTTTCACACCGGTGTTTAAACAGTCGTTCCTCAAAATGAACTTGAAATGTTAACCATCCTTTTTTGATGTATATTTAAATGTGCGATGGCAAAATAAACGTTTTATTTAAATAGGTGCATGTATCGATGACGTAGGTCAATTCTTTGGTGGCAAAGGTAGTACTGTAAATGACTTATTATTACTAAATGGGGTTTATTATTAATGTATTGGATTCATTATTACTGTAAATAGTTTATGGTTGATAATAATTATTTTGGATTTTTATTGTTTCTACATTATCCTGGGGGAAAATTGATCATTTACACTATTATACATTTATACTAAATTTCTTGGACAGTTATAATTTAATATTTAGTATGTATAGGATATTCTACAATGTCAGCTTTGTCAAAGATTTTAAATGAAGTGTATAAGGCCTCGATGATCGCAAAAAAATTGCAGCAATTTGTGTTGATTTAAAAAAAGCATTCGATCTAGTAGATCATAAAGTATTGCTTAATAAGATTGAACAGTTAGGAATAAGAGACAAATGTAATGATTGTATTAAATCATATTTACGCAATAGAAAACAATTTGTTCACTACGGCGCTAGTAATTCTACCTGCCTGAATGTTGAAATGGGAGTACCACAAGGTAGTAAATTAGGCCCTCTGTTATTTATTCCATACATTAATGATATCTCTGATTACATCCAAACTAAACACTGTTTATTTGCTGATGACTTAACAAATTTTAATTACGTCGGATAATATCGCAGATATGAGGTATAATTTAGAGAACTCATTTTAATCTTTAAAGAACTACAGGAATGTAAATCGTTTAATAATAAATCTGCAAAAAAACATGTTTTATACAGTGTTACAGTAAAGAAAGCAAGTTTGACTGTAGACATTTGTTAAAATTCAATCATCAGGTCGCCTCAGCTAAATTGTTAGGTTATAGAATAGAGTATAGCCTAAATTGGCGGGCAAGATTGCGTCAAAATGTTTTTTGCTTAAACGTTTGACGTATATAGCAAACAATGATATAGCAAAAACATTTTATCATACTAATGTCGAATCACTCATACGATATGCTATTATTTGTTGGGGCAACTCGACTAGTAGTAAAAGAGTTTTTGTCCTGCACAAGCGGGCAATTCGTTATCTACTGCTCTTGTACGGTTTATTTTATGCAAGAAAAAATATTAACTGTGTCTTGTATTTATATTTTGGAACCAGTAAAATTGGTAAAAAATAACTCCGAGCATTACAGCTCGGAGTTTTTGAGTCATAAATTTTAAGTTTACTGTTGATCATAGTGTCATGTCCAATATCTGTGTAGATCACCTGGATCAATAAAGAATTATTATTATTATTATTATATTTGGGCGGAGGCCGTACAAAATAAAGATTTGTGTTGGATGACTATTATTTCTTTGACTTATGTGTACGATTGTCTCGTATACTTAATTAACCTGTCCTTTTTCAGATCGGCGTTTGGTCCTTTATTTTGACTCTGACCATCGTCCTAACTGTGACATCGTATTTTTCCAGTCCTGTTTAAAATTTTTAATAGTATTTCTACGTCCACCGCACGCCCACGCATCTAAACGCTTTCCAGAAAGGCTGAGCTACCAGTTAACTTAGAAGGAAAGGATCACGGCACACCTCCTATTCGGCATCGGTATCTTTGTGCACGTGACATAAGTAATTGAACATAAAAAAAGTCACAGCAATTAACGGATTATACGTACTCCGCTCTTGTGGTACGCTAGCATTCCCGCTTGGAAATTATTTATTTACTAAGTGAATTGTTTAACAAAACATTTGAAACTGTAGTAAGTATTAAATATGAGAAGTAATTTAGCACAAACAAAATTAATCAGAAATTGATTGATTACACGTACTTCACTCTTGTGTTACGCTAGCACCTCCACTTTTTCTAATTTTCTAATACACTAGTGGTACATTGCCAGTTGAGTAAAAGCAAAAAATTTGCTGCGAAAAATCACATCACTTAGGTGGCGTCCATTTTTGTCGAGGCATTCTTGTAGATGGGTGGCAAAATTGTCAATAGTCCTTTCAAGCATGGTAGGTGGAACTCTTTGAATTTCTCGCGTAATGGTTTCTGCGCGAGTTGCAAGAGTACGTGGTTTATGTACGTAAACTAGAGCCTTTAGGTAGCCCCATAAAAAATAGTCACAAGGTTCGGTGAACGTGGATGCCATTCTACATCCCCACGTAATGAAATCAGACGTCTAGAAAAATGTAGCCTTAAAAAAGCCATTGTAGGCCTTGATGTATGGCAAGTTGCCCCATCCTGCTGAAACCAAACTGTGTTGGAGTTAATGCGTCGCCTTATTTACTCTGACAGGAAATAATCACGTAACATAACCAGATAGGGATCTGTGTTGACAGTCTCTGTTCGTCGGTTTTCTTGAAAAAA
This sequence comes from Vesta saturnalis, assembly GCA_036346205.1. Lineage (NCBI taxonomy): Eukaryota > Metazoa > Arthropoda > Insecta > Coleoptera > Lampyridae > Vesta > Vesta saturnalis. Next base: position 6,394,455 of record JARFJB010002120.1, read on the forward strand.
ATAAGGTCCAATAATGCCAGTTTGAGATACGCGTGCAACGGGCGTAATACCCTGCTCCAAAAAATAAGATTTGAGTTCTTTTAAACTTTTTTATAATTTCAACATTATTGAATAAAATTTAATATTGTTATTGTGAAACTAAAATGATTATTATTTATTACGTTTTATTAAAACTGAATGGGTTCAATTTATAAAGATATCATTTACTAGTTAAATGTTACTTCGCTTAGTATTTAATTTCAGTTTGCGTAAATGAATTTTAAGATTTACGTTTACGAATTGCTTTCTTAATTGGCTGCGGCGGCTAGCTCAAAGTTATAATAAAGAAATGATCACTGTTATCATTGACCAAAGTTATGCTTATTTCGATTTATTTATTTATCTGGATTCGTTTTTATATATTCAATCTTTGTGTAAGCTTTTAATACTAATAATTTTTAGCAATAAAAACAAATCAAACGTTATACTCATTTAATTAAATTCCAAATCTGAACGAAAATACATCAATACGTTGTTTACAAATATACAGGGTGTCCATGTAGTGTGTAATTGTCCGATTATGGGCTCCCAGACTACTTGTCCAAAAAAGTGTGAGCAAGCTTTCCAAATAGAATAAACGTTGCACATTTTAAAAATAATTCCATATATACAGGGTGATTCAGAAAAACGTGATCAACCAAACTTGATTTTGTTTAAATGGAACACCCTGTATATTTTTGCATCGTCGAATAACTCGTGAAATTTTGCGTACACTTGACGCGTAATTCTGATCCCTAGCTTCAGCCGTATTCGAGTTATTCGCATTATTTCAAAATTTTTGAAAGGTACACGGTGTCAAAGAAATTAGTGTACCGTAGTATTCTGAGGTGTTAAAGTCTGAGTACGGTCCTACTGAGAACCATTCCCAATACCCGAAAATATTGTACAGGGCGTCTGAAAAATTTGGTTCAAACTTTGACATCACAAATATCGGAAAACTTTTTTCAAATGGAAACCACCATTTTTTGTGTCGCTAGTAAGTTCTCCTTTGAAAATCAGTAGGAAGTATCTGACATGCCCTATACCTAAAAAATAAAAAGTTTTTGATTTATTCGATAAAAACGTTAGGAAGTCCCTTTTTTTTTGTAGAGGATTGGGAGAGCTTACGTTTGAATTGCTTCGGTGGCCATCTAATGGGTGCTTTCGCAGCTGAATAAAAAAATACTTGTATGCAGTACATTATTATGACATCATGAATTTTCTCGTTTTAAATGTGCATTTTAGCAGAGATGGCTGGGAATGGTTGTTTTCCTAACATGACATTTTGTTTATTGTTTACTTGTCATCCAAAATGGCTCTATTGTCATAAACTTCGTGAGTACTATTAAAGTTTATAATTTAGAAATTATTATATGACATTGAGTAACATAGTTATTATTTTAATGCTGTTGAGTAACCATTATAATGATATTTAATTTTAATCTTAAGCGGATTTCTAGTGTAATAAGAGCAATAAGTATTAAATTATGTAAAAAATTATCATCTCGATAACAATTACAGTTATCGTCATCAGTAAATAAAGCTTAAAAAAATTAATTTTAAATTTACATAACAGTTTTGGCTGTTATTTTATGGAAGGTTATCCCATTAATTTGTAATACACTTAATTCGGTAAAATTCAAGCAGTAGCAAAAAAAACGTAATCCTTAATTAAGAAATTAAAGTAGGAATAAGTTTTAGTTTTTAATTTTGTTTACATAGTTAACATATTTTGTTAACCACAATCAAGGTGGTGTAATGGAACTTTAAGTGAAAAACCTACGTTTTCCCATTGGGCGACAAATATGAGATGGCATAAACCCCACACTGGAAAGCTAAATTTGTAATGGTAGTTCCTGATTGAAAGAAATTAAATTAAAACTTAGAGTGTTAATCTTTTGCCACCAGGTTGGGTGCCGATGGTAATGAAACTTAATCTTCCTTGAATACAAAAAAAGTTAAGACCTAAGGAGCTATGTGAAGCTGGCCCCCCAAGTTGCATATTTCGTAATTAAAAAATGACATTCGATTGAACACTTATTGACCGCAAATGACCACCAACAACTTTCATTGACCACCTTCGCCAATTTTTATTACTCTATCTGAATGACCATTGTTTGACCATGAATTCGATTTATTTGACCACCCTTCAAAAAAAAAACTAACATCGAGGATTGACTATGTTTTATTTCTTATGAATAATCAGCCAGGAGAACAAGTAGTGCATTTTGATTAATAATGTATTATTCCTATTTTAAGACATGGTCAATACCCGAATATGCTTTTTGAGACATGGTCAATTCTCGAATAAGCATTTTGGAACATGACCTATCCTCGTATATGATTTTTAAAGATTGACCATGTTTTATTTCCTATGTATAGTCATCCAGAAAAATAAAAATTGCATTTTGTTTAATAATAATGTACTATTTCGAATATTGAGACATGGTCAATCCTAGAATATGCTGTTTGAGGATTGACCATGTTTTATTTCTTATGAATAATCATCCAGAAGAACAAATACTACACTTTAATTAATAATGTATTATTCCCTATTTTAAGACATGGCCAATATGCTTTATGAGACATGGTCAATCATGGAATATCCATTGTGAGAAGTGATCAATCCTCGAATATGCATTTTGAGGATTGACCATTTTATTTCCTATGTATAGTCATCCAGAAGAATAAAAATTGCATTTTGTTTAATAATAATATACTATTTCGAATATTGAGACATGGTAAATCCTCGAATATGCTTTTTCAGAGATGGTCAATCCTCGAATATTATTTTTGAGACATGGTCAATCTTCAAACATGCTTTTTGGTAATTGACCATCTTTTATTTCCTATTGAATATTCATCCAAAAGAACAAGTGCATTTTGATTAATAATGTATTATTTCGAATTTTAAGACAAGGCCAATCCTCGAATATGCTTTTTGAGATATTGTCAGTCCTCGAATATGCTTTCTGAGGATTGATCATTTTTTATTTCCTATGAATATTCATCCAGAAGAACGCGTAGTTCATTTTGATTAATAATGTACTATTTGGAATTTTGAGACACGGTCAATCCTCAAATATGCTTTTTCAGAGATGGTCAATTCTTAAATAGGATTTTTGAGACATGGTCAATCGTCGAATATGCTTTCTGAGAATTGACCATCTTTTATTTCCCATGAATATTCATCCAGAAGAACACGCAGTGCATTTTGATTAATAATGTATTATTTCGAATTTTAAGACACGGTCAATCCTCGAACATATTTTTTGAGACATGGCCAATCTTCGAATATGCTTTCTAAGGATTGACCATCCTTTATTTCCTATGAATGTTCATCCAAAAGAACACGTAGTGCATTTTGATTAATAATGTATTATTTGGAATTATGAGACATGGTCAATCCTGGAATATGCATTTTGAGACATGATCAATCTTGGAATATGCTTTTTGAGAATTGACCATCTTTTATTTCCTATGTATAGTCATGCAGAAGAACAAGTAGTGCATTTTGAATAATAATGGATTCACACATACCAGAGCAACATGACTAATATTAGTCAAGTTGCGATATTGCAGGCTCATATTCCATTAATATAAGTAATTTGATTGTAATCTCATTATATTTAGAATTTATATCAGTTCTACATACATAAAGACAAAATTTACATCGATTGGGGCTTGAATCTCGATGGCGCAGTTGGTTAGCGCGGTACTCTAGCAAAGTACAGGTCGTAGGTTCAAATCCTACTCGAGGTAAACTTTTTATTTATGTATTTAATAAAATTAATAATAATTTTTAATTACATATTTAATTACTTATTTGTTCATAACAAAAAACTTATAAATAATATTTGTGACGTTTGCCGATTAAATTAACAGCCTGCAATATTTTTTTTAATATTTATGTTGTTTTATATAATAATAAATTTTAGAGAAGATCAAAATCTGAAAGCTTTTTCTCGGGGTGCGTACTATCAATTTTTAAATAGTTTATCCCCTTAGTTAGAAGTTCATTTTTAGTATGTGGACGAGACAGGTATATGCAAAAGTTTTAGTGAAGATCAGAATCTGAAACTCCTTTCGGAGTGCGTACTACGAATTTTTAAATAGCTTAGGGGGCTGTTTTCACTCCTCATCCTCTTAGTTAGAAGTTTATTTTCAGTATGTGGACGAGACGTATAAATGCAAAATATGGTGAAAATTAGAATCTGAAACTTCAGGGATGGACTAGCTAATTTAAAATAATTCAAGGACTGTGTTCGCCCAGATTTTCGTATACTGATAAAAAGAGCTACGTACGCCAATGTATTCTCTCTTCGGGTATGTTCGTAAGTTTTACCTGCTAACTCAACGTGCTATCTTAACGTAGGTCAACTTGAGGACTAAGAAAGACACTAAAATGGTTGTTGTATGCTCAAACAGCGACGGTCCTGGATAATTAGTTTCACACGTAGTAGTTTAATACATGTGTATTAATTTTTGACCAAAGTAAGTACGCAATGGAAGCCCTTGAATCCAAATTGGTGGTACTGTCCAGAAAAGAGGTGAACGCACATAATGCGCAATCGAGCATAACGTTGCGACGTGCTTGGAATTAACCATAAACAATGTTAATTAATGCAAATTTATGAATATATTTGATAGTTTACGATTAAAATTGAAGTGAAAATATCAGAATTATGTGCTGCTTTGTGATTTTAAATAAATCCAAATCGTTAATTCTCGATACTGGATGTTATAATTCACCAGGAAGTGAGGTGGAATAATTTAAATGATAATTTGGACCATCAAAACAAGTATTCATAACTGAAAATTTGGTTCGTTAAATTACAAGGTTAAATTGGTAATTGCAATTGTTATTTGAATGGAGTTAATTGTTTTTCTGGTTTTTAATAAAATATGTAATTAACTAATTAGAAATGTTGCTAATTAATTAATTTTAACATTTTGGTTTAATAAAGACAAATAAATGGTATTTTTATTGAACGAGATAAATATTTATTAATTGAGAATGTCGGTAGCATTCTTTATATGAGATGATTTAAATATTGTGCAAACAAAGCAGTTTTCGTATTAATCAAATGGATACGGGTGCAAGTTTTTAATGAAAAAGAATTAGGTTTTTTTGAATCTACTTTTTATAGTCCATTTTTGATCACCCTGTATGAATGTATCACAAAAATATCAATACAGCCCATTAGAGTAGGTCCCCATTTCCAAGGAAACCAACCATAACTAATTAAAGGCTTCGTTTAGAAAAGATTTCACCTATGTTTTGGCTAAACGTCATTTTGACAAAAAATTAGAAATTTGTCAAAAACGGTTAGACTTAGGTATAGGACATTATACATAAAATGTGTCTAAAATTGTATGTAGAATCTAAATATGTAATAATATATTTTCTATTTAAAAAAATTTAAAATTACTTCTAAGCTTATATGATCTACTATGTATAATTAAAAATATTTTTGGAATATGCACCAGAACATATGGGACTTTGTCACACTAATGCGCCACCCTGTATATATATATATATATATATATATATATATATATATATATATATATTGCTCACTATAGGTGATAGTGGGGAACCCATCGCCATCCCAAACTCTTGTTGGTAGAATTTGTCTTCTACCTGGAAATATGTAGTTCTAATGCATATTGTCAGAAGTTCCATTATTGTGTTTACCGAAACTTGCGTGCGTTCGTCTAACGTTTCATCCTTTTCCAGTATTGTGGGGCATCGGAGGAGCCTCAGACTGAAAGCCAAAGAAGCACTTGAGAAATGGGACCAAGGGCGGAGCCCCAGCTGGTGAAAATGCAGACCCTTACAGAAAACTCAGCGGCTTGTTGGCTAGTTTCTTTCGTTTTTGAGATGTTTGATTCTATTGTGTATTTATAAACAATACAGTGTTTGTACTAATAAATATATTATTAATGTAATTACTATTGATTCGCCTAGTGTTACGTTTATTTATGGTCATTACACTGCAAGATGACCTTGCAAACTGTATACTCCTAATTATAACATAAGTTTGCTCTGAAAGCCTTATGCTAACTTTTAATTGTACCATAAGACGGCCCTGTCTGGTGTAGAGGAGGGGTCTCTGGTACAAATGGGGGGGTCTTCGCGGAGCCCTAACCGCTGTAAAATAGGACCCAAACCAAGCCCAAGCTGGACAAGCAAAAACCGCAACTAAACGTCGAGAAAGTGTATCATTTGGTTCTAGTGGCTGACCTAGCTGAAGCTACTAAGTTATCGGAAAATTAAACTGCATTAAACCAATTCACCACATATGGCAACATTCACCTATACCACGGTTTACAAAAATTTGTAGCTGGTAAGCCTTCCACCACAAATGACGATATCATTGCAGCTGTAAATGGATGTTTTGCACAACCTGACGTATCGAACTTGTGGGATGGAATTATCGCTTTAAAAAACTTAACAAGTGCTTTGAAGTCAAGTAGAGGTATGTTAAAAGATTCAAAAATATATTCATTTCAAAATAAAAACAACGTAATATATCACTGTTAGGCGGAGAAGTTTTCATCTTTCCCTCGCATTTTCTTGCTGATTTTATTAAGCGTTGCAAATACATGAGAATATTATGTTCGTCCGTCCATACGTGGAGCTTAAGCTGAACGGTTTGACTTTCGCTAATATACTCATTAGAGCACCTGAAGGTCACACATAAAGATTGAAATTTAAAAAAAACACATACATACAGTGTTATTACGAAATTTGAACACACAAGAACTTCAACTTCAATGTTTGAAAATTACATCTGTAAGGTGGCCTTCTTCTGCTTAAAACACAATGTTGAAGACGTTCCTAGAAACTTCGCATTGAGTTTTCTAACATTTCTCTAGGAATGGCGTTGATTTCGTGGCAAACAGCTTCTTTAAGTTCCAATATAGTGCGTGGCTTGTTAATGTAGGCTCGAGATTTTAAATGTTCCCATAGAAAAAAAATTGGAATCTTAAGGTCCGGTGAACGGGAGGGCCAAGTGACACCACCAAAACGAGAGACTACACTTACAGGAAATGTTTGTCGGAGAATGTCCATAGAAATCCAAGCAGTATAAGCTGTAGTCCCGTCTTGCTGAAACTATACATTACGGATCACAATGCGACGGCGACGCAGTCCAGGTAAGAAATAAACTTCCACCCTTTCCACGTACCGTTGTGCATTACCGTAACTGCATTACCATCGTTGTCCCCAAAAAATAAGGACCAATGACCCCCCCCCCCCTTCACTAACCGCATACCACACAGTCACACGTAAGCAGTGTAGAGGTCTCCCACTCACGATTTGTGGATTTGCTGGACATCAAAATTGAAAGTTTGTTTATCTTCATGAAAATGAGTCTCATCGCTCATAAGGATAAAAGCTTCGGCGTTTTCATCCAATGTTCCCATCATTCGGTGACAATAGTCTATACACTGTCTTTTATCTGCATGTCTCAATCGATGATATACGGCATATGGATGAAACGGAAAATCCGTGACAAAAATTTTTTTCACTGTGGATGGGCTCCGGCTGAGAGCTACTGCCCGCTTCCTCCTTCACAGGGTATATTTTTCACAATGTAAAAAACCCAAGTTGATATCTTTGCTCGTTTTAAAATTATAGACAAAGATTTTTTAACACTAAAATTGACTAAGTATGGTTTTGCTGAGCCGAAGTGGATAAATGTTGGTCTCATGTAAAATTTAATTTATGTAAGTACCAACAGTAATAATAATTTAATACCTATAGTTGTTCGAAAATCGCCTTTCTTGAATACACAATGCATAAATCTCTTAAATTCAATGATTAAATTTCTACATTTACATCAAACATTTAAAAAATGACTTTATAAGTTTGCATTAAATTTTTATTTCAATTTTTGATCACTTATGAATGTATTACAAAAATATCAATACAGCCACCAGTAGGTCCCCAAATCAATCAAATACCATAACTAATTGATAAAGATTGTTTTGAAAAGATTTCCACTATGTTTTGGCCTGCAAACGTCATTTTGATAAAATTGGAAATTTGTCAAAATTTTAGAGGTATAGGACATAATACATAAAACTGTCTAAAATTATCTAGAATCTAAATATGTAAATATATAGGTTTCTAATTTAAAAAAGTTTAAAGTTACGCTAAGCTTTTATGATCTACACCTGTATAATTAAATATTTTTGAATATGTCACGAATATCTGACTTTATAAGATATATATATATAGTATATATATATATATAATATATATATATTCTCACTTATAGGTAATAGTTAACATGCCATCGGGAACTCTTGTTGGTAGAATTAATTTCCAGCAAATTTAGTTCTAATGCATATTGTCAGAAGTTCCATTGTTGTTATTGACAAGTCTGCTTACTCGTCTAACGTTTCCCACCGGTTACAATAAATGCATTATGATGTATGCCTTATCGGTAGGAAAAATATCTCACAATGTAGCAGCTTACCAGTAATTTAATGGTCTGTAGAATTTTCTGATGGTTACAGAATAAGTGTATTAACCATTACCACAGTCGTTCCTTGTCTGCCCAAATTTATTAAGCGATGACCGGTCTCTGCTAGATCGCAGATTAGGTTTAGTTCCCTATTTAAATCTACAATCGATCTAATTTACTTCTGTATTCCTCGGCTTCTTCTCGATCTAAATTTTTAGCTGTTTTATCTTTTGAATGCAATTATACTTGCACGTCATGAAGTTTAGTTGAGGCTAATAACGAATAAATACAAAAACATTGAAGATGGATCAAATATTACTTCAAGTAAGACATCGGTCAGAAGTTTATATCGTAGCTTTTCATTTCGCATCTTTTTCGGAAAACCGTCGCACGTCAACTTGTTTCTGTAGGCTCATTCGGCTTTCCCCATCTTGTTCTATATGATGGTCGATAATTTAGGTAATTCGCAAAAGTTGGAGTGCCTGTCCTATGATCATAGTGACGTAGTTAAAATTGAGTAAAGACAAGTAGAGTTTCAAACATCACAAGTCCTGGCTCCATTTCCACTTAGATCAACATTTCTAACAGGGAAACCAGCCATGATTTTACGACGATTATCTTAAAATCGTTCGATCGAAAGACTAACCTTTCCAGAAGATAATCCTTCTTTAAAAAAGTTAGCATACAAATCTCACAGAGTTGTACAGTTTCTGCACTATCCAGCGATATCGCATGGTTCTTTAAGCTCATACAATGTCACTTTCTTAATCAACATAATAAATTCACAGCGATACAATCATTCCATCAAAGCTTTCTAAAATTTACTAGCCGAGTTGTCTTTACACGGTTTTGACTCTCTCGAAACTCGTCTGTCAACTTACTCCGTATAGTGAACAATCCATTTTTTATCGATCATTATGTACCACTTTAAATAATCCTTTTTTATTAAACAGCGCACTAAATTGCCTTCGAAAAGTTTCATGCACAATTTGGAACATATGCGTTTAAAGTCATTTAAAAATTAAATATCAAGTCAAGTTCTTTTTAAGATCGGACACAGTGATTTTAAGAAATTTTGAATTGTCGGACTAATTTATAATTGGAACACGTTGGCGTCTTCAGCGGTTTTCAAGCCATATGTGAGTATTGCATCATACAAATCATTGACAAATTGTTTGATTAAAACCGAAACTGTTTAATCCATCATTTAAACACAAACAAATTAGCGTCACTTAACCTTTCAACTAGTATATGAATCGTATGTCATAAATTTATTAAAATACATTTTAAAGGTTAGTACTAAATAAATAAAGCATGACATTAGAGGCTTCATTTATGATAAAGTTCAATATTGTTTAATACACTGTAAAATGACTTAATTCCACTTTATTATCCATTTCGGTTCAAACACTGAATAACTCTAGCATATACTATAGCGTCCCAGGTATATATATATATTAAATTTGAACTTATTTGCAATAATGCAAATTGAAGAACAAAACAATCGTAAGTGATTTGTCTTGACTTTACTAGATAATGTTACTATTCTAAAATTAACTGCTTAAATACTTTGACCATCCTGTTAATTAATAAAATCAATAATTAGTTTCAGGTTGATATTCAAATACAATAATTTTAAATAAAGCCAGGACAAAAGAAAATTTAGAATTTTTACGTGCACAAATAATTAGTGGAACTTAATTACAAAATACATGTTAAATTAAAAGAAATTACATTGAAATAATTTAGTTCAAACTGACACAAAATCACTCACTTAAATATAGCCTATAACGTAAGTTGTAAATTAAATTTAACATCGTACCCATATTTTTATTTAACATCTTAATTTTTAAATATACGAACTCCATAACAAGATTAAATTTGTACTCAAGTTTCACGTACCAAACATTGAAGAATTACAAGGTAATCATAAACATGTTTGCCACATCCTTATATTCTGAATAACCACCAATCACCATAGCTTATTTTGTCAATACAAACATAATACTGCTTAATTCTCATTTTTCAGAAATTTGTAAATTATTATATTTACACATAACTTTCTTATAAGTGGACAGATCTTAAAAACATATAATATAATAATATAATAAAATAATATAATAAAGACATAATATTTTTGAATTCTATGCAATTTTTCCTTTCCATAGATACCTCACATGGCATATTTCCTTTTAAAATTCTTAAACTATCTAAATTTCAATAAATATGCAAATTTTCATATAGAAATTTACTTATATCTAACTTATTCTACTTCCTACAAGAAAACTACAAACAGAACCGGATTCTATGAGCCAAAATACATAATGATTCACCAGTTTCTAACACTTTTATAGTTTATGTTGAAAAATTCCATTTCAACCACTACGTTCAAAATCACCATAACGTGGTTTTTCAACTTTTATGCTTAAACTACATCTAGAATGTTAATTTAAGCTGTAACACTTCCTAATCACACCATCATGTAAGTTTATAACACAATATTTATTTAATTTCACTTTTAAACTTAGTAAGTTGTATGAATCTTGTTAAATCTGTACTTTACTCTTCTTACGTTGATTGATACAATTTATTTTCTTTTTGTTTTAGAATAAAAGCATATTACCAGACTAGAATATCCTCATACAAATGGATTACATGTATTTTATAGCTGAAAATAAATATTTTTACTATTCCGAAGACGCTCGGAATCTATTATAATGAAGAAATCTATTGTTCAGTTATGATTACTCTTTTATACTTATGAAATTTGATTTAACTAGCTAAAAACATGTCCAATAATCACATTTGTACTTACTTTTATGTTAATTTGTTCTTATGCAATTTGCGCTTTACATATATCAATTAATTTATGTTTAATGTAGATTTTAATCTGAGCTCATATCTCTCTTACTATGATATTTAGCTTAAAAAATATCATCTCAATATTTAATTAAGAAGTTTGCTAATTATATTAATCGGTCTTATTACTACTAGAATTTTGAACCGCTACAGTGTACTTAATGTGAAAAATAACAAGTTGCAGATGAGTTTAGGCCGTAGATATATGCACCTTCGGCGATGGCTTCTGCTTGTTATGGGAAGTAGAAGATCCTGTACAATTGGCGTAGAATTTGTTTTCCCAAGATCCGTTACACTTAGATTTAATTATTATATGTAATCGTACACATTTTTGAATTCGTTTCCAACCTTTAGTATATTGGTTTCAAAATGTCGAATTACTTTTTATATTTCGAATGTTTTTGTAAAAGTAACAAGTCATATTCTAATGGGATTTTTGAAATGGGAATTTTGATTTGGACAGGCGCGTTTCACAATATCAGATAGAACTTGGTTTTCGGCTTTATTTGAAGTTAAAAATGGTTCCTCGTGAATAAAAGAAGTAAGCTTTGGATTTTGTAGTTTTATAAACTGAATCACTCACTCTGAGATTTCTCAAATTTACTGATAGATTTTACTTTATCTCGATTAATACTCTTCGGTTAATACGTTTGACGGATATATTTTTCATTCACGCTGACTAGGCACGCCACGCTTTTTTATCTAAAACATAACTAATTTCTGCACATTTTTGGTTTTGAGAACAAATATCTTTAGATTCATTTCATCCATTACGATAATTGGTAAATTGTGTTTTATTTTTGTTTCAAATATTTTGGTAACATAAATTATTGGAGATTTCTACAGTCTCTTATTTGTCTATCAATAAGCAATTCATACTATTTTCTTTTTGTATAACCTGATTACTGTCAGAGAAACTTTTGAAAAACAAGCGCTGTTAATTTGATTACTTCAGTAAATTCTTTTAAACCATTGTGAGGTATATCGTATGGCATAACATTACGGGAACAGCAGGATAACTTGAAAAATACGAATCTTAGAAAAAAACTGTAATAGGAAAGTTGTAGTAAATTTACCTGGCTACCTGACGATTACCTTGGATTTAACCTCGACCACGATCATTTGAACGTCAAGCCAATTTTTTCGAATAAGACCCCGTATGATTAACTCTGGAAATGAAACGAACAGAAAATTTTGCGTTCGGATATGACCTTGATGACTTAAAAACATTAACTATTATTTGAAAGCCGAAGCGAAGGTCACCTGAAGAAAGGCAGAACAAGTTAACTAATGCGAGTCACAGGGAAACATGTCCAGTACAAACATTGTAGGATATTTCCCTGGCATTGTGAGCTTGTACACTATTAAATCTAACCTCTGAAGGTTTCTTAGATATCTTGATTCTTTTAAAAAATAAAAAAACAAGTAGGGCTTATTTTCAACACTGCGCCTTTTAGTCATTCTCAACTGGTGGTAAGCGCTACTGCGGTAGACGTAAGCACAAGAATGAAACGTTTGAAATTCGCATTGACAATTGATTTATCGCATACGAGGTGTCCAAAACTTGATAAGCAATGCAGAATTTGATTCTGCTTCGATATTGATACTTTATATTTTAATGTGATTTTTGGCAGAAACCGAAACATCGTTTGTTTTTCGAAACAAAATCAACATGACTGAAACGGCAGAAATTCACCTTAATTAGGCAATGGAAACAAAACAGGAACATAACAAAATTTAGAAAGAAGAAATGAAAAACAAAAATTGCCAAGAAATAATAAGTGACTGTAAAATTACTGTAATTGTTCTTTATGACCGCCATTTTGGTTCAAACACTGAATAACTCTGTCATATACTGTAGCGTCCCCCAGGTACCCTACCTAGAAATGTGCAATTTGAACTTATTTGCAATAATGCAAATTGAAGAACAAAACAATCGCTAAGTGATTTGTCTTGACTTTACTGACAATAATGTTACTATTACTAAAATTAACTGCTTGCCTTACTTTGACCATCCTGGCAATACTTACAACATCAGAATTTATTTACAATTCTGATATTTAACTACTCGCACCTCAAATCTGATCAAACGAATGGTCTAGTGGTAGGTACGTTGTGGTATTTGACTGAGATAGGCTGGATGAGGTAAGTATTGCATCATGTGGGGCAGGTAAAACAATGAAACTACTCAATTTAAAATTCACGAGCTTTGCGCAATGATGGTTAATGTACTATTCTGGGAAAGAACCATCAATTAAACCCACTTTATTCATAAATAAGTAATGGCACAAGTACATTAATAAATCAAATAACAAAAAAAAAACAATGAAAGGAAAAATATATAACAAAACACCATTAAATCAGGTTAGAGTGCGTACATAATTATAACATTAAGAGAAAAATACATAAAAAGCAGTTTAGTTACACATAAACACAATAAAAAAACCATGTAGTCACGCCTACAATTGTGTCATAAATAAGCAAAATAAAAATCGTAATACCAAACATACATATGTTTGAATGCGTTAGAAAAATACAGCGCCCCTTTCTCAGTTTACACATTCATCTATATAACAATAACAATAAAAATAAAATTCGAAGTGTTTAATGGTCATCTGGACCTGGGAGTATGTACCCACTTGGCAATTGCCTCTTACAATTAATAACCAAGCGGTATCCTGTACCCGTTCGTCCACGACCACCTCTACACAAATACAGGGTGAATCTTATCTAATCCGCCAAAATTAAAGAAGCACTAGAACTCATCATTCTAAGCAAAAAAGTTCATATGTACATGGGTCCGGAAATGCTTCGTTACCGAGATACAGGGTGTCAAAGTTGAAAAAAAAAATCGCGTTTTGTTCAATATCTTTCGACTGTTCCGAAATAGTTTCATGAAATTTCGTATACGGGGTTTTTTTGGGATGACAAATTCCAATTTGTGGTCCATTTAGTTGTGGTTTCTAGAGGGCGCCAGCGGAAACCATTTTAACCACTTTAAATCTTTGCAACTTTTTTGTGCTACACTGTATGCTATTTTGGACTAAAAAAATCGATTCTCCTGTCTTTTCTGCTACAAAAAGGTATATCTTAGTGAAGTCACTAGAGCAACCCTTTCCGAGAAAATCCAACATTAAAAAAGAAAAGAAAAAAATTAATATTAAAAGTATACATGTTGTATGTCTAGGCATTCTATCGTATTTAATTATGGATTTTTTATTAAAATTTTATTATCAATGAACGAAAAGAGACAGATAAGTACATAAGTAAACAAGTAAGTTACTTAGTAACAATTACAATTCCTATTGATAAACCTGTCAAAAAATACCCTCCGAAAATGTGTATGCATCATGAGTTTTAAAAGCGTTTTTCTCGGATAGGGTTGCTCCTAGCGACATCACTAAGATGTAACTTTTTTTAGAAGAAAAGATAGAAGAATCGATTTTTCTAGTCCAAAATGGCATACAGTGTAGCAAAAAAATTGCTACGATTTAAAGGGTCGAAATCGTTGCCGCTGGCGCCTCTAGAAACGACAACCAAATGGGCCACAAATTTGAATTTGTCATCCCAAAAAAACCCCGTATACGAAATTTCATGAAACTATTTCGAAACAGTCGAAAGATATTGAAGTAAACGCGATTTCTTTTTTCAACTTTGACACCCTGTATCTCGGAAACGAAGCATTTCCAGACCCATGTACATATGAACTTTTTTGCTTAGAATGATGAGTTCTAGCACGCCTTTAATTTTGGCAGATTAGATAAGATTCACCCTGTATAAATATAAACAACTTAATGAGCCCGCGTGCGAATAAAGTACCTTTGCAAGGCAATGCCCGATTTTTAATACGTTATATAGGCTTGTAGAATTATTTGCTGCCAGCCTTAATTTATATAAAAACACCTACTTACACTTGAATATTCCTTTAATTGATCACAGACACAAATCGTTAATATAAGCGGTTTAACTTCAAAAGGGTGACTGTTATTTATAGATTAATATTTGAAAAACACATTAAAACTAACACCCGAAAGAAAAGACAAATTAGCGTTGGCTAATTCAAAAGAAAATGTACACGCAAGAAATATTTTAAAGACAAACTGTTTACAATGACGGTATTTAATTAACCACCCCGATCTGGCTTGATCGACACTCTAACTGCAACTGCCTTCCCCATCTTTCAAAATTATTAAAAAAACAAGAAGCATTGATTTACGTTGGAACAGTTTCATATTAATTATTTAACATCTTAATTTTACAAATATGCATTCGTCAGTAACAAGCGTTACATTTAAGTCTCAAGTTTCAACCTTCCAAACAAAGATCCCTTTGGATTCGCGCTGTTCAGTCGTAATGAATTATTAAATCAGTGACATTTTTACATCAAGAGCGCGTCTGGATTTAGGTTAGTGAATGCATCGTAAACACGGTTCAATAATTTCTCTCTAGTTCGTACAGGTATAGTTCTTTTATATGGCCCGGGTGACATGTGGTATTGATTATTTCGGCAATTTATAATTCCTTGCCTGCTGAATTTTAATTCATCAGTCCACATAATCTTATGAAGAAATCTCGACACCAAGAAGTAATCCGTGCACAGTTACCTTAGAAGAAGGATGAATTTTATGTTTTCTTAATATTCTTTCGATTGAAACTCTTGAAATACCCAAAACCAGCGCTGCTGTTGAATTTGAACTCCGTGGATAAGCTTGAAAATAAGTCAACACTTTCACCTGGCGATGCAAAATCAAATTCTGCATCCTACCATCCAATAATATACAGGGTGTTACATTTGAAAGAACGAACTTTTTCATTCGTGTACTTCCGGCTACCCCAGAAGCGTTAACCACCAGTCGAAAATGGGTAAAATGAAAAAAGCCTACATCTTTCAACATTTTCAAAATAATTAGGATATCTAAGAAACAGCTGAAAATAGGTATAGGGAAACCTGATGGAACTATCATGAAATTTCCCCACAATCCAAAAATGAAATAATATACCGGATATTCCATATAAAACAAGGAAGTTAATGGCGACTTCAGGGATAACCGAACGTGGTATGACCTTGAAAATATTTTTAAAGAATAAACCTGGAATCCAAAAATTCAAAATCACGAAAACTTTGAATGAACGGCTACCCTGAGAAACCCGGTGTAGGTAATAAAAAAAACGCATAAATACAAATATGTAAGTAACGTCGGACGAAAATAATTAAAACTTGAAAGTTTTGTATCAAAATCGATAAAATCTAGAAAATTTAAAGGAAAACTGCACACAGTGAAAATAACTTGCAATGTAAATATATGTATTTCTCACGACCTTTACCTCTTTACATAAATTCCAATGACAATTTAGTAGCAATGCTGTTTATGTGAGCCTAATACAATACTCACGTACATCACAACACATTAACATAATACGTGTTCATGTCTAATGTACGAACTTATACCAATATTTCAATTACGCTTTTAAATTATTCAATCTCCATTTGTGTAAAGTTTTAATTAAACTGCCTGAATTTTGCAAAAGTTTTTATATAAAAATAATAGGTTAACCAAAAAGTTTATTGTGATTTGTAAAAACTGGAACGTAAAAAATTAGTAATAACGTTTCAATGAAAAAGGTGATTTTTTTATCCAGTAAAATAGTTCTAGAAAACTGTAAATGAGAAATCAGTTAAATCCAAAAGAAATCTCCAATTCACCAATTATAATAGGTTGGATGTCATTTAAATAAATGTGATGAGAATTATGAGCTCAGCGGCGCAAAAGTTAATCAATCGGGTGCGCGTGGAAAAATTCAGCAATTCACCAGTACTAGTTAAGTTAGTAGCTGGCTTATTATTTTAGCGGTCTACAATTTTAGGGCGCGAACAAAAGGGCGCCAGGCTGTTAGGCGTAAGAACAAGGGGGTACGGGGATACTTAGGCGCGAGCTCAAAAAGCGCGGGGGAAATACGCGCTGAACAGACAAGGCGCAAAAATAATTCTTGTTTATATTTTAATCAAACATGTTAATAATAAGTATAAACTTGATAACTGTGAAAGTACCGTTAGGATACTCCGAACTCATTAAATTCGGTCGGTTAAATTATAGAAGTAGTAGTATTCCTTCCGCTGATTAACGTGGTGGTAACAGAAAAACAATTGAACATCGCGTTTCCGAGTTATTTTAAAAAATGTAGTTTTCTTAAATGGAACACCCTGTATATTTATACCTAATCAATTGCCAAAGTTTTTCTTAACATAAAAGGTTATTATGAATTTCAGCCTAAATAAAAAAATAAAGGAGATATGAGCCCATTTAACTTATCTTGGCGGGCATAAAATTTTAAATAAAAACAAAACAAAACGAATCAATTGATAAATTTTTTGTTCAAATTGTTAGGAAAGCTTAAATTAAATTTTCGAATACATCTCCTATTTGCTCAATACATTTTTGGGCACACTTAAATACTCTTCTCGTAGCTTTTCAAACAGTACGTCCATCTATGCTACGTATGATATTACGAGTAGTTATCGCTATCTGAAGATCTTCTATATTATTGTAATGATTATGGTAGGAAAAATCTCCAGAAATAAAAATCCATTGGTGTAACGTGTGGAGAACGTGGAGGCCAACGAACTGGTCCTCTGGTAGCAATTTTGCGATCATGAATAAATCCACTTATCAAATTATTGACGTTTTGAGTATTGTGTGGAGGCACACCATCTTGCTGAAAAAACACTCTCTGACGATCAGCTAAATTTCGCATTAGATTTTCAATACTCCAGTAATGATGATTTTTTCTATTATGCTTGCCTCTATTGCTGAAATTAGATTCATCGCTCCAGAGAATTAGCCTTTCGAAATCAGGGTTTGCGTTTTTTGTGTTTACAAACCATTAGTGTAAAATAGAATTCTTCTTTCTTGGCCGCGTGGTGAAAGACTGAGTAAGCCTGTGTTTATATGGCACGTATTTATGTTTTTTCAAAATATTCCGTATAGTTCCGGAACATAATGCACAATCTCTCATGCAATCTCGTAAGGCATTTTCGCGCTTTACCTCAAAATAAGCTAGAACATTTATTTCCGTTTCTTCATTCATCACAAATTTTTTATTTAACATACCTTTAGCATAAATATTTTCATTTGATCTAAATTTTCTTTATAATTTCTTTCTGGAAACAGGGAATTATATCGTTCAAGAGAACGGCCAGCTTTTCTTTACCTACTATGTATGCTTTAAGCATACCACATTTTTCTAAATGCGTAAAAGGCATTATAATAATTTGTATCAGGTAACACCGAAATTAATTGTTTCACAAAAATAATTTATAAATGTAAGAATGACAAGATTTATTGATTTTATTGTTTCACATAGCATCCCTAGATGACTTAGAAATAAAAATAGCTAAACACAATTAAAGGACGTGCTAAATAAATAATTAAATTAAATAATAAACATAGCATATTTTGAATAATATTTCGTTTTTATTTAAATTTTATGGTATCCTGTAAGCGAAAAGTGAATAGGTTCATATCTCCTTCTTAGTAAAAGCGTTGGCAGTCGATTAGGGTATACATATACAGGGTGTCCCATTAAAGAAAACTACATTTTTTAGAATAATTCGGAAACGCGATGTTCAATTGTTTTTCTGTTACCACCACGTTAATCAGCAGGGGAATACTACTACTTCTCTAATTTAACCGACCTCGTAACTTCAATAACAAAAAAGTTAGCAATAGTGCACACTTGAATTTGATCACCGTATATATATATATATATATATATATATATAAACACGGTGTCTACTGCGTGGACGGAGGATTGCTCCTTAACTATTAGAGATACCAAAACCAATTTTGGTGTGGTAATACACGATCATTGGACCTACATTATAAAAATATTTAGGTATATACAGGGTGATTGACAAAAATATGCCAACCCAAACCTGTGTTTTTTATGGAACACACTGTATATTTTTGCATTTTTGGATTCACTGATACATTTAGAATAAAAGTATAGAAATTTCTATCTGTATCACTAACCGTTCTACAGATATCGTCACTTTAGTACCAAAATAGACAACTTTGGAACCATAATGCGAGTGTTGTCACCACGATTTTGTAAATCTGTTTATACCACCGACTATTAATAATAGTCTACTAACAAACAAACTGGGAAATTTTTCGAAAACATGTAAAACTATACAGAATGATTGATTAACTTACACGCGCTTCCGACTCGTTTAAGTTGGCCGCGAGCGGCGGCGATAAGGCTTATTCGCCGGGCGGCGCCGCGTCGAAGGGTAAGAGATCGGCACCGAAGGCCAGGTTTCCCGCGGTCAAACGGGGCGGAGCCCCGACCGCCACGAAGAAAAAGAAGGCCGCTCCCACCTCTTCGAGGTCCGCCGCCGCCGTCGCCTCCTCACTCGAGAAAAAGGTGACGTCGCAAAAGTCTCCCACGGCCAAGAAACGGTCCGCACCCGAAAAACCCGCCGCCAAGCCGAGGTTGTCCTCCAAGGCGAAAAGGCCCAAAGCGCCAAAACCGAAGAAGGCAAAGGCGACTCCCGCCAAGCAGGTCGCGCCCAAGAAGGCCGCCGCCTCTCCGAAAAAGAAGTAGTGCGACGAAAGGGATAAGACGTCGGAGGTATGTCGCAAAGACGGCCGATCGACCGTCCGCCTCTCGATTTTTTCAAACGCAACACCCTGTATATTTTTTCATATTTCTATTCCACGTGAAAAGTAGATACTAATTGGTAATAGGTTTCATAGCCATAAGACGGACCCTTCTTGAGATATTGACGCTTTTACGTAAAAATATTCTAAAATACAAAACAAATCAGATAGGCTAGCCGCTCGTCATAAAGAGGAACAATTGCATCTATTGTTTGGACGTTTGTATAATTATTAAAATATTGTTCCATTAGTTTGTGTTTTTGGATTTTCGTTTTGTCAATTTTTGTATAAAATGAATTTCTCCAAAGAAGAAATGGTCGATATGATCTTTATTTACAGCGAAGCTCAAAGAAATGCTTTGCTGGCTACATGTTTGTCGTGTGAACGATACCCAGAGAGAAGACAGCCGCGGAAAGAATCGTTTATGAATGTAGCTGAGAGATTTATAAATTCTGGAAGTCCGTGTTATCCCAAGCGCGCAAAAACTAGCCCAAATGAAGAAATTGAGTTTCATCTCTTATAGAAAATCCGCAAATTAGCACCTGAGAGCTAACTACAACCTAGACCTAAATACAAATACAGTTCACAGCTTTATTTAAAAAAAACAAATTGCATCCTTATCATATCGAGCAACATCAAGCTTTAAATGAAATAGATTTTCAAAATTGTGAATCTTTCTGCCAATGGGTAACTACTAAAGGAAATGAAGAACCCAATTTTGTTGATCACATTCTGTTCACGGATGAGGCAACTTTTCGCAATAATGGCAATATTAATATACATAACTATCATCACTATCCAGATACTAACCCACACATCTAAAGAATTGTTGATCACCAGCATCGATGATTTCAATGTGGTTGGTCATTTTTTCTTTGATGGGGGGAAAGGTATTTACAGTTTTTGGAAAATAATTTACCCGAGCTTTTGAAAAATATCGAGGTAGATAATATTCGTACAATGTGGTTTCAACTGGATGGCGCCCCTCACACTAAGCATCAACGTTAGATCACCGAACCTTACGCCCCTTGATTTCTTCCTTCGGGACTACGTTAAAGGAAAAGTTTACCCACACCCTCCCACCACAAGCGAAGATATGAAAAATAGAATTGCAAAGTGTTTAGCTAGGCGTGCTCAGCATTTTGAACATTTAATTTGAATTTATGGTTTTATTCGTTTATGTTCAACTTATTTTTAGGTGTAGAGAATTATTTTATTGTTTAGTTTTTAATTAAGTTTTCCTATCAGTTAAAGAATTTATTTGCCATTCGTATTTTCTTATTTGCTTTGGATTTTGTTTTATTTGTTCTTCTGTATGTCAATATTTTCAAATAAAGCGTCAATATTTCAAGATGGGTCCGTTTTATGGCTATAAAGCCTATTATCAATTAGTATATACTTTTCACTGGAATCGAAATGTGAAAAATATACAGGGTGTTATATTTGAAAAAATTGAGAAAAATTACATTTCGCGTAAGTTAATCATTCTGTACAGTTTTACATGTTTTCGAAAAATTTCCCAGTTTGTTTGTTAGTAGACTATTATTAATAGTCAGTGATATAAACAGATTTACAAAATCGTGGTTCCGAAGTTAACTCTATTTTGGTACTAAAGTGACGATATCTGAAGAACGGTTAATGATACAGATACAAATTTCTATATTTTTATTCTAAATGTAACAGTGAATCAAAAAATGCAAAAACATACAGGGTGTTCCATTTAAAAAACACAGGTTTGGGTTAGCATAATCACCCTGTATATACCTAAATGTATATAGAATCTAATGATCGTGTATTACCACACCAAAATTGGTTTTGGTATCTCTAATAGTTAAGGAGAAATGCTCCGTCCACGCAATAGACACCCACCCTGTATACGTGTATATACTAGGTGTCTCAGTTGTGTTGTTCTCTGTTGTTCCGAAAAATTAAAAATAAAAATTTTAAGCGTTTATATACACCTAACGTCCTCAAAAAGAAGCATAATAACAAGATTCAGCCACTTCCGGTTTGACCGGAAATGCACCTAACTTTTGAAATTTAAATGACACCTTATATATTTAATTCGAAATTTGAATTCTGCGCAAAATTTCCTTTTAAATGGTGTATCATACTTTATATTAAGGCTTAATATAAAATTCTGGAATGTGCGCTCGTTGCGAATAGACGTACTCATATTAAATTCATTGCGGTGTGTTGATAAATCATTCAATAGTTTAATTAATTTATTAAATATGCCTAATACTCGTGGTGATAAGGGTGATAAAGAGAAGGATGAACCCTTCATCCATAAAGTGGTGGATAAAATATTTAAAAGCGAATATGAAAAGAAGGTAACCTCATTAGAAAATAAACTAAAAGTTGCTGGAGCTCAGATAACTTCGTTAGAGGACCAATTAGAAAAGGAAAAGGCAACGTATTTCATTCCCTCCCCAAGGGGGAGGGCGGGCTACTCGAGCTTCCCGAGCTCCTTCAGCCACAATCATGGATTCCCAGCATACATACATACGTTACGTATATATGCATGGTGGGATTAAGGATAGGTGTGGTCAGGATTAAGGTTTGGATCGGAAGGAACGGAGTTAGGATTCTGAGGGGGAAAGTACTACCCCAGCATTCGCCTAAGTAGCCGCTACATGTGTATGAGGAAAACCCCCTGAAAAAACCTCATACAAGGTAGACGGTAACGGGAATCGAACCCATTACCTCCCGAATGCTAAGCAGGTCGTGTTACCACTACACTACCAGCTCGGTAGGACCAATTAAAGGTACATGAAGATAATGCATCTTTACTTAGAGTTAAATTAAAAGCTACTGAGGAAGCGCTAGATTACCAAGAACAATATTCACGTCGCAACAACCACCCGTGTAAGAGGTAGCAGAGCAAAATCTCAAAAATAAATACAGTATATACTACAATAAAGTGCTTTTTATAATTTCTTGCTAGAAAAAAAATTTATGTGCTTTTTTCGTTTCGTCGGAAATCAAAAATCAAAATCGCTCTGCTAACTTAACATTAAGCAAGCAGAGCACTAATTATGTTATCACTATTCTTAAATAAAATTATACGATAATTATTTCATCCCCCCTGAGGTAGCTCTATAAAAAAAAATATTGAAAATACTCTCCAAAGTGGATTCACAATAACCTAAAATTAAGTGCTTTTTATGTGCTTTATTGATAATCTAATTAAATCCGTATATTTGTCAGTATACCATCCCTACGCATTCCAATTCACCCGTGAATTAAATTTTCAAAAAATTTTGGCAAATTCATCGAATTGATTGACACTACATTTAAGTGCTATTTATGTTCTTTACGAAAAAATAAGTAATAAATTTTGCAATTGGCAAATTCACAGAATGAACACCCGACAAATGAAAGCTACCCTTTCATAAAAATGAGGCCAATTTAGCGAATCGATGAAACTGACTTATATAGTAATTATTTATTAGTTATTTATGTGGTTACTGAATCGTCCAGTAATGAATTTTGTGCTAAAAAATTCATGTATGTAGTCCCAAGAAAATATAAACTATCCTTTGGAGGCAACTCAGGTGATTGCACAATTTTGTGCTATTTATGTGCTTCATGAATATTTCAGTAATAAATTTTGTACTCAAATACTTTATGGCTATAATTCCGAACAAATGAAAACTACCCTTCGGAGGTATCTCACCCGCTTTGATGAATAAAATAAAATAACTTACAGAACATTTACGTGCTATTTATGTGCTTCGTGATTAGTCTAATAATAAATAGTCTAAAGGGGTAAATTTCATTCTTTTTCGGACTACATATGTAAATTCTTCAAGCACAGAATTCACTACTGGGCTTTTCGTGAAGCACATAAATAGCACTTAAACACCATATAAATTATTTTGTTTTATTCACCAAAACAGTCGAGCTGTCTTCAAAGAGTACTTTTCATTTTTTCGGACTACACACGTGAATTGTTCGAGTACAAAATTCAGTACTGGACTACTCGTGAAGCACATAAATAGCACAAAAATGTTGTGTCCGTCATTTCATTTTATTCGTTGACGTAGCTGGCGTTATCTCTCAAGGGTAGTTTTTAGTTTCTTAGGTAACTCAGCGGCTTTGGTGAATAAAATAAAATAGCTTACATAAAATTTTTGCGCTATTTATGTGCTTCATGAACATTTTAGTAATAAATTTTGTACTCGAATACTTTATAGGTATAATCCTGAAAAAATGAAAACTACCCTCCGGAGGCATCTCGGCCGTTTTGATGAATAAAATAAAATAACTCACAAAACTTTTCTGTGCTATTTGTGTGCTTCATGAATGGTCCAGTAATGAATAGTCCGAAAAAGAGTTACCCTCCAAAGGGTAAATTTAATTTTTTTCGGACTACGTGAATTCTTCGAGAATTTACTACTGGGCTTCTCGTGAAGCACATAAATAGCACTTAAACACTGTACAAAATATTTTGTTTTATTCACCAAAACAGTCGAGCTGTCTTCAAAGAGTAGATTCTCTCGTGATCACGAAAAAATTTCCTCAAGGTATTTTTTTGTCGTATATAATAGACGTATATAATATTTGTTTATAATGGGATCGATGGTAATGTTGTCTCGAGTTTTCGCGATGGGTCTCTCTTACTCGCGCGATACATTGTTTTACACAAGGCGCGCGGTAGTCTAAGATTACCCCCACCACTATGCGTAGCAATTCGCAGTAAGCACGGCCAGCGCGAACATCGCTTTCATTCTTGTAAAGACTTGAGCTTTCAATGTCTTGACTCGCGCGTGTCGTCGAAAGTTTTATTTTCGTGACGAATAAAGGTTTATATAAAAAAGTTCTGTTGTGAATATGAAGTGAAATGGGTGACGAAGTACCACGTCAGACAAACCGAAGCGAGGTAGACCTCAGAAAATAAATGACAAATTTCTGTTGGAAACCCTGCAAAGGTTTAAAAACGAAATTATTTTATTTTCTCGTCAAATCAGCTGAGTTGCGTCCAGAGAATAGTTTTTATTTTCTTGGGACTACATACGTGAATTTTTTAGCACAAAATTCATTACTAGACAGTAAGCACATAAATAGCACCTAATCTATATAAGTCAGTTTCATCGATTCGCCTCATTTTTATGAAAGGGTAGCTTTTGTGTGAATTTGTCAATTGCAAAATTTATTACTTATTCTTTCGTAAAGAACATAAATAGCACTTAAATGTACTGCCAATCAATCCGATGAATTTGCCAAAATTTGTTAAAAATTTAATTCACGGGTGAATTGGAATGCGTAGAGATGGTATTCTGACAAATATACGGATTCATTAGATTGACGGTAAAAGCACTTAATTTTAGGTTATTGTGAATCCATTTTGGAGAGTATTTTCAATATTTTATTTTATAGAGCTACCTCAGGGGGGGATGAAATCCAGCCTGAATTTACAATTTAGGGGTGCGGGTTTAGAATATTCGAAAAGCACATAATTATCGTATAATTTTATTTAAGAACAGTGATAACATAATTAGTGCTCTGCTAGCTTAATGTTAAGTTAACAGAGCGATTTTGATTTTTGATTTCCGACGAAACGAAAAAAGCACAACATTTTTTTTTCCAGCAAGAAACTAGCACATTATTGTAGTATACACCGTGTCCAAGATAACGATGCCCATTATGGGGATCTCGGAAACGCTAAGAGATGGAAGGTCGGTTAAATGGAACAAAAGTTATGCATTTGAGAGGATGTATTTATGGTCTTTGTAGAACTCGAATATCTCTTTTAGTTGTTGAGATATTTGAAAAAAATTGAATTTTCTGATTTTCGTTTTTATTTTTTTCCGACCTTATTTGAAGTGCTATCAAGAAAAGAAGAGCACACTTTCATTGGCACTTTCCTAGCTCTACTTAATGCTGTTATTCAATTTTTGATACAACGTTTCGTTTGTTACCAACCATCAACTTTATTTTTTTAAAAACACGAAAAAATTATTTACAGTTAAAACTAATACTAGAAAAATTAGAAAACTGTAAAATTATTATATTATTATTCTCTATTATATTCTCCTTTTCTAATGCCTGTTGCGAAAATAATTCACAAGTATGTATTTAGTGAAAATACTATTAATTAAACAGCTATTGATACATTTGATAAAAATAAGTTGGCTTTGCATTTTGTTTACCTACCTGTCAGAATTGATTGTTGTCCGTATTACGTTTGTTTGGTGGTCTTTGAGTTAATTACATGGTAGGAGTACATTTTTCAAATAATGAAAAATTCGAAATACTGACGTTACATTTTGTGTCAACGTAATTGTTCTGAAGCCGAAATAATGTATTTAAACAAATATCCAGAAAGGCGTCAATCTCACAAAAGAACTTTTCGCACATTAACAGTTAATCTAAAAGAATATGGTACGTTCAAAAAACCTGTAAAATCACGCAAAAAACCTTGCAATGAAGAAAAAGCCAATACTGTTTTATTAGCTGTAACGGAAAATCCAGAGGTTTCTACCAGAAAAATTGAAGAGGCAACTGACATAGCCCATTCTACAGCTCATTATGTTCTAAAGAAGGAGAAAGTACATCCATATAAATTTAGAATTTGCCAAGGACTTCGACCAGGTGATCCAGAAAAACGTAGAATATTTTGCGAATGGTATACACGTCAATCTCAAGACAATGAATATTTTCCGAATAAAATAATACGGTCCGATGAAAGTATGGTTAATAATAATGGAATTTTTAATCGTAGAAATGTTCATTATTGGGCAAGAGTAATCCACGTCTGTACAAAACGGCCAAACACCAACACCGTTTCGGATTTAATATGTGGGCTGCTATATTCGGTACTCGAATTATAGGTCCTTTCATTTACCACGAGTCCTTAAATTCTGAACGTTACCAAATTTTACTCCAAAATGAATTAGAGGTAGCTTTGAATGATTTGCCTTTCCAAGAAGTTGAAGGTTGTTGGTTTATGCAGGACGGTGCACCAGCACATAATTCCAGAGTTGTCAGAGAATACCT
Organism: Vesta saturnalis; assembly: GCA_036346205.1. NCBI lineage: Eukaryota > Metazoa > Arthropoda > Insecta > Coleoptera > Lampyridae > Vesta > Vesta saturnalis. The sequence goes on from JARFJB010002120.1 coordinate 6,421,471, forward strand.
GTCAGTTAGATTTCCAGAAAGATGTATTGGCACTCATGCAAATGTACTGCGGCCAGCCCGTTCTCCAGATATAACACCTTTGGATTTTTTTCTTTGGGGATACATTAAAAATTACATTTATGGAAACGATATTGAAAACGAAGAAATTTTACAAAGATTAGTTCTCGAAGCGTTTGCTAGTATTACTCCTCAAATGCTGAAGAATGTTTCAGATGCTACAGTTAGAAGATGCTATTTATGTTTAGAGAATAACGGGAATCTTTTTGAACATCTTTTGTGAGTTTATTAACCTTTAAAATAAATTTGTTTTTTATTTGTCTATCATTTAAAATTACAAAACATAATTTTATACTAATTTAACGGTTTTCTAGTGTTCCTAGTATTAGTTTTAACTGTACGTTTTCGATGTTTTACATTGAATATGAACTTTCTCATCCGAAACGTATCAAAAATATAAAGTGTGATATATCGTTGAATTCAGAATCAAGGAGAGAATTTAAATATCGCAAAAATGATTTTTTCGTGTATTTAAAAAAATAAAGTTGATGATGGTTACTAACAAACGAAACGTTGTATCAAAAATTGAATAACAGCATTAAGTAGAGCTGGAAAAGTGGCAATGAAAATGTGCTCTTCTTTTCTTGATACCTCTTCAAATACGGTCAGAAAAAAATAAAAACGAAAATCAGAAAATTCAATTTTTTTCAAATATCTCAAAAACTAAAAGAGATATTCGAGTTCTACAAAGACCATAAATACATCCTCTCAAATGCGTAACTTTTGTTCCATTTGTTACGTGCACAAAGGGATATTGGTGGAAAATGTGGCTAAGGTGCTGTAACATAGAATAAGGAATTAGTCGGAAGCTCAGTCGGTCGGTTAAGCACTTGGATGCATGGGCGTTTTGGCAGGAGAAAAGAGATACATATAATTTAAAAAGGGCACCACTTGATTTAATTTTATATCGCCCCTCTATCAAGAAAAGGGCTACGGCCACATAAGACAAAATAGACAGCTAAAAGAAAATGGTGAACTAAGTCCACACTGACAAAGGACTGGCTAGGAAGTTGATTGTAGATCACCGGGTTAACGAAATAACTTACGATTGTTTAACACCACTTATTTAATATACCCCAACGTAAAAAGTATAAATCTTATAATAATAATTAAATTTTCGTAAATATCTAACACAAAAACATTTTATAGAGCGCCAACTCGCAGACCTAAATACAATTCTATCAGGAAATATTCCCAATACATTAATTAATATACATCAGAGACAATATATCTATGAAATAAACCAGCAGTAATCAACTTACCTTTCCACCAAAACTAAAAACAAAACTATGAAGTTTACTTAAAATTTACATACTCAGACACAATACGGTTCGGCATCTAGTGTTGACCCTAAAAGAAAAGAATACCCAAACATATATCTATAATTATCCGAAATTGGATTCTTGTATACCGATATTCCACGAAGAGCTCTCCGTTGGACTAATTTATCAGTTTCCAATCAACCGGGCGCAAATAAACCCCAAATATAAAGCGAAAATTAGCACTAGATGTTTACCCTGTTGTTTACTTATGTAAGCACAAAATATTCTTCAGTAAAATTACTATGAGCATTACAGACAAAATAATAAGCATGAAGCGTTTAGAAAATTTAGAAAGGCCAAGTTTATTACCGATTTGGCAATTGCAGTACAAGAATTTAATAAAGCGCAACACCGAATGACACATTTATTGGTAAGCATAGGGCTACCAGCAAAAGATTCAAATTAGTAAATCCTACTTCAAACAGTTTTATACTAAACAAATATTAAAATTGTAATCAGAAAAAAAAATAACAAATGTTATACAACCCCAATGATAATAAATAAATATTCAATTTGAGTTACACAGTAATTGAAACCCCAGCAGTTAGCATACTTTTTTTTTAACATACATTGTATATTTAAACTCAACCAGTAGCATTCAGTCAACAAAACAGCTGATTGCATGTATAGTAAACACAGGTAGTTCTAACGGTTGAACAACTACGGTTATTTATCAGAATAAAGCTAGTACATAAGAAAAGTTAGAAATTGGTAGATAAAATACAAATTCTATTGCAAAGTTAAATGTAAGTATAAGCGAAACTTTGGAATAACCCAAATTATCTTTTACAGATACAAATGTATAGTATTACTCTCGATTACTAAGAAAATGTTTAACAGTAACGTATAACCATTAGTTTCAGGATTAAGATAATTGCGGAAACACACTAATACAAGTAGCAAGCACAGTGATGTAATTGTTATAAGAATTTCAGTAAAGTACAGATAACGAGAGCCTCGTTATGTAGAAAAGCTAACAAAAGTCACTCACCATAGGTAAATTTTGTATGCGTATAACAATAATACTTATCCGAAACTAGTCGTAGGTGTAACGTATATTTCTTCAGTTAATTCGGAAGATACTATTAGAAGGAGTAATCGTAAACTGTTTCAATTCAGGTTCGAAGATCCATAACTAATATGTCACACCTCGGAGGAATGGTATCCAATTGTGCTGTCAGAAACGGTTTAATTATTCCTTATGGAAGCACGAGATATGTTAATCTTGAGTGAATGTGTAAAGGACCAAAAAGAACCTATATAAGATAACTGTGTTAGAATTTAAATCGATACCCAAATTTTATAAAATATGATCTTTATGCTGTATTAAAATTTCAAAACATGTACGCATGCATTTCAAAGTTATGTTTAGTAAATAAGAAAAGAAAGTGAGTAGCTTACCTCTTGACCGAAGCTAAGGTGTAGTAGAAACAAAAATTAAAGCCGAACTAAAATTCGAAATCCCAACAGGATTTATTTATATGGAAAAGATTAAAACCAGCAACAAGCTGAGTTAAAATTTTACTTGAAAAATTCAATCAAATTTTTAAGAACACCTTTTCCAAATTTTCCATTTGCTTCTAACTACGCATTCGATTTCTTGGCCGAAAATGGCGTTCTTCCTTCCTCTATCAAGGTACCAGAAAATCACAAAAAAGAAAGAAGATTAATCTCTACCAATACTCGAATTTTAAAACGATCACATGTTTGAAAAATCTCCTACTAAGAACGAATTTTATTGACAATGTTGCCATTTTCCAATAACATACAGGATGAGTCGTAACTAAAGACCATAAATTTATAAACCAAAATTTACACGTATCACATTTAACCGACCTTCCATCTCTTACCGTTTCCGAGATCCCCATAGTGGGAATCCTTATCTTGGACACGGTGTATACTGAATATATTTTTGAGATTTTGCTCTGCTACCTTTACACGGGTGCAACAACCTAAGATTTTATGGTCTTCCTGAGACTTCTGAGGGTAACACCAAGTTAATTGTTGATTTGTGTAAAAATAAATTAAAAATCAGTATTTGTGAAGGTGATATTGACTGTAATCATCGTCTCCCGAATAAAGTAGGTGAAGTTAAACCAACCCATCATTGTTAAATTCTGTCGACGCGATGTGAAAAATGCCATATTTTACGCCAAACGCAACTTAAAAGGTACCAAAGTGGTCGTAAGTGAAGATCTGACTAAACTAAGATCAAGTTTGTTAAAAAAAGGCTAAAGATAAGTTTGATTATGAAAGTATTTTTACTAGTAACGGCAATGTGCTCCTAAAATTTAAGGACAAAATTTATAAAATCAAAACAGAGACTGATTTAAATAATATTGCTATTAATAAAATGGATGAGCAATGAATTTACCTTCTTTACGTCGCTTGGATTAGAATTTGTTAAATAAAATTTAGTTTTGTTTCTTTACTCATATTCTGTTTCTATAGATTACATATTGATATCAATGTTTATCTTGTTGTATTCGTTAGTACTTTGAACTTTAAATTTAAGTGGGTTTGGTGATATAGAAAATACTTTGTCTATATTAAATTTTTAATTTAATTTTGACGACAATGAAAAGTAAAAAATTAATAACAATTGCACAGATTAATATTCGATCGTTATTACCAAAGTTACTTGCACTGCAAGAGTTTTTGTATAAGAATCAAATTAACATTATTGTAGTATCTGAAATATGGTTAATGGGCAGTATTCCGGATGATTTAGTTTGTATTCCTGGTTACACATTTTTTCGACAGGATAGGAATGGAAGAGATGGCGGCGTTGGTATTTATGTTGTTTGGGAGATTTTAATATAGATTGCAAAAAAATGATGATGATGCAGGCACTATTTATCTTAATACCTTGATCTTGTACAAATCATTGATCAATCCACCAGAATTACTTCTACATCAGCATCGCTTATAGATCTGATTGTAGTTTCGGATAATAGTTCTGTGGCTGACAGTGGTGTAATTGAGTGTAACCTATCTGATCATGACCCAGTTTTCTGTAATATTAACATGGAAATAGCAGGGCCAGTACGTAAAGTTTTCGGAATATTAATATGGAACGTTTCAATGACGATTTTTACAATATTCTTAAAGTAGAGGGTATTAATAACAAAATAAAGCTATTCAATTCATACATTTTAAATCTTGTTGATACCCACGCTCCCATTAAAAAAAAATTGTTATCTACTAAACCACGTATTGCATGGCTTACGTGTAATATGAGATTATTATTTACACTTAGAAATAAAGCAAAAGCTAAATATCGTAAAACTAAACTCGATTGTCACTGGGAATATTACAAATCTTTACGAAACTTTACAACACGTGCATTGCTAAATGAAAAGAGGGCTTATTTTAATTTTGTTGTTAATACTAGTGACAGTAAAACGTTGTGGAGGGAAATTGGTGCTCTCAATATTGGGAAAAAAGATCCTAAAATCCCTGATCATCTGTCAGATGTTAATCTAATTAATACTTACTTTATTAATAGCATTCCTCAAGTAAAATGCAATAACTCTCAAACATCTTTTCAAGAATATGTACATCCTAACAATTCCTCGCTTAATTTTGAATTCTCGCTTGTAGAACTGCATATTATATCCTTAAATCTAACGCAATAGATAGTGATGAAATTAATATTAATATGTTAAAATTGTGCTGCCCAGTTATCATCATTCCTTATGTCACGCATTCGATTAATACCTGTATATTAGAGTGTGTTGTCCCAGATGTTTGGAAGTTAGCAATAGTTAAACCACTTCCCAAAATTAAGCACCCATCTGAATTAAAAGATCTCCAACCTATTAGTATCGTTCCGTATCTTTCAAAAATTTTGGAAAAATTTCTCTATAGCCTATTCCGTTAGTGAATTGCAATAACATTTTACCCCAGGTACAGTCAGGTTTTAGAGCCAATTACAGTTGCGCCACTGCTTTACTGAACGTAACTGATGACAACTTAAGAGCAAGTGATAAAGGGTATCTAACTGTTTTTATATGCTTGGACTATAATAGTAAAGCATTCGATACACTTAATCACAAAATTTTAATCGATGCCCTGCGTTTTGTTGACTTAGGGAACCAAAGCGTGGCTCTCATGCAAAACTATTTACACAATCGTCAACAATTTGTGAAAATTGATTCCATTACATCGGATATCCAAGGACTACATTGCGGTGTGCCGCAAGGTTCCCTTTTAGGACCACTTTTATTCGGCATTTACACCAGTGTGTTTGTTAAAAATATCAAATTTTGACGGTATCATTTATATGCGTATGACACTCAATTATATCACAGTTTCAGACCATATGATTGGAAGCGTGCTAATACTGAAATCAATTCTGACTTGGAATACATTCGAACGGTGTTTGAAAGGCATTGTCTTAAGGTTAACCCAAATAAATCTGTTGCCACAATATTTGGCAGTAGCACATCTTGCTGAGAGCTTTTGCGCAACATGAATATTCGTATAAATGGACAAAATATTCAATTATTAAAGGCCAAAAGTCTTGGATTGACGTTGCACAATGGTTTCAGATATCTAGATCAAATAACGAAATATATATGCACTAGTTACCAGCATTTACGGCAGTTATATCCCTATAGAGTGTAGATCTTATTTTCGTATTAAAACGAAATTGAGACTCTGCAATGTTTTGGTTTTATCGCATTTCAGTGTTTCCTCACCTATTTATCACTCTGCTATAGACAATGTATCCCTTAATCGTATATAGAAGGTTCAAAATTCAAGGCTGCGGTTTATTTACGGCATTAGAAAGTATGACCGAATTTCATACAAGGTGGTTGACAATGACTAATCGTAGAATTATGCAATCTATATTATTATATCATAAAATTATACTATAAAAAACACCGCCATACTTATACAATAATAATCACATTCAGGACTGATGTTCGCAATATAATCACTAGATGCCGGGACCTCATATCTCCTCCTCACCACAAATCAACAAAGTTTAAGTCTATCAGATGCACAATTTTTCAGCCAATTACAGAATTATTTTTTTCTAGTTTATTTATAATTATTTATATTAGGTGTAGGTATATTTTATCTTGTTTTTCTTTACTTTATATCAAGGTATAGATAGATGGTAGAACAATGGTGTTAGCCATTGAATCTCGCCTTGAATTGCAATTTACTTTATTATTTGCTTATTCTAATGTTATGTAATACCGAAACAGTTCTAACGAAACATTGAAGTGTTAAACTTTAAAGTAAACGTTCAGAATGCGCTCCTTGTTGTTCCAGGCAACATTCTGCTCTACGTACAAGTTCACGAGATGTTACAGATCTCAATACTTCCGGAGCAGTATTAAGTGCTTCAATTTCGTTTCTTATTCTATTAACAAGTGACGTTTGGTATACTCTATTCTTCAAATAACCCCATAAAAAATAATCTAAGACTTACATCGCAAAATTTCCTTTTCAACGGTGTAAATCACACTTTATACTAAGTAATGAATAAATCAAATTAAAAAAAAATCGGTATTAAATTACTATTTCACATTGAGGTATTGAAACAGTTTAGATGCACCACTCAGTAGGCGTTGTAATCAAATGAAGTAAGTTAATTGTTTGTTTGACAGTTGTTGTTGACACTGTTTAAAACGTATTTATTTGTAAATTTAAACGTGTCTAATTATACCAGATGAATATTGATGGTTTTACAAATAAAAAAAAAAAAAATAGATATGATATTAATGTATGGGGAATGTCGAAAAAACCGCCGAAATACGGTAAATGTTTACCTGACAGCGTTATCCCGGTAGACGCATGCCGAGCGCTATGTACTTTACTAGCTTAGCATCTAGTTTATCTACAAGTGGATCCTTCTCCAAGAAACAAACTGTTTTTAAAAGAGAGACTGCTACTGTACTATTGACAATACGTAAACACACGCTAATTTATTTATTATTATTATTATATTTATTACGAGAAATTCTACCAATGTAACTGCTCGCAAGCTGCCTCTCAACTGCCACATTGCGCACCGTTGTCTTTTTGTATTTATTAGTAAAAACTTAAAATATATATATATATATATATATATATATATATATATATATATTGGTCATAGCAGGTTTTCCATATTCATAAATAAGTAATTGAGGAATACATAGGCAGATAAATTGCTAAAAAAAATATTAAGAATGGTATAGAGAAGTTTAAAGATTGTCTGGCTCCTGATAGGCGCCATGCGAGCACTTAAACTTAAAGGTTAATATATAATAAAATACATTGAAAATACATGCCTCTATTTTCATGAAAAAACATTTTATCTATAGCTGTCTAAAATGTTTATCTGATTATTATGTCGTAACAGTAAATAAACATTTAAATAAGCATTAAGTATAAACGAATTGATTCGGTTTAGGACTGTCGGTAACAAGTCTACGCAAGTTGGTAAGCAAAAACGTGATTTACATTTACGCAATCAAGAATGTTTAGACAAAAATACGGGAACTTGAATAACCTGTTTGCAGAGCAAGTGCACTGGGGCACCGCAAACAAAGAAAGGCATACAAGTTGTTGCGTGGTCGAAATCAAATGCTCCAGCAATGACGGGGAGTCATAAGGGATTCATGGCGCATTTCAAACAAGCAATACCAAATGTACTCGCTGTACATTGGGTTATTCATCGTCCGCACTTGGTTGCAAAAAATCTTAATGAACGCCTGCATACGTCGCTCCGTTACGTTATTAGAGCAGTCAACAAGATAAGAAGCAATTCATTAAATGACACATTATTTGGGCAACTTTGTAGTGAAAATGATGAAGACTATAATCGCTTGCTGCTGAACACAGAAGTACGATGGCTCTCGTAGAAAGGTGTTTGTCTGAATCGCTTTTTCAATCTATTTGACTCAGTACGGGACTTCACTGAAAACAGAGACGATGAACTGCGCGGAAACTTGATTGCGTCCAAAAATGACATCGCTTATTTGACAGACCTTTTTAAAATATTTAATGACGTTAATTTACAATTGCATGGTGATGAGTTGAATTTAATAAAAATAAAAAACGTCATAGCTGCTTTTGTGGGAAAATTTCTTCTATTCAAGTGAAATCTAGGAGGAGGTGAAAACAGCCACTTTCCGACATTATCAGTAAAACGTGAAACAGGAAGATTTGCTTACTTATTGCCAACACCTGGACGCTCTTCATGCTGATTTTACAGAGTGGTTCCAGGATATTTTATGAATATACCAAGCTGGGTTTTAGATCCTTTCGCAAATGTAGATACAGCAGAGTCATCAAATTTAGAAGAACTCGTAGAACTCACAACTAATGAAGAATAAAAAGTAAAACTTAGGAATGGATACCAAGAGTTGTGGCCCCAAAAATCAATATCAGCTCTCGTCGACCCTGGATTGTGGGAAATAGTACAGAAATTTTTAATTGCGTTTCCTTCATCATATTTGGCTGAGCGTGGGTTCAGTGTAGTAGCTAATTTACTGCCTAAGAAAAGGAATAGACTGCAGATCACTGAGCGTGGTAATTTGCGACTGATGTTAACTAAATTGAAACCCGACATTAACAAATTTTTAAAACAGCACTAGCCTCAACCATCTCATTGATATTTATGTTTTTTATTGAATTTAATTTTTTTATTATATATTTTTTTTTTACTAATTTTAATTAATCGTCTTGTCTTTGCCTCCGTGCAGTGCCCCAGTGCGGAGTGCTCCAGCTCTGTGTATTTGTAATGTCTTGCATTTGTTGGTTAAATTATAATTTTGTTCTAACACTTTGTATGGTCTTTGTCTGAATTAATGTTTTTATTATAACATGTTTTTGTATTTTTAATTAATTAATAATCACGACCTTCTGCCACGACCACGAGGAGCGCGATTAGAGAGAGAGAATCAATTTTTAATTTGTGATTATTAATAGATAATAGACAGACATATAAAATTGGTATAATTAACTATTAAGTAAAAGGGGGTGTTGGACTTTTTTTTCTTGTAAAGGGGGCGGTAGTCCATAAAAGGTTGGGAACCTATGATCTAGATTCTAGACGCTTGGCTGACATTCACAGATAGGCCGGTTATTAATGATTGATGCATATTATAGGATTGTTGTCTGTGTTTACTGGTCAATCTTATGGTTTGGTGTTAATTATTCGAGTGCCGAATTTGCATCAACGCATTATGTGTACGGTCTGGCAGATGAAACACTTTTTCAAGGATTCATCGACTTCATGCAACAGGCACTACTAGAAAAATTACTAGAGTTTTGAATATAACTTACAGTACAGTTAGAGTTTTTATAAATTCTCGTTTAAGTATATCCATGCCACATTCAGAGAGTACAGGTATTGATTAGTTCTAAGGGATTTTGTAATGCGTTTGAACCTTTGCCGGTGGTATTTACACAGCCTTACACAAAATCCCGAGTTTGAATTAAAAATTCTTTTTAGCGACGAAGGAAGCTTTTCACAACAATCATATCGGATCGGAAGAAAATCACCACGCTGTAAGAGAAACAAATTTTCTTTTAATGTGTGGGCAGAAATTGTTGGTATCGGTCTTTTTTCCTTCAAGAGCGCCTTAATGGACGAATGTATTATAATGTTTAACGTGTGGGCAACAGGAACATTTTCCGTCCAGAACTCCTAAATGAATGGATTTACCATAATTTTCTCCAAGAAACACTTCCTATATTATTTGTAGATGTACCAATTTCTTTCAACAATCATGTGTGGTATACGCATGGTGGCGTTCCTGCGCATTTTAATTTAATAATACGCGAACATTTATAATACCGTCTATCTCAATCATCGAATCCCCTGATCTAAACAGTTAATATTTTTATTTATAGAACCATTTCAAGAGTCGTCTATACACGTCCTAGTCGCAGCATATGAAACAATTCAAAATACACCTGGGATGGTTGAAAAAGTACGCACTTCGATGAGTAGAAGAGCTGAATCTTAAATACTACGTGAAAGAGAACATTTTTAACAATTTTTATAGTCAAATTTTTTGTTTTCTGATAATTTATTTTTATTATCTTTGTTTAAAGGTGTGTTTTTAATATTAAATTTTGAATTACAAATTACCTAATTAACTGATTTATTTTTTTCTGCAAACTGCCCGTTGGATGAAAGAAAATGCGGAAAGCTAAAACTAAATTTTATAAACACTTCTTATTTTCTTTCGCCCAACTCACGCTTTTCAGCTGCACAAAACCCTAGGTGAAAGAAAATCAAAAGACCGGGTTGACATCAAATCCTTAAGTACGACCCAGGATTTATGATGTATAGCATAAAGATTAATCTAACATATTATTAGATTTATACAGTTTAAAACAACTCATACACGGTACTTCACAAGTTTCTATTCTATATTTAAAACACAATTTGCAAACTGTGCAAACTGTAATTAATTGACTAACACTATTAATCCACTAAACGTAGAAGTGGATCAATAATCTCATGCACCAGCGATAAATGGTATTAGGGATATTTCATTATACTCTTCACTTTTCTAAAATGAAAATTACAATTTAGTGGAGAGTAACAATATGTTCTTACATGGTGTTTAACAGTTTCTTTAAATAACAATATCTTACCTAAATTCACATTTTAAAATGCCTAAAAATTGAGTCTATATATATATATATATATATATATATATATATATATATATATAATAACCTTTATTGCCCAACAGCAAAAGCCAATTACAGAGCAAACTATATAATATTGCACATATACAAAGATTTATATAAATATATAATCAACCCATCAACGTGAGTAGTAACTAATTATGTGTACTACCAATGATAATAATAATAATAATATATAATAACAATAATAAATTATATATATATATATATATATATATATATATATATATAATAACAATAATGCCCACAGAGTTAAATGATTGTAAACACTAAAAACAAAAATGATCTACAAGGACAGATAGTTGACAATAGGACAGTCCCTTGAACACCTTTAAGCACTATTACTGTAGTTAACATAACAGTCAATTATCGAAGTTAATGAAGAGCAATATATGTCACAATTAGAACATATCTCATTGTACAATTGACACATTTTAACCACTGGTGACTTGAAAAGTAAATTAGATTTGGCAAAAGGAACATGAAATGTACATCTTTGTCTTGTTTCTAACCTAGTAATATGAAAACAAATGTTGGCAAGGATAGAAGCACAATCAATATAATTATGTATCATTTTGTACAAAAATGACAAAGCTATGATATTCCTTCTAGTCTCTAAAGACTGCATATCAAAGGTGTTACGCAACATTGTATTTGAACAACCTTTCTCAGGATAAGCATTAAACATCTTAAAGCACAAATACTTCAGGAATTTGCGTTGAATATTCTCAATTAAAACCTTGTAGCGGTCATAACGAGGTGACCACACTAATGCACAATATTCAAGCCTAGACCTCACAAAGGCATAAAACAATATCTTAATCGTACGGATACTCGTAAATTGTTTAGATTGACGTATTACAAACCCTAATAATTTGTTGCCTGATGAAACGATTTCCATCATGTGCTGATTAAAAAATAATTCGATATCAAAATGTACACCCAGGTCTTTCATACCTGCAATATTATATATATATATATATATATATATATATATATATATATATATATATATATATAAACACACACACACACACATATATATATATATATATATATATATATATATATATATATATATATATATACTATAACGTAGTAGAAAATTTACACGTATAGTACAATTTCGTTATTCGTGTGTAAAAGGAATGTTAATTATGTAATTAAGCTTATCTACCTTATCGTATTTAAAGAGATTATAACTATAATGCTTTAGTGAAATTATGAAAAATGAATACATAGTTTAAAAGATAATTGATGTGAAGTTAACGACGAATTTCCAGTGACAAAATCTTCGTGAAACATCGTTTCAATAAACGCAACTGTAATACAAATAAAACGTGCCATAATTCGAAAACGGTCATTCGAATCTTCATGATAGATTTGTGCTTCTAAAATCTATAGAATTACGCACAAAACTCTGCACGACATATACGTGGGTTATACAAAATATTTCGTATTCAGGAACAAGACGTGTCATAACTCCAAAATCGCACATCAAAGTACATTACCATCGACATAAACATGAACACATATATTATGCATGACGTATAGGGGGAGTGCACAAACATTCGTCCCTAGAATCAAAGCGTGCGATAACTCTAAAATCGCACATCAAATCTTCACGAAATTCATATGATATACTCCTGCTTCTAAAATCTACAGAATCACTAACACAAAAATTCTGTACGACGTGTACGAGGATTGGCAACAAATTTTCGTACAATCCCCATATACGCCACACAAAATTTTTAAGTACATGATTCTGTAGATGATAGTAGCGAAAGTTTAAAGATGAATTCCATGAAGATTTGATGTACAGTAATTGCTCGCTTTATTTCGGGGGACCGCGTATACATTAGGTAGGATATTTCATGAAGTTTTGATGTAAGATTTTGTAGTGATGCCATGCTTTGTTTCTTGATTCGAAACATTTTGTAGAACCCTCGCATGTTGTGCAGAATTTTTGTTTACGTGATTCTGGACATGTTAGAACCAGAAATCTATCATACTAATTTCATGAATATCTGATATGCGATTTTTGAATTATCGCATGGTTTGTTTCGGGCGACAATTTTTTGTACATTCCCCGTATACCTGTGGCAGAATATGTGTGTATTTGATTCTGTAGAGGGTAGTCCCCGAAGTCTACCGTATAAATTTCATGAAGTTTTGACGTGTGATTTTGGAGTTATGGCATGCTTTGTTCCTTTATACAAAATATTTCGTACAACCCTTGTATATGTCGTGCAGTGCTTGTTTACTGTTCACATTATTTCACTTTAACTCCTAATCCATTGCAAAGTTGTGAGAAATCTCTCTTAAATATTCCATAACTGCTCTGATTCGAAATTCTTGAACAATATTTCGGTTTCTTTCATCAGCCACTTGCTATATTCTCCTTTTCAGGAGGAGGAAACTTCACCGCGTTTCTACTGGTCAATATCATGTAAGATTGGTGAAATAGTGGAGGTGCTTGACTAAATGTTCCATCCATTGTTTTGTAGGTTGCCTCCATCGTGTATTATCTCTTCGAGAAAATGTTAGTATCCTTTGTGGGTCGGAACTCTCTAATCCGGTATACTTGATGAGAAATGCTACAGTTTGTCCAGACGCGAATTCGTAAATTCGTAGGCTTCTGGAGATTATGGTCGTGGAAACGGCAATAAGTTGTACGTCACTTTTAGCATACTTTTCAGCAGAGACAAAAACCCATTATTATATTATTTAGAAAGTGGTTAAAAAAACTAAGAGTATAGTGAGACACCTCATGTGATACGAAGGGTTAGTACGTCATATATTGGTAACAGAAATAGGCAAAAAAAGGGTAGGGGCAGGCCTGGATTAGATTATTGCTAGCAGATAGTTAGAGATATGGGGCGCACAACTTTTAAAAAAATGAGAAAGTTAGCTCAAGATAGGCAAAGATGGAGTTACGTATCCAACCAGTCTGTGGACTGAACACTTCATAATCTTCGGGTAGTAACCGTTTGAAGTTGGCCAAATTTAGTTTCATCAATAGGGCGAATTCCTTCATACAAGTTTGTGTTGAATTTGCGAAGGGCGTTGTGGGCGCTTAGGCAAAAACTTCCATCCATCCCCAACTGTACTAATAGGCGACCACATCGTTGACACATGAATCGCCAATTTGAATACCAGGCTCTATTGTCCAATTTGAAAAAAATCCTTTTAATTGAAATACACAATTGAGTAAGGTTTTGGATGCAGCCTCGCAAGTAATCGGTTGGGATGAAGATTTCTCTTATTTTCCCTAACTTCTTTTTTATTGCGGCATGAACTGAATTGAAATTGGTGTGGCCAACCTCTAAGTATTTTGTTCAATTACAATGTCATACTTCATACTCATCTCAAGGAGTCCGTTGGTTAGCATCGCATTTCTATTCTGATAGCCTTGTTTCTTCTTTCAATTTCCTTGGAAAAAACATTGTTGCTATACTCGCAAAAACGTCGCTCTCTGATAGAATATTTATTTATACATCAAACCACGCAGAAAACCTTAAACTGTTTTATGGCATCTAAAAAGTTTCAAGGTGAGCTCCCCCGTTACACGGCAGACCTCTAGCCGATAGTCTACCTTCCGCCAGGTGTTCTGAAGCATTTCAGGAGTCACAGTTGAAATTGGTACGTTAATTCTTTCTCTCAGGTGTAGGTCATGAATTTTTTCAGCATAAACTAATTTCTAAACGTAGCCCCAACAGAAAAAATCCAATGGCGTCAAATCGGGATTCCTAGGTGGCCACAAAATAGGCTAATTCCTCCCAATCCAACGGTCAAGGAATTTGTTATTGAGAGCTTCTTGGACGATAAGGCTGTAATGACATGCAGCTCCATCCTACTGAAAAATGACACTAACGCCCTTTTCTCTTTCAATTTCTTCGACTTGAGGAAACACATACATTTCTAACATGTCCAAATAAATAATACTTGTAATCGTGTTTTCTACTAACATGAAAGGGCCGATATCATGATCTTGCATAAGTCTACACAACACATTAACTTTTAGTGAATCACGGACGTATTCGAAAACTTCATTTGGTTGATGTTCTCCCCATATTCGACAGTTATGGCGGTTTACACAAACATTTATGTGGATCGTTGCCTCATCACTGAAGAACATTTTGCAGAGAAAGTTTCCATTCTTTTCTGTGTCCTTGTCCCTTACGTTTCCTTTTGAATGAGGCAACCTCGCAGGGCTCATCTGTTACACTGAAGAGCTGTTGTCAGACATATTATTATCTGGAGTGTAACATGAGTTTTCTATAGAAACTTCTTGACAAGGAACTACTGCAGCAAAATTTTTCATTACAGGAGATTGCTGCAGCAACTGCTATTTCTTCTTGCGGGGCTTCAGGTGAAACCTGTTATTTCTTGACATACATTATGACCAGCACGATAGCCCATATTGGTTTGGGACTCTGAAAATTAAAAAACATTCATGGTTCTCTGTGGCATTTTAAAAGCGCCACTATTTATTGCAGTGAAACTTTTCTTGGTGAAAAATATGTCATATGCTACAAAATTGTTCCAAATGTTTGTGAGAGAGTTACTTCATTTTCAAAGAGATGGTCACAGGTGTCGACAATAATTCTCAAATATAGCGGGTACGACTATTTCCAAATCTTGTCAATTTTTGGCCTTCTGTTAAATGCAATAGGTGTATGTCAACTGTAACACCAAAAATAAGAATCAAAACGTCGTATGTTACAATAAAATTTTAAGTATCTCTGACCAGGACCAGCGGAATCTTTGGCACTAATTTAAGAAAAGAGGATGACAAATATGATTGTAAATGAAAGTTTTAAAAATTTAGTAAGATATTATGCATAATCCAATTATTGGCTGTATTAAGTGGACAATTAACTTTCGGTGAAGAAGAAAGTGCATGAAATACTTATACCTGAATGTTTTAAGGAAACACTGAAGGAGTTAACTAAAGCCCTTTACAACAGCAGAACATAGCGACATAGAACTTCTTACTGTAACCAATAATGACATAGCGTACAGATTGTCATATTGCAACTGACTGCGCATAGAATGAATCATTCTGGTTTCGGAGATGCAATAAACCCAAAATCGAACTTTTTTGAGATACGACGTATTCCAGTTTCCCCGATGTTATGTGGAATTATTAAAAATAATTAAACAACATTATTAAAAGTTTCAAACTATTTAAACAATTTTTTTTAATTTATGTTCATCATCTTAAACAATTAAAGATTTTACTACTACTGAGAACGATAACTGTAATTGTTAGATTTATATTAAATATAAATATAAAAATACAGCATTTAAAAACCTAAAATCTAAGTCTTCATAAAATATATTTACAAACGTCTGGTGTCAATAGTCGGCGCCCAAACGGCCGGGGGTCAAAAATCTGGTGCCCAAACGGAGGCGACAACATATCGCGTACGGATTTTTTGTACACTCCCTGTATAAGTCGGGCAGAATATGTGGGTACTTGATTCTGTAGATAGTAGTGGTAGATGAAATTCTGACGTGTGATTTTGGAGCGATTTGTTGCTAGATACGAAATTTTTGGTAATACTCTCGTATATGTGTAAAAATTTTGTGTACGTGATTCTGTAGATTTTAGTACCAAAAGTCTATCATATGGATTTCATGAAGATTCGAACTGCGATTTTCGAATTATGGCACGTTTTGTTTGCATGTACGATGAAACGATATTTACCGGTGTGAAAAGAGCGGCCAGTTTCAGCAGCCAAAATTTAGTAGCGTTTGTGAATAAAATATTTAACACATTAATAATAACCATTACAATTCAAATACTACATTCATTAAGGATAAAAATAATAAAAAGCCGCCCTTTGCCTTCAAAGGGTTGTTAATCGCCAGCCCATTCATACATCTCTAAAACTAAACATTGCATCAAGACGAAATTTTAGGGATAAATACTTTATTAATTAAGCACAACAATAATGCAAAAGTCGTTTTTTGCAAAACCGTTTAAAGGTTGTTAATCGCCACCCCCTATTACACATTCCGAAAACTAAACATAGTATCAGGATGAAAAATAATTAGTGGATTTTTAGATACGTCGTAATTTGCTAATGTTTTCAAAATATTTTATTTATATATTTTTATGTAAAGAATTTGGGATTGTTTGTATTTGTCTAGGGTTGTAAAACACATGTTGGGGGATAAGTGGCAAGTGCGCGCTTAAAAATGCTTTACTAAAGGGATATACCGAATCATTGGAATTTTGTATGCGCGCTCTTGATGTAAAAATGTCATTGATCTAAAGATTAATTGTGGCGGTACAGACCGCGATCAAAAGATATTTGTCACTTGGAAACTCGAGAGAGAAATGTAAGGTTTGCTACGAACGAATGCATATTTTTAAAATTAAGATATGCAATAATTAAGATGAAACTGTTCCAACGGAAATTAATATTTCTTGTTTTTTTATTTTTTTTTTCAAAAACTGGAAAAAGTTATATACCGGTATTCTGTGCTTTAGTGGTCACTAAATAATTGGGTACCTGCAAATTCCTTGTCTATTTTCTTTTGTTATCGCCTTCACCTGTGCAATTTTACTGTTTTATTGTTTTATGTGCTTATTTACTTAAAGGCCGGCATGATTGGTTTTTAAAGGGCCACATGTTTGGTGTTACGATCTTTATTATGATTCTTTATGACCAAATTGTGCATGTGACTACATGTGTTTTTTTTATTATTATTTTTGTCAGTTTGTTTAAGTAGAATTGTTTGTCTGCGAACGGATTTCTCTTTATATGTAATTTATTGTAATTTTACGTATGTATTTGTGCTTTAGTAGTCACTAAACAATTGTGTACGTGTAAATTCTTGTCTAGTTTCTTTTGTCCTTGCCTTTACCTTATCATCACCTGTGCAATTTTACTGTTGTTGTATTTTATATGTATTGTAACTTGCCTTATTGTTTTATGTGCTTATTTACTTAAAGACCGGTATGATTAGTTTTAATAAAGAGGCACATGTTTGGTATTACGATTTTTATTCTGATTATTTATGACACAATTGTGGGTGTGACTACATGTTTTTTTTATTGTGTTTATGTGTAACTAAACTGCTTTTTATTTGTTTTTCTCTTAAAGTTATAATTTTGTACGCACTTTAACCTGATTTAATGGTATTTTTTATTATATATTTAACCTTTTCATTGTTTTTTGTGTTATTTGATTTATTAATGTACTTGTGCAATTACTTATTTATGAATAAAGTGGGTTTTATTGGTAGTTCTTTCCACAATAGTAGATTAACGGACTGAACCACAGCTGTGCAACGCTCGTTGATTTTAACTTGAGTAGTTTTAATTTTTTTACCTGCCCTTCATGATGCAACACTTACCTCATCCAGCCTATCTAATTTACATAGCACAACGTACCTAACACTAGACGGCCACTTCGTTTGATCAGATTTGAGGTTTGTGAGTAATTAAATATCAGACTATAAATTCTAATGTTTTAATTATTGCCCGGAAGGTCAAAGTAAGGCAGGCAATTAAGTTGAGTAATAGTAACATTATTGTCAGTCAAGTCAAGATCACTTAGAGATTGGTTTGTTCTTGAATTTGCACTATTGCAAATAAGTTCAAATTTCGCTTTCCAAGATAGAGTACCTGGGGGACGCTACAATACTAATTTAAAAAATATTAATTAAGGATAAAAATAGTGGAAAGGTCGATTTTGCAAAGCCGTCCAAGGGTTGTTAATCGCCACATTCCGAAAATTAAACATAGTAACAGGATGGAATTTTCAGGATAAATACTTTATTAACCCTTTGTTTCCTGGTGGTCCCACGGCAAGAATACTTAACATTAAATTTGTGTTCAAACGTCTAGTGGCTTTACAAGGGGGACACGATATGTGACGTAGGCGCGGGGGTCGTCTCTACCACAAAGATTGCCTATTTGGTTATACTTTCATTGCTGGTATGTTAGATCTGTCTGTATGTGCATGTGGTACGCGAGTAATAAACATCGTTAGTTGTTTTGTGCACGAAAATAATGTTTTGCAAGTATGGCTGGTAAGTTTTGATTTTATTCATTAGTAAAATGATATGGTTATGGTTTTGTATTACAAAGAATTGGTTGGCTAAGAAATAAATGCCCATTTTGATGTAAAATATTAGGTGGTTTCGTACTGGGGACACTAGGAACTTGTGGTATTGTTTTGTAGGCAGTAGTCGCGATTATTTTGCCGCATGGAAAATTTAAATTCGAATGACCTTTTCACAGATATAGAAGATATTCCTACAGACAACGAGCGTGAGCTAGGTGACGTCAGCGAAGATAAAATTGAAAACGAAATTTTAACAAATCTTCATAGTAGGCTAGACGAATCTGATTTTTGTTGACTTAAGACTTTTTTTGACCTAGACAAATAAAATTTGGCGATACTATACCACTAAACGATAACGACGTGGAGGCTTGGGATAGTGAAGACGAGCTTCCACTGTCTGTAATTCGGGCAAGAGAATTAACAAAAACAACTGTTTTGTATCAAACTGTATTCAAAATATTTGGCGAACAATGCGGACCGAACCTTGAGTCTGACAATGAAACGCCTACCAATTTCTTTCTCCACGTCTTTCACTGAGTGTTCTAGAGCATATCGCTTTCCAGACAAACCTTTATGCCCTTCAAAACTCTGGTGGCAATTTGAATGCATTCACAGCTAAAAATGTGAAAGAAGTAAAACCATGTATCGCCATAAATCTGATAATGGGTGTAAAAAAATTGGCCAGTTATCGAGACTATTGGTCTTCCCGCTATGAATTGAGATATTATTTTATGGCTTTCAATAATGCCCAGAGACAGATTTGGTATGGTTACTAAATCACGTCCATCTGAATGACAATTCGCTACTAGCGGTGAGAGACTCGCCAAATTTTGATAGACTGTACAAGATACACCCGTTTTTAGAAAAACTTTCTGAAACTTTTCCAAAATCCTTCAATCCCAGCCAAAACCAAGCAATAGATTAATCAATGTTTCGCTTCAAGATTCGCAGTTTTTTGAAACAATATATGCCTTACAAGCTCATAAAGAGAGGATATGAAGTCTGGAGTAGAGCAGACGAATCTGGACACGCATGTGCATTTCAAATTTATACAGGCAAAATAGGCGATGTAACGGAAAAAAATTTAGGAGCTAGGATAGTTCAAAATCTAACAAGAACATTAGTCGGACAGGGTAATCCTGTATATTATGATAACTATTTTAATTCTGTCCAACTAGAAAAGAAACTACAATCTGAAATAATATATCGATGTGACACCGTAAGAAAGGGAAGAAAAGATTTATCAAATGGTTTGGCGAATGATAAACGTCTAAAAAGAGGAGAGTCCGATTGTCGTGTGAGCACTGATGGTTTAGTCTGCGTAAAACGAATAGATAATAGAGCCGTTCTTTTTTTAATCTATATAAAGCAGAAACAATTAAACGCTGTGAATACACCCTCCTAAATCTAAATCAAAAAACCAAATACCAAAAAAATTATGAAAATGTAATTAAGATGTCACAAGGGCACTAAAATAATACAAATCTCATATATTTTTAAGTAAAAAATAAATCCGGCCTCAAAGGGTAACAGATAAAAATAATGCAGTCGTTTTTTCAAAGCCGTCCATGGGGTGTTATCGTCATCCCCTTTTATACATTTCGAATACTAGACATAATATCAATAATTTACGGGTTAAAACAATACAATTATTATAGATCTTGGCATAACTTTGCACTAACTTTAACCTTAATTAATAAAGTATAATTATATTTATCCTGATAACTACCATGTTTAGTTTTCGAGATGTGCAACAGGGGGTGGCGATTAATAACCCTTGGACGGCTTTGCAAAAAACAACTCTTGCACTATTATTATCCTTAATTAATGAAGTATTTATCCTGAAAATTTCATCCTGATACTATGTTTAGTTTTCGAGATGTATAAAAGAGGGTGGCAATAAACAACTCTTAGACGGCTTTGCAAGTATTTCAATATGTAGTGGTTATTGATTTGGTAAATAATTTACACGAACGCCACTGGGATGTCGTGTATTTACGTAAATTTTGGCTGCTGAAACTGGCCGCTCTTTTCACATCGGTACGATATTTCACAAAATTATTCCATCTTTAGTCGCTGGAAATTCGTGGTTAACTTCACACCACACTTGTAAAAATACAATATTTACTTACCACCTTCCCAAAAACTCTTCGGTCAAAAGCTCACCTAAAATGAAACAGAATATTAATACAAAAACAACAACGTTGCTTAACTGAAAATAATGGTAAATATCTGGTGTGGAACACCACACGACCTTCCAACCTACAAAATGGAAATTAAATAATTTTACTAACAATTCTTTTAGGATAATCATGGAAACTCCTTTTTTAGACATTTAGAACTTCAGATGCTAACTTAAAAAAATTCCAAAGCCGCCCGCTTCTATAAAAATATCGATAATACAGTTTAAGCATTGTCGATCATATTTAATTTTTACATTTATTTCGCTTTGTATTAAGAAACTTTATTAAAAAGGTTATGTAAAATTAAACTTTCTTTAAAAAACATGTCTACACATTTTCTTATAAAATCATTATTCAGACATTGAATAAATTCTGTATGACTAACGTCAATATATTGGTATTTTTATATCATTGAAATACACAGTTGTTTCAGAAATATTTCATGAAAATCAATAACAGCTCCTAATAACCCCCCCCCCCTCCTCGCTCAGTTTCTCCCAAAATCTAATCAGTTCCAGCAGAAATGAAAACACGTACGTGTTTTCATTCTGGGGTTATCGTGAATATTAACATACATCCACACATACAGACAGACATTATGGCCGATCTTGGCAAAACTTGGCCAAACGTTATAATATAAGCTAAAAAGTCTATCTAGCGATAGTGAAAAAAATCGATCGCATAACCTACATATGCATACGTAGGTTGGAAAGTAAAAATAGTACTTATCCTTTTAACATGCAGGTGTAAAGAAGTCACGGGTTAATTGGTTAATAAAGCGTATTTCAATTTAGTTAGAGCTTTAAATTATAAATTAACATGGTATATAAAATCGAAAATAGCATGTCAAACTGTTATAATTACAAACAATAAAATGAAATTTAATTGTTGCATAAAATTTTAATTGAAAACAGAGCGCAAGGCGTTTTTGCTTGTTAACCTATATTGCCAAACCTTGCCAAACGATTTACATCGCTTGGTTCGTTTGTACTTTTACTAAGTAACTCAATAATACATATATCCACATAAAGTAACTTATGGTAGTAAATGTGTGTTATTCCGTCCAATGAAAGTATACTCTGTGACATAAAAAATGCAACACCAAGATGGCGTTGGAATTTTTGGACCAAACTTTGCAGAAATGTTTAACTAGTCAAATGTAGTAATTGATTAAAATTTCAAAGAAATTAAACAAAAGATAAAGCCATTTTTTATTAATGTGTTGGACCACCCTCATTAGTTTCACACTCCCGCACCCTTCTTGGCATTGATTCCAACAGGTGGTCGATTTCTTCCTGAGGTATTGCATCCCAGGCAATCTGTTATACATGCCCGAGAGCTTCTAGTGTCTGTGGAGGATTGGTTAATTGCTTGAGACTTCATCATGTCCCATACATGTTCGATGGGTGAAAGGTCGGGAGATCTGGGTAGCCATGGCAAGATATTGACGTTAGCCTAATCGGGTCCTCCAGCTTGCAACGGGCGTAATACCTTTGGATATTACTTTTGTTTGATTAACCCGCTACAAAGAATAAGATTTGAGTTCTTTTAAACTTTTTTATAATTTCAACATTATTGAATAAAATTTAATACTGTTATTGTGAAACTTATTACGGTTTATTAAAGCTGAATGGGTTCAATTTATAAAGATATTATCTATTAGTTCAATTTTAATTCGGTTGCTATTTAATTTCAGTTTGAATGAATGAACTTTAATATTTAGGTTTGCGAGTCTTTTCTTACTTAAAAGCGCCAGCTAGCTCAAATGTTAGAATAAAGAAATGATTACTGTTATTATTGACCAAAATTATGCTTAATTCCATTTACTTATTTATCTGGATTCCTATTGAGTTTACTTCTTTGAGCATTTACATCCTCGTTTAATTAAATTCAAAATCTGAACGAAAATGCATCAATACGTTGTTTACAAACATATATAAAAATCAAACCTATAAATTAAAAATAACATTCTTAAAACTAACATATAACAATAAAATCTTTATCAGTTAAACGATTTGTTTTTCGTTTAATTGTGACGTTCAAATGTTAAAGTTTAGAGGAAATCAAACACATAAACGTTATATTTATTCACACAATCAAAAGGTTCTTACTTGTTATTTTCATTGGAAGTTGGTGACGTAACTCTGCTTTCCTTTTCACCAATTTGAGACCTCGTTTAGGTTGTTGGGCTGTTACTCCGATGATATCACTATGCCGCCAAACTAGAACCGCTTCCTTTTTTTCTCTACGTTTACTTATGCATATGTTGTGGATGAAGACATCAATTTTCCTAGCAATAATTTAACGATGTTTGTAAATAATTGCTGGATATATTTACAATTGTCAATTATTACTTTAATTATTATAGTTTGGTTACGAATGGTCTGCGCTACTAACTGCAGTGCCCAATTGCACTACTCGTCATTAACACTTCGAGTTATTACTTTTTACACTTTGATTTACCAATTTTGATCGATTATTGTTTTTTAGATTTATTGTTCACTATTTAAACACAATTGATTACGGCTCTGATACACACAAAACGCGTTATCTTCTCTTATTACGTCACCTTTAATGCGGATTTTCAATTTATGGTGCAATCCTTTTTACTATCACCAACTTGACAATGCTTGCGCCTTTGTTATTTACTGTAACCTTTTATTATTTTAATAAAGAAGGCGTTTTTCTATTTCTTCCTTACCGCATCGCTAATTAATTTTTATTTGTAATTTTCACACTTTATAGGGTCTTGTGACTCTTATATGTTACTCGTGCTGAGGGCGTCAATCGACCAACAAATAAACACAAGCTTTTCATTTTAACATTAATTACTTTCGAATACAAATAACCAATAACCATTTCTTTATCTAGAAAAATAGTACATAACTATCAAATCTCGTATAATTTAGCGCGAAATTTTGGAAATTCTAAAACTCCCGTTACAAGCTCCTGGAGGAATGGAAGGATATGGGGTCTACCACTTCAACATATCGGTGGGCATTCATATTGCCTCGGATGAATACCAACTGACACCTGCTTCCATAAACAATAGTACCCCATACCATAACCCCCACAGTGTGGTGTCATGCTGCTCAACAGAAAACTACACATTACGACGTTCTCCACATCTACGTCTGACCCTCATGCGACCATCGTGCATTCCTAAGCAGAATCGGGATTCGTCCCTGAAGACCACCCCATGCCATTCCACGTCCCTATCCAGGCGCAAGGTACACACCCCTCCAAACGTTGCTGTCGATGACGAGCCGTCAGCGGAAACACCAGATGTGGTCGATAGGACTGCAAGCCAAAACTCCAAAAGTCGACGGTAAACTGGATGAAGGGTTACTGGATGTCCTTCGTTTCCAAACGATTGATCGGCTATTGATCGAGAATCGGTCTCTTAATGCTATTAATCGGAGATGTCTGTCTTGGCCATCCACTTCCTTCTCTGACCATACTTGATAACACCCTACTACAGAGGTTAACGTTTAGCAATTTCTCTAAATGAAAAACTACCTTCACGTAAGCCAATAATGCGACCTCAGTTTTCACGTTGCCGCACTCTAGGCGTAATCGCGGCCTCAAAATGCAAATAAGAACACAAAAGCAAAAGAATTGCAACCAAAAACAATACCCGATAATTTCGATTGTTAGAACAAGTAAAATGTCAAATTTTCCAGGGCTACTGGATTATTTTGAATTGAATTTTAATCAATTACTAGTTAAACATTTCTGCCAAGTTTGGTCCAAACATTCCAACACCATCTTGGTGTCGCATTTTTTGTGTTACAGAGTATACGAGGTGTGGCAGAAAAGTAATGAGACTCATTTTTTATTTACCAAAGTTTTTATTTTTTTCAAACATCAATGTTATCGTCTTCAAAGTTGTTCCACTCTTGGTAGCAGCGCTGGAAGTCTTCAACCGGTATGGTCTTCAGCATGTCCATGACAATCTTTTGGATGTTTTCTAAAGTCCCAAAGGACGTCCTTTGAGGACATATTTCAATTTAGGAAAAAGTAAAAAGTCAGGCGAATAGGGGAGCTAGGGAACCACAGGACTGGCTTTTGAGGTCAAAAATTCTGTTATGGAGAGGGCAGTGTGACATGGGAGGTTGTCATGATGGAGCATCAATTTGTCTGCAATGTCTGGTCTCACGCGAATAACCCTTTTTCTGAGCCTTTCAAGGACGTCTTTATAAAAAAACTTGGCTAACAGTTTGTCCTGTAGGAACAAATTCTTTGTGGACGATTCACTTTGCCTCTTAGTCTCGTATTCAAAAATTCATGATTCATCACCTGTGACCACACGACTAAAGAAATCTTGCTCATTAGCGATTCTGTCAAGAGGATGAAGACACTTGCTTTTTCGAATGTCCTGCTCAATTGTGATGTTTTTCGGCACCATTTTGGCACAGACCGTTCGCATGTCCAAATGTTCAGTCAAAATTTGATGAACGGTTAATCTGTTCACATTTAATTGTTCACTCAACATTCTTAATGTTAAACGACGGTCTGATCTCACAAGAGTGAACGGTTAATCTGTTCACATTTAATTGTTCACTCAACATTCTTAATGTTAAACGACGGTCTGATCTCACAAGAGTGTTCACACGTTCGATGTTTTCGTCGGTTTTCGAAGTTGAAGGCCTCCCTGAACGGTGTTCATCTTCAACGTGTTTTCTGCCTTCCAAAAATGATTTGTGCCAGCGAAAAACTTGAGCTCGGGATAAAGAATGTTCCCCATAGGCCTGTTTTAACTTTTTAAACGTCACACTTGCCGATTCTCCAAGCTTAACACAAAATTTAATGGCACAACGTTGCTCCAAATTGCGCTATTCAATTTTGCGTGACGCACAACCAAAATACAACTTCACTGATAGCAGCCACAAAAATCATATAGTTAACACAAGGAGTTGAAACTCGCACTGAGCTATGGCAGAGTACTGATACACACGCTCTATCAAGTACAACAGCGCAGCGTTGCCAGATCGCTTGTAGTGTTGCCAGTCTCATTACTTTTCTGCCACACCTCATATGTATAAATATTTCAATCTAAAACTCGAGTCAACCGACTCGAAAAAGCTTTAAATAAGTTGATTTATGGTCTATCAATCGCATCATTAATACTTCGCTTTCTGCGTACAGTAGATGTACTGATGGGCGTACCACCATACTGATTTTTTTCCATATCAGGTTGTTCAGATGGAGAACTCTCTTCAACGAGTCGAAATTTTGATTTTTTCTTAATAATTATGCTCCTTAACAGGCTAAGTTCAGCCTAAGGTGCTAAAGCACTCAGAAGAATGCATAGTGAGATTATGAATTGCCTGTGAACGGCTGCCTTAAATTTTTTCATATCATAAGTCAGAGGAAAACAGGATCTCGGAAGATCATTCTAGAGTTTAGAAGCCGTGTACAGTAAATGTAGATTGCGCCCGTTTGATACGACAAGTAGAGATTTATACTACATATTGATGATGTGAATGAGCGAACCCAGCATTTCTAGCAAAATCTGGAACGAGATGGTATCAAAGAATGTAATTTATCAGCACAATATCCATTGTAATACCAATAGTACAAAGAGAGAAATGAAACGATTATTTTATGCGCAAGGTACTGTATGTCAGAAGTTAAGGACGCATCATTTGTAAGCCTAATCGCTCAATCGATCAACGATATCGAAAACGTATTGGGCAGCATCAACCCAGTTTCTATTTCCGTTTCCACTTAGTGTAAGATTTATTTTTCAAATATATTGCATCAGCATAACACCTATTCAACCAGAGTTGGAAACGAAAATGACCTATATAATTTTGTTTTTTGGGAATGTAACTAATAATATAACTCCATGCCCATTAGGATTAGGATTCATATACTAATAGAGTAATGTCCGAAGATGAGCACGAGTTAAAATATTCCCGCCATAGGAACGTTGTGAAGAAATCTCGTAAATCATTGCATTTAGCTAACTTAAAACACCTCAAGGTTCAATCAGTGTTGCGAACAACAGAAGAATTAGGGGCACCCACCGACACAGCAATTTACGTTAGGTATTTTTTGCCCTATAAACTAGGGCCATCTTTTTTTTAAATTTTGACTTTCAATCCGATAAGAAGAACCGAGAACGAGAGGGAGATAAGATTAAAATAGATTAAGAATAAAGAGAGAGTAACCAGCAGCCCTTACCGAACTCAGAAAATTGGAGAACCAATACTAAGGAGCTCATGGTAAGGGTGGTGGTGACTCACCCACTAGCATGGGGTACACCCGGAAAATATGCAAACATGCACACTCTACAAACATACACGAAATATACAAGAATAGGTAAGACATGATTGTTTGGATGTTTTCAGGGTCTGATTGGTTAGTTTCTATGTTTTGGGGTTCGCGTGTTTGTATCTTTAAACGTTGAGTAGCTTGTTTCTTTGTTAGTGTGTTTATGGGATGAGATATTTTGTATTTGGACATTTACCTTCATTGACACTTTCTTAGTGTGCGTGCTTATATGTTTCGGAGTTTAAGTGTTGATGTAGTTTTTGTTTTGGGTGTTTTCTACATATTTTAGTTTCTTAGGTTTGGTTTCTTCTGTATTTAATGCATGTTTGGGTGTTTATTGCCTAGTTTGTTTGTTTTGAGGATAGCGTGTTTGTATGTTTGGACTTTGAGTAACTTATTCCTTTGTTTGTGTTGGTATGTTTGAGAGTTGACGTCTTCGACGTTTACTTGTTTGGTAGTTTTTCTGTTTGAATGTGTTGGTTTGCTGCTAATTTTTTTTTTTTTCATGAGCCTTTGATGGGCGATTTTGAAGTTATGGCACGATTTGTTTCTGAATATGAAATATTTCGGACAACCCTTGTACATATGTGCAGAATTTTGAGGTACGTTATCTGTAGATTTTAGAAGCAGCAGTCTATCATATGAATAACAAGTTAACATTAGAGCCCCTTATTAGAACATTGTATGGGCACGCGTTTGCCTACCTTCCAGGGGTTAAACTGCCAGAGAGCCTCTTAATATGACCACCGAAAAGAATCCATTAAAAAAAGTTCTTAACACAACCAAAAGGACTCTAATTAGAGTGAAAATTCCAACAAGGGGTTGAAAAGGGCTTCCGAAAAGAAGGCATAAGGGGGTAAAAAATAGGATCCCCACGTGGGCATATAAAAAAGTGGAGGGGAAGGTGCCCCAGTGGGCGGGATTTGTGACGTAAAAAAGTGAAAGGTGAGGTGCCTGTATTCTACTTCTGCACCATCACATGAAATATAGTATTATTTTTACACATTTAACAAAAAAAAATATATGTTCTATGCAAAAGTGTTTTACCTTCAATTGTTTCAGTATCAACTGGGTACCTGCAGTCCATCCAACCAGTTGAATTGACACTTCTCCTCCGATGATATCCATCCGCAATTCTCTGGCTTTAAATTCGATGGAATTTTTTTATGCGCATTTTTCCATATTGAGGCAATATACTTTGTTCTTAATAAATGCTGCGTCAATTCAGCCTGGCTAGGAGGTAAAGTAGAAGCACCGAAATTCCGTAATTTTTTTTCTGGAAAGGTTCATCTAAATCGTTTACTTTATATGTTTTTAAA
This sequence comes from Vesta saturnalis, assembly GCA_036346205.1. Classification (NCBI taxonomy): domain Eukaryota; kingdom Metazoa; phylum Arthropoda; class Insecta; order Coleoptera; family Lampyridae; genus Vesta; species Vesta saturnalis. The sequence continues at coordinate 6,450,384 of JARFJB010002120.1, forward strand.
AATAATGCGAATCGGGCACCATTTACAGAGTTCAGAGATTTAAAACCGTATAAATTGCAAACGGACTTCTCAAGCAACGGGAAAACAGTATTTTCGTCACACTGTTCATAGCCTATTTCAACAAAGGCTTGTTGAAATTCTTCGTTCTTTCTAAGTATCAGTAAAGGGCGTTGCTTTCCCTTTCGAAATAATCCGGGGTTAAAATCGCAGCCAGTTAAGGCATGAAATCCTGGCAGTGATTGGCAGAATAGCTGACCTAATGAATCATACAACGCCGACACGTCAGTTATTCTCTCCGGTTTGTACATACACTTTGCTACATCTTGTATATTAATCATATTAGCTAACATTATAATTAAAATGTCCGTATCAGAGCGTTTTATTATATTTGCTGTCGATTTGATATTACAGGCATGGTAAGTATACAATTTTTGCGTCCGCTACTTCGTGCAAATCGAGCGTAAACTTAACGTTAGCTGAAAATAATATGCTCTCATTTTGAATTTCATATTGATGGCATCTATCAAAGTTGAGTAGCATTTTTTTGGTTTGTAAAAACGGAATCATTTCTTGCGGTTGCCACTGATTAAAAAATTCACTAATGCCTCTTTGAAAAAAAATTTTTCTCAGCTCTTCATTAAAATCGGCTGGTCTTGCTTGCCCTGGCCCAGAAATCACGTACATACGATTACCAGAGGAACTGCCTCGCTGAGATCTTTCATAGTCTTTGGTATAAGGTGTCCAATATCTATCAGAAATTATGTGGATTTCGTAGGCTTTGTTGATAGTTACCATTTGGAGTATTTTTTTGGTACGTCTTTAATACAATGGATTGGAAAAAATCCGTATGTGATACGATAGTTGATCGGATGTGACTTTTAGCCTACCCTTGCCGCGCTAAGATTGAGTTTGTAAAGTGCGTCATACCTGTTAATCGTCTGGAAGCAGTAGCATTAACCGTTTGTTCCAACGTCAAATCCACAGGCATTCCCTAAAATGGTTTTTCGGTCCTTTTGACACCGAAGAATGCATTTTTAAATCCCCATCGAGGCCTGGGTGAGTTAATTGCATAAATTATCGTGATATTTTAGCAGCCATCGTGAATAATTGCCTTGATCGTTTCTTCTATTATACACGCTTCCTCGCGCCGGTTTCGTATACGTGTAGACATTTTTCTCCTCATACCTGCGATATTTTATTATCCACTTTTACTCTACGAAGCCGAAGAAACCGAATACTGCCGAATATTAATTGAACGTTTGAATACAAATTCATATATACATTCAACAATAATATCAACATGAAAATTTAATAAATTGAGTAATCGTTTAAAAAAAACCCTAAAAATAAAAGTTGTAAAAATTGTAAGAGTTTCGTTTATGTATTGTATAATAATATTTCTTCCTTACTCAAATATCAAGCGCGTCGAGCGCGATTAAAAATCTTTAATCAACGCGCTTCTTGAAATCGTCTGTCACGGCTTTAGCCCCCACTACACTGTTTGCTGTTTGGTTATCGATATGATGTAATGGTAATCGTATAAAATATAAAAAGTGTTTTAATTAATTTAATAAAATAAGTGTAAAAATGTTCTCCAAAACAAATCGTTAAACTAACTGCAGATACAAACCATTCACCACAAATAATGCCTTTGGTTCAGTCGGTAGATTAACGTAGGGTGGTTCATTCTTTTGATTTGCTTATTTACCCCAATTTAAGCTTGATTATTTCCACTTCACATAAATAATAAAAATGCTGCAACACTAAAAAAATGATCTCGGACGCCAAGTTATTTTTTAATTATGCTCGGAATAACTAAACCGAGGTTGTTCACAATAAAAATTTTATCAAAATGTAAAAAATAAAAAAATATGCAGACTATGTTTATTAACAGTTAAAATGATAGGGTTAAATCAAATATATCTTAAAACTAGTTATAGCCTTAAATTACTAATTAATTGTTATAAAAATTACCTGTTCGTAAAATTTTGTACACAAAGTTTCTAATAACCTCTGGTATCTAAACAATTACGGAAATGTCAAACAAGGTGATGTCATCTTTGCATCAATATTGCGCAATATCTTGAAATAATGCTTTACGTTGTAAGCCAACCCAAAAATGGAATTTTATTTTTATAAATTTGTCTTCTTGAAATTTGGAATCCAATGTTTATTGCATTTTCTCGAACGTCCATATAATGAATGTAATCAACATTTAAATTCTGCATTAAAAGAACAACGCAATCATAAAATGAAAGCGTACGTAACAGTAGAATTGATTGTGCAATCAAAAGCGGTAAAATTAAAAGTGTAAAAGTAAAAAAAAGAAAGTGCCTGAAAAGAGCAAATGTTTTAATTTTTAGTATAACGAGTTAAATATCTTACCATTAAATCAATGGCACTTTCACAAAATTTAGGTGGAAACCAAAAAAAAGCTCCCTAACAACACCACATTCATCAGGAAGTGAAAAAAAATGGACGCTTTGAAATTGGATGATAATATAGCGGTGCGCAAAAGATATGAGCAGAATAATTTAAAGTGGGAGTATAAACCTTTAAGAAGTATATACTCTTAAGAAGACATGCACTTAAGTTACACCAAAATGCAAATTAAGTTGCCTACCTCATGGCTATAATGCAAAAATAATTAAAATTTTTTCTTATATTTACAACTGAATGAACGAAGGACCTAAATTACGGTATATTTTAATACAAGCTCAAAATGGGTTGTTACATGGTAAATTGTTTTTTTTTATGTTTAAATATTAAAATAAAATAATTTAATTTCATGTATCTCGTGATTCTTTTTAGTAACTTTTACACCCCTTTGGCGCGCTTTGGCGGTACGTCAACCCCTGGCAAACTATGTGCCAACATTTTTCCGAGTTTCAATATAAATAAAAGCTTTTTCCTTAATTAGTATCCATGTACCTTATAAATTTTTTCGCCCCTAAATTTGTCATGTTTAAGCACATGCCCCCGCTTTATGTCCCAGCTTCGCGATGGCAGACAGGCAAATTTATATCCGGCTGCACTAAAGGTTTCTTTTGTAATACAAATCAACCGTGTACCTGATGCGAACATTTTTTTATGTAGCCAGCTCTCCGTCTATTAAAAGATAGTGAATTATTAGTTTTAGATATTAGTATGTCTAGAAATAGTAAACTTCAGTTCTACATACATAAAGGCAAAATTTACATCGATAGCGCAGTTGGTAAGCGCGGTACTCTAGCAAAGTACGGGTCGTAGGTTCAAATCCCACTAGAGGTAAATTTTTTATTTATGTATTTAATAAAATTAATAATAATTTTCTTAACCTAATTCCATTAGGTTCCTTCTCCATCACAAACTGAATGCCTGGATAAATACCATTAATAAAAATAAAAAATTCGTGCAGTGCTTTTTCTCGATCTCTCCAAACAAATGTGTCAACTAGATATTTATATCAAATTAAAGGTTTTTTTTAGGTGCATTTTGTCAAAACATCCGTGTAATTAAATCTTTAGTGGATCGAGCAAAACGAATTTGTGATCCTGAATATTCAGGATCACTTAAAGATATTAATAATGGTTATTGCACCTACCAGACAACCATAAAGAAGACTAGTGCTTAACGTTGGAACTGCTTTTCTTCCGTTTATAAATAATGTTACAGATCGAATTGAAGAAATCCTCATTAATCATAGCATTAAGCCTGTTTTTAAACCTACAAGAAACATTAAAGACCATTTAAGGCCACTTAAAGATGTTTCAAACCCATTGTCGTCTTCCGGAGTGTGTAAGTTATCTTGTTTTTGTGGAACAGTATTCACTGGAATCACAAAATGTAGCTTTGATTCAAGATGTAAAGAACAAACGAGATTTTGTAGATTAGGCAAACCAGAGAAATCTGCGGTAGTTGAGCATGCTTTAAATAATTTAAATCATGACATTCTATTTGATAATATGAAATAGTGTCAAGACAAAACTCATCATTATATTCATTTTCAACGTGAACGCTATTGAGTTATATAAATATTCTAATAATTAAGTAGTTTTGTCCATAATTATTAGATAGAAAATTGGTAAAAACTCAAAATGGGGTTAAGTAATTCAAAATGTAGAATAAATACTCAAAACCTTCCCCATGAAAAATTAATTTCATTAGCATAAAGTTAGCATCTACCTATTACCTTTTTTTAAATACATTGCCACATGTTTCGACAAATAATTTGTCATCATCAGGCTGCTAAAATATTATAACAAGTGAGTTAACATAAAAACTAAGAAATAACATACGTACGTCAAAACAGTTACATCAAAAAGTAAAATGCTATGGAAACCATAACACAATGGAATTGATAATAACGCACACGTTGAGTATTACTGAGAATAATGAGTTAAACCATAATATAAACAAGCAACTATACTTACAATTTTAATTCTGAATTTAACAAATTGATAAAGTAATAAATTTAAGATAAAATTGAAAACTAATTTGGAAGAAGTAACAAAATAAGTAAAGCTTGTAGGTAGCGGACCGCGAGAATTTTATTATTGTAATAAACGTTTGTCAAATCGCCATTGTTACCACAATAGAAAAGATAATTAGTGGATTTTTAATATCTTAATAATACGT